>CM040238.1:126448428-126611267 GCA_022545495.1 Chrysanthemum lavandulifolium | reverse complement strand
GTGAAGCCTTAGTTACTATTCTCAACGGGTCAAGATCGTAAGTCTTGGTTTTTCTATTGATACGTATAAAACTAATCTTCGTTCTTATTAGATACATCTAAAGATTTTACATATTCTTATTTCAAATATGCACGGTTCTGCTCGGTGGCATGCCTTAAATGTTGATTGTTTGGTTGATAGGTGTGAGATACAAGAATAAGTAAGCTAAAGCTAAGTTGTAGCAAACATCTCCTGATGAATTATGATCGCCTAAAATGTGATTTTTGGTCCCAATTTGGTGTTTTGGAGTGTTCATCCCGCCATAGTTAGGCGACTCAAGAAAGATTGCTTAAGCATGAAAGTAGGGATGGCAAATGGACGTAATGAGTTTGGAAATGGGTCAATATTTGCAATCTTTATGGTTTAGGACGGATAAAAGGTGCAGACAAAAGAAATGTCGGCTAATCTAAAGTTAGAGTGCAAGAAATAAAAGTAGTGAAATTTATTTTGGTCAGACATACCACAAAAACCTAGCTTAAATCTTTGCACTTCACGACTTAAAATCGTATGTACTGTGCTACACCCCCAAGATACATAAATGTCCATTCCATTTTTTAGGTCAGTGGATCTAAAAATCTTAACCATACGTTATTATTCTTATAAACATGTAATGTGTTAACTGATTTAAACGTTATGTCATTTTACTAATAATCTTTTCGTCAATATAAAAGGCTTCAATATTTTTATAAAATACAACTTTGGGGTAATTTTAACTGTTTGACCTGTTTTTATTAGATACTATCTTATTTCATTTTACATGTTTGAACCGTTAGAGAGAAAAATGATCCAAATTGACCCATTTACCAGTAAATTAGTCGAAAGTGGCACCTATAGTTTTATTGTTTCTTTCTAGCAGGAGCGTGGGTGTTCTTATTATCAGGCTGTTTACTAATCAAATAAAAAAGTCAGGAACTGTGGCTTGTTTTGCTCATAGTTTTGGATATTACTAAGGGTGTGTGTTTGGACTGAAGGTTTCGAAATGAGGGAATGGGAATAGAAATGATCAAAGGTGTTCAGTTTCTGGGTATATGATTTTAGATTTAGGAGTGAAATGTTGGAAAATAGTTTTGCAAAATGAGTTTTGCAAATTTTGACACTATTTAATATATGTATATGTTATATATATATTTATATTTCGATAAATGCTTCTCCTCGATTTGTAGCTTTCCGAACGAGCCAAAGACGTCCAAAATGGAGTCGTGATTAAACATAACGTTGAAACCTAGTTCGACCCGGTGGTTCAACCGGTTGAACCGTTCCGGTCGAAAAACAACTCGGTTTAAACCGAGTCAACCCGATGGGTTGGGTCGAAAACGGGTCAAATTTAACTGGGTCAATCCGCCGGGTTTGAAGCATCCCGGGTCAACTCGGTTTTCGATGTGTATTAATAGTTTCCTTTTGAAATATATGTTGTCAACAATGTCTTTTTTTAGTTTCAACTTTTCACTTTTTACTTTTATTTTTCTTTATATATATAGTATAGTAGTATCAACATCGTTTTGACGGCGCAGTACTCGCGACGATTAACTGGATATAGATCTCGATGAGACCTAATTCCACCAAATAGATCGGCTTTAACGGGTCCTCTTGGTTCATTTTTTCGGATGGGTTTTATTGGTTACCAACCGCCATGATATTCTGCCCTAGTTGAACCCTTTGATCCGGTCCGGTCGCTTTTCAAACCAATATATATCATCAACTTCGTTAACTTTGTATGTTTTCATGTGTTTTATTAATTTGTATAATGTAAAATAACATGTACTTTTCATTTTAAGGTGTTTTAAAATAACATTAATTAGTGTGTTTAATTATTTAATATTTTGGATTATGTTAGAAATTGCTTTAAATTGTACATTGTGAAAATTTTATTGTATTTTTAATAAGAGGAGTTTTAATTGTTTGTTTTAATTTGTATATATGTTTTAATTGGTTTATACAACGTAAATAAGTTATCAGACTTTTAAGAATACTGCTTTTAATAAGAGATTAATTATACTACGATTTATCTCACCTTCGACTTTCAAGATTCGATATTACACTCTTTATATGCGCAAGATAGGATATATGAAATTAAATTGTCGCACAAGTACTTTAAACACGAGTTTAAAATTTTTCACTAAAAATATTTTAACTGTTAATTGACTATGTTAAGCATACTATGAAATACTCCTTTTGTAATCTTATCATTGTAAAGTAAAATGATATTGATAAGTTGTAAATTGATGTAAATTTTAATCACATGGAAGTACAACAAATCAATAACATATGACTAACTTTTGAGATTAAATTATATATTATATTCTTTAATAATTTGTTTAAGATAATTTATTTTCATGTTGGTAAACTATGTTAATTTTTGAATCCAATGCTCTATTTAATGTTTAAACATATTTATGTTTTATAAGAATAAAATTGATATGTACTTATATCATTTAAATATTTAAAAGTAAAAACAAATATTAAAATTTGATTAAGATTCCGACATATACTTCAGATTTAGAGTTATGTTAATAAAAACTTTAACAATAAAAAGGGGCAGACTGAAGAAAGGATGGTAAGATTTTGAACTTTGCAAGTTGCAACCCTCTTTGTTAACAGAGACCCAAACTTACCAACTCAGCTACGGTCAACCACAAGTTGTATTTTTGGAATACATTTTAGTAGCTCATTTCAATAAATAAATAGATTTCTAAAATAACGAAACACAATTCTTTTATATAATAAAAGAATTACATCATTTCAGAAAATGATTATGTCAATTCATTTTTATTGAAAAAATAATCGCCTAATAGAAGAGTTTCGATTTCACCACGTAAAGAAAATCGTGTGATATGATTGGTTAATAAAAGTCAAAATTAAATCAATACTACTAATCTTTAATAAATTCATGAAAAATTTGGTTGATAAAAACACATAAAAATATAGGTCAAATTATGAAAACAAAATTTAAAAAAAAAAATGAGGTGATTAATAAAACTTTAGTGGTTGAATTTTTGAAAATTATATGTAGCTAAATGTAATATTATGCCTCCAATGTTTTTTAATAAATTTGGATTATAAACAAATACTCCTTTATACTTTATACCTTTATACTTTATATCTTAAAATTACAATGTACATGTTGTTTTAACAACATATAAATTTGAATAAGATTATATGTCAATTTTTTTACTACGTGACGCTCAATAAAGACTACATTTATTTCATTTTTAAAAGTTTAACCTTCATATGACACGAGTTTACATTTCAATTACGGCTAAATCACTTAAAACGAGAATATAATTATCAAATTGTAATCACAGCTTACTTTAATATAAAAATAAATATACTAATTATACTTATAACAATGACTAGTGTAATTCTTTTTTATTTATGTAAGGATATCTAGACAAAAATTTTAAAAACTTTAAGAGTATACTTTAACTTTATTAACGCTTCATTTTATGCTATTAAACTCGCATCATGCCAGACAACATAATATCGTGAATGAAATTTAAATAACAACATCAACATATTTGTCACCTAAATAATATTAAATCTTGAGTTACCCATGAAATTTTTACAAATATTTTACTAAATTCTAATGGATATTAATGCATAATGCAAAACTCATGCATAAGTATTAGTTGACTTATATCACAATTTTCATGGGTAAATTTTATATGTGTATATATTGAACTTAAATAATAAAATAAATTTGATTTATGTGTAGAACTTGATATGAATCTAAACTTATAATTATATAATTATATGCAATTACCTTTAAAACACAATATTCAAGATAATACGGAATAACTTTTTGTTAAAATCTCGTATACGAACTTGGTATTATAACTGGTTCTTAATAAAAGAATTTCACTTTGAAGAGAAGGGTTTTCTTCTTCCAAATTTATTGAACCAAATCTTTGCAAAGTCTCCATTATATGGACACCTTGAAGTCCCCGGTTAATATTTTATCTTCAGAATTTACATGTTGCTTCTGCTTTTGAATTGGTCTTTCTTTAAGTTTTGTCAAGTATATATGACTGTTGTTTTTAATTTCTAGTTGTTATAATTTGTGGGTTTTGCTCAATTATGTGTAAAAACTGAATTCTCAGGCCTGGCAGCCATATGAACTGTGACGCTTGTCTTTTAGAAGAAAAATTGCCCATATGTTTAGATAGTTATATGATGTTAAAGTTTGTGAAGTCTTGTTTCTTGTTACGGCGTCATATAATCTTGTGGAAAGGTTTGCGTTTAGGAATGAGAAACTACAACCGTAACCTTTATAGACTTTCTAGTTAATACATTATTATTTTTGTGGTACATGAGATATTTTCCTATTTGGATTCAGGGTATTGATGGCTTTATTTCCTTCATATCATGCTCCTGTTATCATATTGTCGTTTACGCTATGTAGAATCCTTAAATAACTTAGTTTGTTTGGGCTATTTCCTTTTACGCATCTTCTCATTACAAGGTAGTATGCGAAGGAGCAACCAAGGATCCTAGCCCTGCATCTTGTGCTTTGGCAGATGTGAATGGGTTAAGGCTCGATTGAAATAAGTTGATAAGCGTTTCTGTGTTGAGTGTATACACATTTGAGGTAGATCCATTACAAGAGCATGCTACGAAGGAAATAAAACACAGATACCCACTATCCTATTAGGGAAATAGTTGATGATTAGTCACTAAGAAATAAGAAGTCACATGTGAAACTAAAAGGTCTAAAACTCTCAAAGCTTTGTAGTTTCTCCTTTTTGAACAATAAATTTGTAGTCTAATAATAATCTTTAAGTTTTACTCTTCTCTAAAGGTAAGTAGTACCTCAGAAGACAATACAGTTGCCTTCGTGTGCAACAAAGATGGCAAGCGCAACAATGTAAACTCTAAAAGTGAAGTACTTCTATGGTATGTTCAAGGTGCACCTAACACCTTATCTCACATTAGATGACTCTCTTGTTGGTTTGTGGGAGTTTAAAACACACGAACGACAAAAGTGTGAATTGTACAAGCACACACGTTATACACTAAAAGTACATTTATTAAATAATTAATATATATACTTGTTATATTTATTAAGTGTTTAATATGTTTCACGAATAATTTAACTAATATCACACCCCAAATTACTTTTTTTGGCAATGAATGGAATTCTCGGGATGACGATCATAGCATCAAAGTTACTGATTATATCGAACGACCTAAAGTGTCGTTTGAAAATATCGCTTGATTCAAGAAAATAATCGAGTTTACAAAACATAGGTCCCAATAGATTTCAAGATACCAAAATAAGTTTGTTACAACCAAACGATAGTTAAGTGCAAAATGTAAGTGAGACGCTACGACACCGCGACTCTATGATAAGTCCACATGCATGCCATGAAGTGAATGCCTTAGATACCGAGATAAAACATGCTAAAAGTGTCAACACAATGGTTGAGTGAGTTCATAGAGTTTGGTTAACAAGTAAAGCTTTTAAAGAGCGTTCATGCAACAAAGGAAAAGTTTTGGTCATATAGAATAGTCCACAAAGCAAAGGCATTGCAAAATCCACTCGGCCCAAGTTCGCCTATACAAAACTTGCAACCCGTGTGTTCACAACCCATCGCCAAAATATGTCTAGTTTATGTTCATACACGTTGTCAAATGAGTTCACAAAGCAAATGCATTGTAATCCACCGGCCCAAGTTCCGCCCATACAAAACTTGCAACTTGTGTGTTCACAACCCATTGCACAAAAATATAGTGTGTCTAATAGTCCAAAGTACGATGTCATAATAGTTCACAATATAGCACCACGATATAATAATGTATGCTGTGCAAAGCTCCTAGAATAAATAATATGCGTCCCGTAACATAGTGGACGAGAGGTTGGCCGACCTCTAATAGCGCTATCCATACTACCTACTAATAGAGACTAACAATGCGAATGTACGAACAAGACATCATACAACTATTATATACAATTAAGAACACTCCGAATAAGGGAGAATTTGCACACTCCACCAATAAGGCGAGATTTTGAGAACGCCCGTAACATAGTGAGACACTCGCTCCGGACCGGGAGGCTTTAGGTTGCTCAAACAAGGAGACTTTATAGTGATGTTCGAACAAAGGAGACTTTATAGTGATGTCCGAACAAAGGAGACTTTATAGTGATGCTCGAACATGGGAGACTTTAGGTCAAGGTCATAACACGCACGGTTCAATAAGTTCAAACAAGTCATAAGTTTGTATTTAAGTTCAAGAGTTCCGCTCAAAAGTTCGTAGTTAAGTTCAAAGATTTAAGTCGAGTTCAAAAGTTCGTAATACCAAAGAGCTCAAACATATCAAAAGGTTCAAAATAGTCAAAGGGCTCAATATTATGTCAAACAAGTTCAAAATAGTCAAGGGTTCAATATAAGGTCAAACAAGTTGAAAATAGTCCAAAGGTTCAATGTAAAGTCAAGCAAGTTCAAAATAGTCAAAAGGTTCAATATTAAGTTAAAAGAAATTAATTATATGTCAAAATGTTCAAATCAAGTTAAAAGAGATTTATTATATGTCAAAAGAATTAAATCAAGTTAAAAGAGATTAATCATATGTCAAAGGAATTAAATCGAGTTAAAGTGTTCAAATCTATGCCAATATGTTCCTATCAAGTTAAAAGAGTTTAACTATATGTCAAAAGGTTCATATCCAGTCCAAAGTGTTCACTTATATGTTAAAGGGTCCAATTCAATTTAAAAGAGCTCAAATATACATGTTGAAGGGTCCAAAATCAAGGAAAGTGATTCAAATAATAGCGTTCATAACATAGTGATCAATTTAGTTCGGACACAATCTACTTACTAGCATAAGTAGTGAAACAAAAGGGTAACAAGTTCATGATAGATCTAACAATATAGTTTAAGTTCATATAAGTGTAAAGTAAAAGCATGAAGTTGAGCATGTATCTCCCCCGAAGAGTTTATAAAACAATTAAAACGAGTAAAAGTGGGGCTACGAACTCACCTGATGCAATGATTATGGTGACAAAAGTAGATACACTGAAATGAGGTGCGATCTCTATCCGCAACCTAATATGAATGATATGCTCTAATATAGGTCATGAAACAATGTCGTGCATGCAAACTCATATGATATCCATACCACTTGTACATTTTGGAAAATAAAGTTTATCGTCGAAATATATGTTTATGATATATTGTCAAGTTACCAAATACTTTACAAGTACTTACGTCGAAATGGTATCCTACGATAATCATTTAGTGATTTATTATGAATCTATAACTTTTCGTCATAAAATAATGTCATTTGACAATTTCATGAAAGTGACTAAACGGCCTTGAAAAGCTAGTCGTAAAATGGTGCACATCGAGTGTTAGGAAACAAACTCAACGGTTTTGGGAAGCTTGTATCATCATCTCAAAGTTTTAGCATTTAAGTTTTTATCGAGAGGTCTCGATCATGGAGAAAAACATAGGTAAAGTATGGTACTTGTGTCCAAAATATTGTTTAAAGGTGGTTTTCAAAGAAAGTTTAAGTAACTGTAATTTATTCATTACAACCCCGCTGATTTAACGGTTGGATATTTTGGAAAATATGCTAGCGAACTTACTTTTACTAGAAGACATCATGTTATAAAAGTACTACACCAATGTTAAAATGACCTCAACATGGTCACTTTGTTGTCGTAAGGTTGTCTAATAGAAATATAATAGTTTTCTTATATAATAAAGTTATGGCAACTTTGTGTAAACGTGTATAATTTAATCGTTACAAGTCCGTTTTCTACGCTTTATATGTCCTTAGCTTCGTATCAAAGTATACTAATATATTTTTGATAAGTCGACACAATTTATAACGCTTAAGACTCATTTTGACTCGTAAAAGTCAAGACAGCATGTGAATTTTCTCGAAACAATTAGTTTTCGTCAACTTGAAAAATTCATAACTTCTTCGTTATAGCTCCGCTTTAATCCGCCAAGCCGCCACGCTGCTTTTAAAGTGTATTTTCTAAATATCTTGGCCAAAATTTTTATCTACTGTCGAGATTTCCAGATTTTCAAAATATGGACAGACCTTAATAATAGTTGTCGAAATGAGTTTTTCCCAAGAAACCTATTCTAACCAATTCAAAACAACTCCGAAGCTATTCTAATCCTACCATACACCTTCTTAGGGTGTCATGGGTTCCTAGACATCGCCAAAATTGATAAGTTTCAAGGAGTAATTATAGGATGACATAATATATATATAACACTTTAAAAAAAAACATTTAAAGTGGTATAGCTATCCATATGACTTGCATGTTTTTCTCAAGCATGATAAAATGACAATAAAATGAATATGAAAGATGAAAATGATCATGAAATGCTTACTAGTTAATTGATGAGGTTTAATGAACAAGGATTATCCTAAATACCCTAGGTTTTTATTTCAAAACCTTACTTAAGAGTATGCTAGTGTTTATAAAATCACTTGATCTTGAAAAATAAATGTTTCTTCCTCTTTTCTTTATCTTGGCTGAATATGGAGATGAGATGGAGAGGTTTTACTTTCTTTTTCACCTTGTAAATGTGCTACTATGTGTTACTTAATGTATATAATTAAAAAGAATACAAGTGTCCATACTATATTGTATATGTGTAAAAGCTAGATGTAAGATATTTATGTAAAACTCATGGTGAGTCATTGTGGAGGTCGACCAAAGAGAAAGAAAGACTTTGGTGCATTTATGATAATTAAATGCATTTAAATGTAAGTATAATGAGTATTTGGTACAATTAATTAGGTATTAAGTGTAACGTTAGCTAGAAATAAATTTTAACGAACAAAATAAAGTATATCAAGTCGTAAAAATTATAAAATACATTTCTCAAGAATTGAGTGAATTAATAATTATCGAGTTGAATTTACTGAAAACCGTCAGAAATATATATACATAACAATTTATGTACAAAATAAAATTAAAACATCGGGTAAACTAGTAATATAATTTTATAATCTTAATATGAGTATAAAAATATATCGGGATAATTTTTGGAAGTGTCGGATCAATATTCAAAATAATCTTTACGCGATAGCGTTTATTTAATAAGAAAATAAACGTTTAATGTAAAATGCAAAACCATGCACGAACCGATATGAAATGATGAATATTGGATTATATATTAAAATTTCTTTTGGCTAGTCAAACTAACTGTTGGAAACGGGTCAATCCAACGTGGACACCCATTTGACAATCTTAGCCGGTAACCCTTCCATGGAGTGACCGGAATTACATTTTTTTTAAGATCAATAACATATTTAATAAACACGCAAATAATAGTAACTTAAATGAACAATTTGAAAGTTGAGTAACTTAGACGAACTTTTTTGTAAAGTGTAGTTATTTTTTGTATTACAACCCTTTTGTGAAAATATATATGCAATTTCCCCTTGCACCATTATTCAAAGTTGAAAACCAAAGGAAAGGATAAACATTTGAATATAGCGTTATGGTTGTTACACTCCGACTATCAGTGTTTGACTACAACCGTCACAAACAAGCATCAATTTGCGCAGCACTGAGTAAACAAGGGGAACGGTTTCTAACATCAATAGCAACTAGAAACGATAATCCAACAATAACTGCAAAATTAATCTGGAAATTTATTGCCTCTTGTTCAAAAGCGGTTGCTCTTGACGCCATTTCTCACCTCGTTTCTCCTAACAAGAACAACAACAACGCCTTCTCTCGCCTTTCTCCACTGGCATTCCCTGTGAGCTTCTTTAATTATTACTTGTCACTTATTTATTATGCTTCTTTATTAGATTACTAGTCAACAATACGTGGAAGAAATATCTAGATATGCTATCACTAAGGGTCCATTTGGTTGGGGTGCAAGGGTATGAGTCTATGATTTCGAAAGTCATTAATGTTGTTTGGTTGGTTATGGGGCCCACCACAATGGATTGAGGATACCCATATGTGAAGGTTTCCTCGTATCTTATGTGTGTGGATGTGAAGGTTTCCTCATATCTTATATGTGTGGGTGGTTTCATCATACCCTCCATTATTATTCCATCTTATACCAACACTCATACCTATTGTGATTCATTACAACAAATCAAACGCACCCAACTTAATGACCTAAATATTTGACCGCGTCTAAATGAAGAGCCTCTTAAGAAGTATTCTGAAAAAAACAAACATCACCTTAGCTTTTGGTATGTTAGAATCAAAGTAGGAAAACAGAATAATTGTGTTGGAGAATGGTAGTGGTTTGCACATTTATTTGTTTCATAATTAATCCCCATTTCTTTTCATTCTATTCCTACATTTATTTCATTAGTTTCTCATCTACAACATACAATAACTAAATGTTTCTATCCTATTCCAAAATGTCAGCCAAACAAAACAATGGAATATTTTTAATTACATCGTCCACTCCATTACGTCGTTCATTACATTCCTATATTATTGCAATCCCGCTTAACAAAACAAACAATAATATTAATTTAAGGCTGGTTTCATTATATGTCATCAACTTTCAAATTGTGTCTAGTCTTTTTTCTATGAAATTAATATTTTTAAAAACTATTATTCTGACGTTAGTTATATGTTAAACCATGTAACTATATGATGAGGACCGAAACCAATATATTATCATAGCAAAATAGGCCAATACTTGCACGAATACACGCTAGTTTTGTACATAATTTTTCAGTCATAATCATAAGTGTTGGTGACTTCCTCATTTTCGAAAATTCGTATCGCTAATCATCTTTTGTATGTATTTGTTGATTAGTTATGTTATAATTTTGTATGTATCGCTAATCATCTTTTGTATGTATCGCTAATCATAATTTTTCAGTCAACAATCACGTGTTTTATCTGTCTAATGTTGATACACATACTTGCAGTTATACTCCGAAATCAGTAGAACATCATGGTTCAATTGGAACGCTAAACTAATTGCTGATATCATTGCTTCACTTTACAAGCATCAAAGATTAGGGAATAAAGAACGAGAGCTTTGTAACTTTTATCGTAACTTAATAGACTCTCATTCGAAGCACCAATCAAAGCAAGGGATATTTGATTCATATGAGCTTATCAAACAACTTCCTTCATATTCGTCGTCTGTTTACATTAGAAAGCGGTCTTATGAATCTATGATTGGGAGTTTATGTGTAGCTGATTTGCCTCATGAAACGGAGGATTTTATGGTGGAGATGAACAACAGAGGGCTTAGCGTGTGTTTATGAGTATCGATCGTTGAGTTATGCATACGGACGACTAGGGTTGTTTGAAGATGGTCATTGGTTTGATGGAGGATGCAGGTTTTGAATTAGATGTGGTTTCATCTAATATGGTGCTTTCTTCATTAGGGTCTCATAACGAGCTCTTGGAAATGGTTTCATGGCTTCCAAGAATGAAAAAGTCCAAAATCCCATTCTCAATCAGAACCTATAATTCAGTGTTGAATCATTGTCCTACCATTATGTCAATCTTAGAAAACCCACCCACGTCGTTGAAAGCGTTGCTTCAAATCCTGAACCATGATGAATCTACTCTGATTCAAGAGTTGATTGATCCATTGGTTTTGTCCGAATCAGTGTAGTTAACTACTTCAGAATTTAAGCTTGATTTGCATGGAATGCATTTGGGTTCGGCCTACTTAATTTTATTACAGTGGTTTCAAGATCTACTGCTGTTGTATGAAACAAAGAATTACACTATTCAGAATAAGGTTACGGTGGTATGTGGTGCAGGCAAACACAGTATAATCAGAAGTGAATCACCGGTGAAAGGACTGGTTAAAGAGATGATGATACAATCATACAAATGAAGAGCCCCTTGAAGATTGATAGAAATAATGTTGGGTCAATCAATTCGAGTCAAAGTCATAAAGTACTTGTTTTCACACAAAAATATGTAAGGTAAAAACAATATTCTGCAAATATTTTGATCCCATCCATTGTCATTTTGGACACTTACAAACGAGCCACTTAGCTAGCTGTTTGGACACCTATAAACAAGCAGCCTTACCTAGCCAATTAGCTTACAAAAGTTTGCTCAAAGCTTACGGTTTATGGTTCTCAGCCAACAGAATAACCACTAAAACATTGATAGCTAATGTGATATTACAACTTGAGACCTATAACGATCCAATTCTTACCAAGTAGATACGCTAATCGAAATTTTATGTTTAATCAACGGTGCGCTTTGTACAAATTAAACTGATAGCAAGATAGAATTTAATAACCAAACTAGCTTTTCAATTACACAAGCTTTATTTCTGTGAAATTTTTAAAGATAACATCAGCATAAGTATTTTAACAGACAATAAAAGTAATCTGTAAAAGGAATTATTTTCTAAAGTAAAGACATTGAGTTGCCTAGGCATGTTTCGATTTACATGGGGTAATGTTTTGCCACACTATGATTCGCAAGTAGATAAAAGGTGAGTTTTGATATTTACATTTACATTCACAACAAAAGCCATGTAACACATTATACCAAAGCTCGCAGCTCCTAGCATAGCATGTGTATGAATCTTGATTCGCCGGAAAATGAGGGCATTTTGAGGACGATGATAAAACCTGATGCAGCTTCAAGTATTCAAACAGAGTGTAAAGAAAATGAGACGGAACCTGCCAATAAACAACAATCTCCACAAAGCTAAGAAGATGGAACTTATGCCATAAACAAGTGAGTAATTTACTAGGCCGATACACAAGCCTAACCAAGTAAAATGCAAGCCTAACCAAGCAAGAGTAAAAAGGGTTACATTAGATTATTTAATAGTGCAAAATTTCTGGTCCAATATTATGATTCATGAAATTCAAAACGTGTCTCTACTAGATTCATAAAAAAACTATGGCAGTAAGGGAGGGCAATTTCGCCCCATAAATGGCTCAAATTGGGTTATGTTCTTATCCCTTACGGTTCAAATAGGCTATGATTAAGAGGTTAACTCAAAAAGAACATGAGGAATGGATTAACGTCATCCCAAGTGTACTTAAATGCATAAAATCTTCCCAGCCAATTTATTAAAAAAGATACCTTATTTGTAATAATATAAAAAGACTAAAAAATTTGCCAAAAGTGTACCATGGAAATCTAGATGTGTTCCTGTAATCCTGTCAGAAATTATGAGCCGATACTAACCTGGGTGTGATGAATTATATTAGAACCAAGGCATCCACCAGATATACATTTTTCCAAGGTTTTTATGTGAAACAGCTTCAGCAATTAAGCGACGAGCTTGTCCTTCTACAGCAAGAGGTAAAGATGGTGCTGCTCCAACACCAACAACAATACCTTGCAATCGTGCTTCAATGTTACTTATGGCTCGCTGAAATATCAAATATATTTGTTACAAAACTATTAACACTGAGCCCAAGTTGCCTTTTTTTGTTATAAGCAAAAACTATTGTATAACAGAGATAAGAAGATCCAACCTGAGCATGAGGGTTCTGAACTTCTACTCCACTATTTTTGTGAACTTTAGTCCATTCCACAAGAGGGTCATGGATAAAAGTCTCGAGAACACTCATCAGAGTTTCTCGGTGCTCCCTTAGTACAGAAAGCGTAATCTCACAGACCTTCAAAAAGGTGCCTTCATAACCGGTAATGCCCAATCCATCAATCATATTCTGCAGACACCATGGCATGAGAAGGTTTCAGAAATCATCTAGCAAAGAACATACTCAAATATAACATTTAGGAGGCATAGAACATTTGACTTTGACTTTCAAGAATCGAGGCATAAAGCATTTAGTCTAGTTTATGAAACACGCAGAAAGTAAAAGAAAATAAATATAAGTCTTTTAGGAAGTAATTAGATAATGGAAAAGTCGCTTGCAAGATGATAAGAAGCTAGATACGTTGATAGTTAATATAATAAACACTATCATACATTGTCTTAAACTTCAGCTATATGCTCGCTTTCTTGACATCTTGAAAAATTGCATTCATTCTTCACATTTTAACCAGATGTGCAATCGATGTTGTATTAAGTGCTAATACAACATTCCAGTTTTTGAAAAGATCATATAATCACCCAATAAGTTCACTGTTCAATAAACAAGTGTTGATCACAATGGCACTTCGCATTATACACCCTGTCCAATGATACACTCTGTATCATAGATTATACAGTGTTGTACTTCCAACGGAATCTGTAATTCTGCATAATAGAATTTACAATAAACGTGTATGTGTTTCCATCTATATGAGCATACATACACTAGATGACAAGATTTAAACCACTGCCAAACCAAGAATTATAGGTCAATGAATATGTTGGTCACCATTTACATACCTACGCAACACATATTCCATAAAGAAGGCAAGAATCAAACAATGTGTTGATTTGTCATGATATGGACATCATTTTTTCCATGATATAAAATTATAAATAACACACAAATGCAAACGTTCAAGAAATAGATATGCGGTTTCAGATTCTTTTACCTGTGTCAGCCTAAAAGGTACAAGTTCCGGCTTCTCCAGTTGTAAGCCTCTGTCAAATAAGCAACTGAAATCAACATGAACACAGTCACCGGTGGTTGAATCAAAAAGAATATTTTCTCCATGGCGGTCTCCAAGACCAACTATATGCCCAACCATTGACCAAACAGCAGCAGTATGTGCATAAGCAACACGGGCTCTAAACCAAGCAGCCGGTTCAGAAAACGTGTTCAAAAACCACTTGTGAAAAGCTGGAGGGAACATGGGAAGAATTTTATTCTTCAACATCTCATCTTCAGTCATTTTACCTTGGCATAGATCATAAATACGTTTAATTTGAGGGTTTGTCTTCTGTCGATCAAACTTCCCAGAGCTTATATATATGTCTTGGAGGATATGCCGAAGCCCACGAGTGTGGGGTACCCATTCTACCATCCCACAATCCTCTGTTAATGGAATAACAGCAAATGTACGGACATAAAGCTTCCTTCTACGGCTTTCTGGGCACTTTAACAATAATCGATTTATCATTGCATTAAACTCCATCATTCGTGCATCTTTCCTAAGGTCATCCTTCGGTTTACAGAGGAATGGACGCTTTACACCATCACTACCAAGTAGAATAATCTGTAGAATGATCAACATGGTAAATATATATTGTCGCACAGAGATAGCCATTACATACATTTCTAATTAATATGATCCTATAAGCTAGTCACTTTAAGATTATGCTCATCATGTATATTGCATGAGTAATAATACATTTTAAGTAAGCAACTAAACACTGTTGGGATGGATATCTTTCTGATAAATATACACCCAAAGAATATCAAGAGAAGCAAACAAGAAACCACAAGCAAATGACATATAAAACATAAACAAAGTAGAGAAAACAAGCACATTTGGAAAAGAATACAAAAAAGAAAAAAATATATTAGAACCCTAATTGTTTGGATAGTCAAAGCGCGACTATTTTATATTTCTGTTTGAATATGATGTTCAAGTATTTAAACTTTTCTATTCTTTCCCACAAAAAGCATGGCATGTCATAGTATGAGCTTATCCAAACCAGATCCTAGTAGATTTTAAAAATTAGTCAATTTATTGTTGAAGTCACGTTAATGGCAGCAAAAAAGATGGATTAAGGTTACAGTGTTTTGGAAGAAATTTGTGATGCAGGGGTTGGGGCGCTAGATGAAACAAATAATAATGCTACCTAATTTAACAGAAGACTGGAATCCTTTTATTAACAGCTTTGGAAACAGTTCTTTGTGTCTCAAATCGAAACTATTATGGAGTTCAAAAAAGAGTCCATGTTTACTTAAAGAAGAATAAGGGATCCCAAAATCAAGATTGTTCAAACCCACACCTTGAGGACAAGAATATACTTGCGGAGCAGAGTCATGATACGATCTGGAATTATGGGATTATTATCATAGATATTGTTGGGAATTAAAACACTAAACAGTTTGTACTGCTGCAGATTACACTAACAGTACTAATTACTGACAGTGATAGAAGACATGTAAAGAGATATGTATAGAAGATATTTAGGATATATCTTATATAGTTAGACTTATACGAATATTCTACATAATTAGAATATTGATAGTTATCTTGTAAAGGACTCCTTGTGCCTATAAAAGGAGATCCTAGGTTAAGGTGTTAGATATCTTTTAGCATACGTTTTGCTTCAAGGTTGTAAACCCTAGTGATAGTCAGATCACTCGTATTATTTGCTTAATAATATTGAAGCGTTTGGTGATAACTGTTTGTTCTAGCATTACTGTTACATTGTCTCATACATTGTTAATATCCTTCTAAGTATCAAATAGTAGATTCTGCATACTATTTGGTATATACTCAAAGTATTTTAGCACAAGGCTCAAGTGTGTTTAGATCCTCACAGAGTATTAAAGATATCATGTGTATTAGATAGGTTTTATTTATAGATAAAGATTAGGATTCTTAGTTATATTAGGATACTTTATATTATACATTAGGATTGTAATTTCGTTTATGCTAACTTTTAAGAATGAATTAGTGATTTGGTATCATTCTTGGGATAGCTTATATTTCAAGAACAGAATCAGGTTGTATTAGATTGACCACTTACGAAATTTATCTTATTATGGGCAGTTGGACTCTACACATGCATCTTACCTTTTTTGGTCGCTGAAGTGATGCAAGGACTTCAGCTTCATCTGCTATTCCTGTTATAGTTGGAAGATCTGTAGGTGAGAAAAACCCTTTTGCACTTGTATCATAAGAGGAAATGTTAACATTCATTGATCCTTGAGTAGGCATTATGATTTCCAGTGGCATCATCCTTTTGAGAGCACTAAATTCAGTAGATATGTTGATTGTTGCTGACCTAGAATTACTTGCATGAAAGCATAGCCTGATTAAATGGTCAATTAGGCTGGCAAATTGACCAAACAAAGAATTGGGAGCTCCCTGATTAGATCCTTTTCGTGCATTATTTATAATCTCTGCAGCTGCTTCCCGCCTTGACTTAACTGTAGATTTTGAAACGGCTGCCATGATCCATAGCGCTTGTTGTGTATATTTTCGAAGAACAGTTGTGATAATGAGTTTGACCAATTTCACAGTAGCTAAATTTTGGTGGCAGATTCTAGAAACTAATTGAGGAAGAACTGTCAGCCAGTGATAGGTTGGCAGATCGTTCAAACACCCCTGCATAATGCCGTACACCTGCCAGTGGATTACAGAGTAAATTTCACCTTACTACAGAATATTAATTATAATTAAAAGATACAATAAAAGAAAGAAACTACCTTTTTATGAGCTTTTATCATGTCGGGATTGGACGATAAACCTTTCCTCTCACAAATACTACCCAACTCAAACCATAATGTCAAGAGCCTTGGAAGAGCTTGAAAGAGATTCTTATGGCCTCTGTGAAGCCCCTTAGCATAAAATAACAGGACATCAGGAAGATGATACCACCAAGGCTTTTGGGAATTTTTACTTGGACACGAATCAGATCTTTCTTCTTCTCGTTTCCTTGCATCAACAAGCAACTCATCACAATACTTTGCCACATAAAAAAACCCTTTTTCCCATCTGGGTTGCAGTTCCCTAACCCTATTGAAGAGAACCATCACATCTTCCTTCTGCTTCAACCCTGTATAATGAATCCACCTTGAATACAGCAGCAATGTTTTTGCAACGTCACGATTCTCATTCGATGCTTGAGTGTTACAAGGTAAAGTTGGCTGGTTTAAAGGAACCAATGAAAGACTGGTGATCGATGACATTGCAGCAGAGCCAACCACTTGAACAGGCATATTCATTAGTGACTGTTGCAACTCTGCTATAGCACCATCAGACCGCCTAGTGCTCCATAAAAGCTTAGCCTTTTCCATGTGAACATTAGCTGCACCTGACGCATTCGCTTCCAAAATTGCTCGATTAGCTGTCTCATAATGACCAGCTGAACGACAAAGTTTAGCATACTGTATCCAACAGTTTCCAACCTGAGCATTAAGACCATTAGCACCAAAAACCAGTCTTCGAAAAGCCAATAATGGTTCTCTTGTTCTAAGCGATGGTTGGGTAATTCTAAGCCGATCTTCCCAGTTCTCTGTCACTTTTAAAAACTCTGGTTCAGAAATACACGACTTCTCCAAAAACGATTCACCATTAAGGATAGAATGAAAATCCTCCAGTTCTTGTAACACATGAAGCTTGACAACAAAAGGATATGCTCGTGTATATGAATCCATACCAGCAGCAGCAAGAGGAGCTATCAAAGCTTGTTTCGATAATGCAATTTTCTCACCAACAGAAAATTGGTCTTTCATTCTCATTGCTCGAAGAATCTTCGCAACATCCATATCAAATGAAGCATTACTTTCTGAAATACTACAAAGTAAACCTTCTTCGTCAGCTCCATTAAGATACTCATCTGTTAAGTCCCATCTGCCTAACCTCCAAGCTGCTTGAACTCCTTGCATACACCATGTTTTTTTGTATTGTGGGATTCTGGATATTAATCCATCAACATGAGTAACCACTGCCTGTAAATGACACATATTGATTAAACAATTGAGAACATCTGAATGCCTCTGAACGGAAGTGGGCTCCATTTGCAATGCCTGTTCACAAGAAGTCAAAACTTCAGCCCAGTTTCCTGCTTTTTTGTTTATTAAAATCTGATCTTGCAAGCTCTTTGATTTACGTAAAGATGCCAATCCAGACAAACCATCTGGCTCATCCAGACCACTGTAGATTTCCATTAAGAAGGAGACATCTTCATCCTCAAAAATACCGCTTTTTGCAGCTGATGGATTGAACGATCCAGATTTTTCAAGCACATGACACTCAAAGTACAACAAAGACCGAGCATAAGCCTGACACCTAAAGGAGGCCTTAGCTAGGGTCACCTTTGGGATTGCAGACAAAAGCTCCGAAACATGTTTGCACTGCATAGATAACTGGTCTGGATCTAATGAGTAATATACACTGTTGTCCTTCGATTTTTGCTTCGTTTTGGACTGAGATAGGGCAAGCTCTTGTTCGATATCATCAACCCATTGACCAAGATTGTCAAGAAGAGTAAACACAGCTTGAATGCAAACTTCACTTTGACCAGAACTAATTCCTGGAACATTCTCTGAAGCTGCTGCATTAAGAACGGAGAGGATTTCTTGTGTTATTCCATGGCGTGCCTCTTCAGTACCATGTAAGACTGCATTTAATACCAAATAGGGTAACAAATATGTTGCTGTTTGCATATCATGGCGTACAATACCTCGACATGCATTAAAGATGCTTGCTCGTGAACCAGTTGCATGCACACTAAGTTTTTTAACCCAATTGAAGATCCATCTGCGAAATGACAAAGAGGGCCGATAAATTGGACCAGAAGATGCAGAATCAGCCACATTTGGAAGCTGGAACCTTGAGGTTAAGCAAGGAGCTATTATCTCTTTGACATAATTAGAAAACCGGTCCCACAATCTCTGACCCCTACCGTCCATTGTAGTTGACTTGTTGACTTTCGACATATGAGAAACAGAAACATTCTTATCAAGTGATGCCTCACAACCAGCAATCTTTAGTAACTCCTGTATAGCCAGAGCAGCCGAGTCTTGAATTATGGTGTCAGGTGCTGCTCTAAAAGCTCTCGCTAAATGCTTGTGGATTAACTCAAAAATTAAATCGTCATCTGAACATGCAATTTTAAACCTTTGATTTGAAAACTCTTTAACCTTGGCAGGATCGACAGCTCCAAGAGATCCAAGACAATCAGCACAAACCAACTTCAGCCGTTGTCCAACTATAGTTCTGGATTCTTCTGCACAGCCTCTAAGTAAGGATGTAATCAAAGAGCTCAAAATATCCATATCTGAATCCCCTTCCCCGTTAACCATGATGGTAACATCCCCTCTTTTCAACTTTAGCAATTTACTTAGCTCACAAGCTACCATATACCTAACATTTAAGTTTTCATGGTTCAAACCGTCAACAATATTGCGTAGTTCGTCCTTTAAGGTCATGGCCCCACGTGCTTCATCTATTACTTTGTTGACGTCTGTAAGGGCAGGAATATTGGGTAGAGGAGGAAATTCATAGATATGTTGTTTTAGGACGGATTTATTTTCAAGTACAAGTTCTTCCAAAATTTTCACAGTTTTGATCATAAGCAAAGAAGAATGCTCTTTTTGTTTCTCGAGTAAGGGGATAAGTGCAGCAAAAACCTGAGAGATTACATGTTTAGTGCTAGAAGGGGATACCTTCGCCAATTGTTTAATAAAACAATGTAAGACGGCAAGCCCATCACTCTGCAGCTGTTCCTTACCAATTGCATGCATGAGAAGAACCATGAGTTTTGGTACATAAGTGCTAAGGTGGGAACCCATCATACTGATCAACATTTCTATACGTCTTGTTGCTTGAATTTGCAGTGAGATGTCGTCTGCATGGAGCATCTTACGGTCAATACTGTTAAGAAGACCAACAAAATGGTTCCTTAAAAATCCTGGAAGATCCTCATTTCCTGTCAATATTTTTGCAATTTCTTTTATCATCAGAGGCACCCTTGATAACCTGTGAACAACAAAAGAAAGTTTATGTGACTATTATTTTGCTATACACGATAAAGATGGAGAAGAACAAACCAAGTAGAATCTTCAACAATAAGTACTTCATATAGCCAATACTAATAAATATATACCCAAGGAATTCATACATTCCATCCCCAACAAAAAGTCAAAAAGAGTTTTTTGCTCTAACCATAAAACACAAGACCAATGATCATCTTCAGATTGAAGTCAACAAAGCGTACTAAATAAGATATATAGTAAAAAAAAATAGATAATCAATTCTACTTCATTCATCCAATTAGGAAATTATGGCAATAATAGGAAGAAAAGTGTTTCCTAAAAGAAATGTATTGATCTGTAGTGTTATTACTATCCAACACCTAATAATAAATAAAAAAAACTCAAGAAGCCAAAAGAAGGATCAAAGAGAAAGTTAATAATCTGAAGTGGTATAACTCAGTACAAAGAAAATCATTACTTGATCCACCTCTAAAATAGTTAGAGCTAAAAGAAGGATCAAAGATAAAGTTAATAATCTGAAGGCATGCAGGGTATTAAAGTTACAGGATGCATAACTATGAAGAACCCTCAAAAGGTTTTTGGATGCATGTTTAATCTACGATCCAAACAATATAAACATACTGAAGTTCACTTTGATTCAGAACTGAGATTGAATTAAACATTCTACCTTATGCTAGTATCAACTGAATCATCCACATCCACAGAACAGACTAGCTCATCCAGAAGTGCAGGTAAAGCAGCTGCAAAAATTTCTGTTCTGTCGGAGCCAGTCTGATCACGGTAGAACTGCAAAGCACAGTCAAGTTTGTGTCCATCTGCTTGATAAAGAGCGAAAGCAAGAACTTTTGGTAGCCAGTTTACTATAAGTTGAACCATATCTGTGTTCAAACATTTGGCCAACTCATATAAGGTAACAACTGCTTGATCATTATCCTGCTGAGCAATCACAAGCTTAGGGAGGACCACTGGAACCATTTTTTTAACAAATTCTTCAGCTTTAACATTAAGAAGAGTTGCTGCAAATTCTTCAACCATTTTTGGACTTTTAGCAAGCCGCAACGATAGATAATTATATACTTCGTTGCGTATATGAACATATTTGGCAAGGATTTGCTCCAAACCTCCTTTATGATGTAAGAAGCAAGATCTATGGATTAATTTAGACGCAGATATTCTCACGGTCACATATGGATTGTCAAGTTGCTCTATTAATATAATAAGAGTACATATGAAGAGTCGGCCATGAATATCTGCTGCAACCATGATACACGCTGTTGTTTCAAGAAGAGTTTCAAATACTTCTGGATCACTAGCTTCTTCATACCCTTGTCTCAACTTATCCAAAAATCTTTGCTCTTTGGTTTTACCAGCTGACTCTTCATCCAGAAATAAACCAGTCAATATAGGATGCTCAATGAAACACCTAATGTGTCTGCTAAATGCTTCTCTCACAGACTTCCTTCTATGAAGCAGTAGGTAATCAATGGCTTTTAGCCACTTAAATTTTGTTTCATGCAAAGTATCTGCACTCATGTGAACAAGGATCCGTCCAACTATTGACACACAGGAAAGCTGAACCTCTTCAGATTCATCATAAAGGAGAGTGAAAAAGATGCGGATAAGATTTGTGTAATCACAATCCATCTTAGGCGCCAGATTTCCAACACAACGGAGATCGGGCTCTATTGAAAACGAGTCATGGTTATAACTGACACTTTTGTCACACATAGAGCACCAAAATCCTCGCAATAGTTGATCCCCCGTCCAACTTCGTTTGTTGTTCTCTTCTTTTAAGAATAATTTGCACTTATTTTCAAATAAACTTGCAGTGCCATCACAAGATCCATAGAGACATGCTAAATAACCAAGAGAAATGGCGATGGATCTCTTAGCTTTATCATTCTTCTCGTTTGACAAGTACCTGCCAAAACCATTCCAATAAAAAATCCAAATAAAGAAAGGAGGAAAAGAAGAAGCGGAACAAAACCTTTGTTTGACCTATACAAGAGCAAATAGTATAGAATAACGAGGCTATATAATTATACAATTGTTGCTTGAAACATTTTAAACTCTCATAATGTTTTGGGCTTTTGGTTGTTGCTTATGGGTGTGAATATATGCAAAGTCACTATAAATGCATAAGATATAAGAAGTTTGCTTACTCCAATCTCTTGAACATCTGCTTAAGTGTACCAAAGTGGCAAAAGACAATTAATGGCATTGCAATGATGGCTTCACTTCTAACCTCTTCTGCGTCATCCTCAAGACCCAAGTCCAAAATACCTAAATGACTCCCACTTTGAGACAGAGCTTCCATCATGTAAAGGATCTGAATGCAGAAACACTTTGTCGTCAATGGCAAACAGGGTTCAGCTGCCATAGAAGAATGAATCCATGGAATCTTCAACACTAACTGCATTAACTTTGCAGAATTGCCATTATCTCTAAAAAGCTCGTCCTTCTCAGGAAGAAATCCTAAAATGATAGGAGTCACATTTTCAGTTAATGATCTAATCATCACTATTTAAATGTCATAGGTAAGATACATTCAGAAGCAATTATTTGTGAGATACATTCCCACTTATTAATTCAGCTTGTACGTCCATGTTAATTACTAAAACAGATTTAAAAGGTATCTACTACAAGTCTACAAGTTGTGACTGAAATTGTCTTTAATTTGTATTTAAGTAGTTGCTAGTCTTACCAAGACACATACATCAGGAACTCTAGAATAGATAAACTTACTCAATTTAAGCAGTAAACTGTGAAGTGCTTCAAAATAGATAGATAAATCAATCCCAACTAAGCTTCCTTTGTTTGCCTGCAAGAAATAGCCCTCACTCAGTTTATGGAAAAAGCTGAATTTATACCTTAAAAAACAAAGATATTACCTGCTCACAAATCCAAGGAATCCATTCAACCATTTGACGATACACTTGAAGCGATATTTTTGCACGTGGGTATTTACAGAACACAATGCATAACATGCTAAGGGCTGTCAGAGAAATTTCTGGTTTTACCACATTATCCTTACCACTAGGAGGTTTCAGATATTCAATGAATGAAAGAAGTGAGGACCCTATCTTTTCAGCATATTCTTTTTTTCCTTTAAGATCTGGGTAATAAACCTCTTTCACATTATGCAAGCTAGGCATGAACTTTTCAGATTTGTCTACCTTCTGTCGCTTAATATTCAGAACATTTGGGAGATGAACTGGTCTTTTTTCTCCAACTCTTACTGATTCACATCCACTGGCTATTAACAATAAATCATCTGTACAATCTTCCCCATTGGTTGCCTCGACAAGAAAATCAGGATCAAGAATTTTTAGTGCCACTTCAAAGCACTCAACCAACCCATAATAAGGTTTTAAAGAGCAAAGATTATTAACTAATGATTCCGGCTTCCAGATATGAGGAGGGCATACTTTAGCAATTCGAATATATGTACCACATAGTGCAGCCTGAAATAAGTAAGAAAGAAAATAAGAGAAAATTACTGATCTAGGCGCCAATGCATCCAAGTCAGCAATTCTGTCATATTGCTGATATATCTGCATATGCTGGGGTAACCCAGGATATGTAGATGTATGTCTTGTAATATAAACCATAGTCACAGGTTACTTCACCGGGTACAAACCCTTTACCCAAAAAATAAACCATAGTCACAGGAAACGCTGACTCGGCTTTGGTTTCCTTCCGGATCGCTCATACCCAAACTTGGTATGATCGCGTTCTGGAACGCTCGGGACTTAGCAAACCGCAACCCCGTTTCACGATCCTGTACCGAAGCAAACCGCGTTCCATGTGACTATGATATAAACATCAAAACTTATACCTTGAGCTCAGGACTTCCAGTCTTCTGCATTGACACGGGAAAGACATTGATTATATCGTTCGCAGTCAGCTTAATAACATCATCAGCACAACTAGAGTACAGTGCTTGAAGGCATCCACCTAAGGAAGTATCATAAGTCGTGTCTCTGCAAAATATGGTGGTTACTAGTGTTCTGTGAGATGAACTTTCCCTGGACTATAAAATAACAGACTTCACCTGGCGAACTCAAGTATGCAAAAGCAAAGGCTAAAGGTGAACAATGATACTTTTAATTAAAGGTAGAGGTGAGAACCCACAATGTACTTGGGTCCCATCATGACAATTGTATATTTCTATGTTTTACTTCATATTGACCTAGGGTCAAGTTAAGCATCACTGATTGAACCTACATCTCGGAAGTAGGTTATCTTGACGAGACAGCCGATCTTGTATTTTGTTTGTATTTCCTTTATCTAGAAAAAAAAAGCATCCCTCCCATCATATTTATAATGCCAGTTGCCCGAATTCTAGGGTGGATACATGCATATGGTAGACCGTGTTGTCTAAAAAATGAAACTATATAATACCATCTACGCTGACCGAGCTAGACCACCAACTGTGTAATATTTTCTATGAAGAAGTTAATAAAAAGGAACTATAGGCAAGCATTTTTACAGTACACGGAACCATTATGTTTCCTATTTCTTTATATGTAACTTAAGTAATTTTTTTTATATCACATCTGCACCATTATCTCTTTGATTTGTAAATCATAAATGAGATCCTAAAACGAGAAATTATTTATTGGCAATTAGTTGTACTGAGAAAGGATACAGGTATGGCGGCAACCTTGGCCTTATGTCATAATTTTCTGATCCTGACAATTAATATAAGCAATGAGCTTCTTTAAAATTCTATTCCTACCACGGGTAAGTTTAGAGTGGTGAGGTTCAATGTAATGCATGCAATGGTTAAAAAGCATCCACCCCCAAAATGCATCAATCCACTCACTCTAATAAATATATGGTGCCCCTTTTGGCTGATTACAGATTATTCATGGAAGGGGCTGGTTACAGATTATCTCTCTAAATTCGCATTTGTATCATTGTATTTTTTGACTTAGCTGAATGCAAAACTATTGTTGGTAATCTAGCTTATCTATCTACTATATAAAGATTTAAGTTGTACCATAAAAATTAAGATAAGAGCCTAATCATTGAGTGACGTGTCACTTCTAACTAAAAATAACAAAAAGGAGGAGTAACAAACTAAAATAAATAAATAATAATAATGACATGTACTTCCTAACTAATTAATCACATTTATTTTAAATTTAAATATCTTTTAATCCGTTTAATTTTTATGATCTAATTTCACCATATTTTTAAAATTTTGTGCTCTTTAATTCAATCCATTTTGATATATTTTATGAGTTTTAGTTTTACATTTTAGTAGGTTTATTTTATTTTGATTCAAATTTTATAACTTTAACCTTTATTTCAATCAATACAAACTTTATTTATCAAAATCATTTACTTTTGGGAAAGTGTTTGACGGAAAGAGATTGTGAAGGTCTTTTTATATGGAATAATGATGTCACGGAAAGATCTAAAACCCAAACAAACACATACAACTAACACATATACATTTGGAGTTGTGAAATGAATTCACTAAATGGGTAGGAATCATGGAAAGTTAGCAATTCATTTACTATATTTATCATGCATGCGAGATCAACTAGTGTTGAGTAACCTTCTTTAAACTTTCATGATATGATTCCATGCAAGAAATAAAAGCAATTACAGGTAAAATGACACGGTCAACTCATTTGGTCCATTTCACTTTACTTCTCATTTCCATGTGTCCCTTTCACTTTACAACTCATGTGGATCAGTGGATGGGACCTAATATACAAAATGGAATGGACTAAATGCATTAACTCTTAATATTTTCATCTGCCATTTACCTTACAGAAAAGCTGTTAAATAGCAAATTGTTAAATCCTCTTTATCTTCCAAATGAGAAATGACATAAGATGCATGACGGTCACTAAACAGTCAATGATAAAAACACAAACTAGATAGTGCCAGAAAACTAATTACTAACCTGAACACAGGATATCCATCCTCCACTTCACTCAGTATGGTTGAAATTGACAGAATCATGTTTTCACAAGGGATGATGTCATCATTTACAACAGCTCCCAAAATGCGCACCAAGTCAAAGCAAGCCTTCATGGTTTTTTTTTTTTTTTAATTAGAAACCAATGCAAAGTTTATGGGGACAAAAAGAAGATACTTAATATTAGGGTTACAAGCAACCGATTAATGTAGAATGAACAGCAAGTAAAGTCAAACTAACCATTTGCAAAGCAGCATCCCCATAGAACAGTAGTTTGCACGCAGCCATAACAAATGGCACATTTATCAGCCCTTCCACATTTAGAGCTCCTTCAGTTAAGCATTTACATGAAATTTTAATCATCCAAGTAGCAAAAAGCCGCCACCTGGCAGGTTCTGTGAGGTTGATCATAATACCAAAACCATCAATCGGTTTATTGCATGTTGGTAGTTCACTGAGGACAGTAGGATCGGTAGAAATTCCAGATAGGGACTCATTGAAACACCTCAGAGAGACTTCCAACCCTGGTTTGCTAGTGCTTGTGGTTACTGATGCTATAGTATAGAGATCTGTTCAGAGAAAATAAAACATATTGCAGTTAGCTTGTGAAATGTTCCAACCAGGAGATAGGAAAAATTAATTCTGCTAGTTACGATTGTTGTTTGATAGTCCAACCACCAGTCAAAGAGATATAAATTATCTGAAATACTATGAACATTGGACAACTGTTTTATTAGTGATACATATAAGTCAAATAATTATAGTTTAGTATGTTTGTGGTTTGTACCTTCAATCCCCCTCATTACATCTTCAAAAAACTGGCGATATGCATCTCGATCTCCTGTACGGAGCAAGGATAAAAGGGATCCTAGTGTCTCAAAAATTATTCCATGGCGAGAGCTGAAAGAGGCACAACCAGCAGCCAGGTGAAAACAAATGAAAATGCGATAGTTCATTGAGAAATAAAAGAGAAGAACTATCACAAGTCTAAACAATCACAGCACAAAGACAAGAACATCGAAGATGATAAATAACCCACCCTCATATATGTACATCTTGTTCTAAAGAGGTGGGGACATTCTTCCTTTTCTATTAAGCAAATTACTAGCCAATATATAAGAGTAACAATAAACTTCAAAGAATAAAACCAAATTTTCTTACAAGAAACAGAAAGTAATACAGCTCTAGAGTTGAACTAATGGGTATTTGTTCAAGCTGGCTAATCATTACGTGGCAATAATTGCTGAGGTCTTCTTCCTACTAGTTCTAAGTTGTGACCAAATATGTTACTAGCTAACCCCTTATCACAGCAGGTCATATAAGTGAATGAACAAGACCTTTGACATACTATGAACACTTAGCCTGATTAATCCTATTAATCGAACCAATTACTCATTTATGTTATTAATTAGCAGAATGTTTGATATTTGGATGAAATAACAAAAGAAAAACTTTGTAAATTTTAACTTGAAGTATAAATTACTCACGAGAATGAGGGTTCGGCAAAAAAGGGTATTATACGACAGATTATCGGCAGAATTGTGGTGGCCTTTCCATGAAAGAAAACTCCAGGAAAATTCTTGACTGTATGAGTCAATAATTTCAACACAGCAATCACCTCCCTCTCGTTTGCTGCAAAATAGCACATAAATCCCTACTTAAATACAATATAGTAACCTTTTTTCCTTGTAATAACGGATCAAACATTACAACAATACTAAAAACACAAAAAAATTTAGCAATAAACTGCAATCATATTATCAACAACAGCTAGAATACCCATATTCATTATTATATAAAAACATATCAAGCATGTGGCGAATTCACACTTTTGATACGTACCAAAATTCATTGCCAACAGGAAATAATAAACAATGGATTCAAAAATAGTAATGAAAATTAAAAACCGAATTTGCATATAAATAGATTCGAAATTGGACAACAACCAAATTAACCAATCATTAAATGTACGAGTTTAACAACCAAGGTACTGAAACCTAACTAATTGGTCGAGATACAAACTAAAATACACGTCAGCATTGGATTTAGATAACTAGTTAATAATGTAACCTTGAAGTTTATATAAAACTCTCATTTCCCCAAATTCTTGATTCTAATTTAGTTCAACACAAACAGTAATTGAAAAAAAATAATAATTAGGTTACCAGAAGAAGAAGGAATGACGTAAGCGTGAAGGAGATTGGGGATAACGGCTCGAAAACGAAGCTCTAACGACGCATCGTCATCATTATTGTTAGGAGGTGTTGAAGAGGATGCTGCTATTCGTTCACGAAGTTCGTGAACTAGGCTTGACAAGTTCGCCATTGCTATTTGCTTTTCCCTCCTAAGTTTCTTTATTTAAAGGGGTTTTTGCTTCCAATAATTAATAACGACCCGCCCCGACCCAAACTATGCATATAATATTTGTTTGTCACCCACCCACAAATGATTGAAGCCATCATTTTAAGAGGCGCGTCACGGTGACGCAAAGGCGTCGCAAAATAATAAAGTGTGACTTTCACGTTACGCAATAGATCAAGGTGTCGGCTTAAGGCGTGGCGTGAGATAAAGCGTGAAAATGTGCGATAAGATACGTTAATGCGGAAGCCGTGACGCCTTTTTTAATTTCAACTACGATGAAAAAGGTGTTTTTTTAAGAAATAAAAGGATAATTTAATCACTTAGGGGACGTTTGGTATAGCTGATTCGTAAAGAATGGAAATGAATTTGAGAAGAATGACAAAGAAAGAGAATGATCAAAACAAAAAACAAAAAAGGAAAATGTTCATTGTTTGGTAGGCGCATAGAATTGAGCATCAGAATGAGTTAAAAAATTGAATCCCTTGTTTGGTATAAACAAAGAATCAAGTGAAACTGAATGAACATGTAATTGATAACTCATATTTGCTTCTTAACATTCGATTATTACAATATAGATCTTTTGTAAGTTTCTAATTCTTTATATAGAACTTGTTGCAACAAAATTACCAATTTTCGGCATTTGTATACATTATTTTGTTGCTACTAATGTATTGTTCGTCACATGAACACGAGACTTCAAAAACCCGATTTCGTTTGCATATCTCCTCTAACTTATGAATAAATCCAACTAGTGAACTACAAAATTTTCCAATAGAAATCAAATAGAACCCAAAATCCCATTAACGATTAATAATTCTTTCATTAAACTCTTCACTTTTAGTAAGGGTTATTTTCATATAAATTAAATTTGAGTTCTAGACCCATTTGATCCACTTAACAAGATGTAGTTTAGTATGCGATATTATAAAAAATTAAATAGTGAATAACCAGTCAAAATTGCTAACTTGTAGATTAATGAGAATGGTGCAAAAACGAAGCACTGCTTCCTTTATCCAATTGTGTTTATTTCACTTTTTGGAGAAAATGAACAACCAAATAATATATGTCGTTTAGGGATTGGGAGCACAAGCGAGGATGAACTATAACATTTGAGTAGTGACTAGAGCAAAAGCGGGGATGAATAAATATGTGAATGTGCTATGCACGTGCAATTGGTTTTTAACTCTCTTTTTTTTTACTTTGCTCCGTGATTCCATATGGGAATGAAAATGTTGTTCCCTATTCACTATCGAAAAACAGTTAAGTATTTAAAAACAAGTTAATAGTGAATCTATGACTGATAAGATGTAAGTAAAACACACTGAATAATTTTCAACATAATATTCTTTATTAGATATAAATCAAACAATAATACATTACCCAAGTACTTGCGGAATAGTACTTGGGATTGAAATGACAAAGGGTGTAACTCCTCACGAAGCTCAGGCTAAGTCTGAGCACAACTACAAGTACCCACTGAGCTATATCAGGGATTAAGTTTTATTTGGAGGAGTGAAAGATGACTTGCATGTATGTGTGTTTTTACAATTCACAAGCTTAATCTTTCACTCCATCTCTTATGCTATTTATACAATTATGAGTTTTAACTTTTTCCTAAGTGACAAACTGACAATTTACAGAAGACAAAATACTAATGTATTTTGTCTCGCATTCTAAAGACTATATTAAGTAAGAGACAAGGTTGTTTTCCAAAGGTCGGTGATGACATTGAGCACGATAGTTTGCCATTCGGGAAAGTTGACTTTGGTTGATAAGGACTTCGTCTTATCCGATTCAAACTTGTCCCGCCTTATCCCGCTCATTCTTGATCTTCATATCCTTGGTCTTCTACTTGGTTTGTCTTTAGTGTAAGTAGTGGAGAGGTTTTAGGGATTGATGAGTTAGTCATCACTCACCGAATCCACCATCTTCTTCTTGACTCGCCTTCACCCTTTAAGTTCCGCCTTCTCGAGTGGAGAGACTTCTTCTTCGCCTCATCTTGAGTATCTCGAAGATGGCTCACCGAGATACTATGCACTCGGTGACTGTTAGTGTTTAACGGTCTAAACACTTAGGTTATTTTCTATTCAAATCCTAGATTAAGGGGTTTGGGTATTTACTAAACCCAACAGTCTCCCTATTTGGATATACAAATAGCCTAAGTGTTTGATCGATGTAAGTGAGCAATTGGCTTCTTCTTACACTTAATGTACTAACGAACATAATAAGGAACATCGAATATTTTAACAAAACATACATCGTTTATTGATCAATTACATGGTTCCTATCACTAGTACAAAAGATAAAGGATAATGATGTCATTTAAGATGGATCCCAGTGCTTCAAGCTTGACTTTCTTTGTGATGAGTGTTTCTTTGTCGGTGCTCATTTATCTTGGCGTTTAAGTCGACATGAACCCGACGTTCTTTGAGTCTCAATTTGAGAGGCCATCGTATGTAGTAGCATTGCGGCCACACCGCATCAATGTCACTCCACCTTTGAAACGTTGGGTTTCCATAGACATCAATGTAGAAAGTCCTCTTTGCCACACATGCCTGATCAATGTCACTCCACCTTTGAAACGTTGGGTTTCCATAGACATCAATGTAGAACAATCCTCTTTCAGGCTCTTCTATCACAAGACAGATGACAAACTTCACCCCTTCAGGTAGCTCCCTATTACATTCTAGTCCAGGCACTTTGAACTCGGTGGAACTCAACCCTCTTTCTTTTGCCATGTGAAGGCCGAGGTTGAGATCCTTGTGGTGCGATTATGGCGGTGAATCCCCAGTTGTGTGGTGCATCCTCGCCTTTCATACCTTTTCTTGAGCATTTTCATCGCTCCTTAACCACCGCATTCTCGCTTCTTTTCAATTATTGGACCCGACTCATCGAGTTCGGTGATCCCAAAGTTAGTGAATTTTGGGGATCATGAACCTCGAAGTGTCTTTATCATCCCCCGTAAACATTCATTGCTAGTGGTTTGGACTTGGGATGATTCGACATCGATGATTTTCTCAGCGACCTTCGCTTGTCATTGACCGATTGTAGTGGTCAATTCTTCCCTACTGATGGTCGCAGACTTTCTTGTTCCTTTCTTCCAACTGCTTTCTCATTTCAGCCATTTGAGCTGCCTGAGCATCTTTGAACTTTTGTCATGCCTGACCCTTTTGAAGCTTCTTTGGATCAATTCCTATGTTCTCAGCTTCCTTAGCAACTACTTGTACCAGTGCTTCTTTGCTCTTTCTCTCTTCCTAAGCTAGTTTCTTTTTCCTTTCTTCCTTTGCAAGATAGGCACTTAGCTGATGTGGTGTGAGCATGTACTCAGTGTTGTTGATCATGTAAGGGATCTTCTCAGGCTCAAGAGTTTGCATTTTGCCTTTTCCTTTATCCTGGCCTGAGGAAGATGATGCTACCAAGGGTGGTGGTGTAGTCACTGTCATTGTTGTTGTTGTTGAAGATGTTGGTGGCACTGATGAAATTGGTATAGCGAGGACCTGGTTGGTGGCTCCCCTCGATGTGAGAGGAAGTCTCTTGATGGTCTTCTCCCCTCAATTGTTGCTTGCAACATGAGTGAGAGCAAGAGTTGCTTCGGACACTGGGGGAGTTTGAGTGGCTTGACCTTTGAAGGCTTGATAAATTTCAGTGACCATAGCCTTGATGTCAGTAGTATCCTGCTGAAGACTGGTGACCTGTTTCTCCAGATTAGCCTGAGATAATTCCAAAGCAGTCATTCGTGGCCCAAGATTCCAAGCCATTGATGATGATGCCTTAGCCAGAGTGGTCACCTGAGCATCTAAGGAACCCAGTGTTTCCTGAAGAGACTGAACCGAAGACTGAAGACCCTGAACATTGGCAGACTTTAGCATGTGGATAAGTTCAGTGAGGTCTGAGGAATTCTTCAAGTAAGCCTCAGTAGCCTCCAGCACTTTTGAGTTTAGTGTTGGGTCTTCTTTGACCGAGTCCCTGATTTCATCAATCTTTGTCCCACAACCCTGAAGATGCTTTAAAAATTTGACCAAGTTGTCATCCAGTCTATGAAGATGTTGATACATAAGATCCTGTGTTCATCAGTGTTAGCATTGAAAGTGAGCACATCGGACTTTAGATCAGCATAGCTTGCAGCAACTTCAGGTGTTGATCCCACAATGTATCAGTGACCCCAGAATATAGCTTCCTTGAAGCTTTTGTGATCCACTGAACCAGCTGTCTTTCAATCAGTGGAAGAACATTGTCAAACCTCTTGAACTCATTAGAGGATGAAGAGTCTGAGGAAGCAGAGGAGTTATCATCAGCTTGAAAAGGTAACTCCTCAGGCTTTGTTGGATCAGGCTGAGACTCTTGTTCATGTGGTTGAATCTCGGCGTCCATGTCTTCCCTCGCCGAAGAACTTCATCGTCCTTTGTCGAGAAGTTCATCATCAGAGAATAGTATATCGACAACATCGACAACAATTAACAAGGTGGTGGTAATGGGTTCCGTGTCGGTGGTGGTATTAATCCTCGAGTCTTTGTCCCCTTGACCCCACGAGACAACGATGGGTTTTCCCAATGTCTTCTCCGAGTCGAGATTGGTGGTTTTGGAAGCGCCCCTACCATCGGGTTGTATGTTTCCCTCGGATCTTGGGAGTAGTAGTTGGGACCAATGGCACCGATTGTGATTTATCGGTGTCCTTCGTTGTCACCGGGTGGATGTTGCTTGGTCTCTAGTGGGTGGCGGATCGGTCTTGGGCTTCTTTTGCCTTTTGGGTGTGTTCACGAAGCCTCGGGGCCCCGAGACTTGGGTTTGGTCTTAGTCCCGATCCGAGACTTCCCTCTCTTTTAGGAGCAGGGTTAGAAGACACTGAGTCCCTCTAGTTGTTTACAGCAACCATATGGGCCATCAATTTGATATTAGTGACATGAGATGGGTCCTTTTGAAAATTAGATTGATTCAGGATGCCAGGTAAAGCACAATATTTTTGTTCCTGAGGATAATTGCAACCCAGTAACACTTGTAAAGTACATGAGACAAACCTAGGGTACGAAATGTATTTCGCCCTAGTTTTGCTCAGTAACTTGGTTACGAGATCACTGTAAATAATCTCCCCTATGTCGACAGTGACCCCATTCATCAAGCAGTATGCCATCATCAATGAATAGAATTAACTTGTTCGGTGGATGAGTGGTTCCCGCCAAGAACACGAATCACAAAAGTGAGCAGGATCCTCCAAGCCACTCTTGGTAGAAATGATCCAAACGATTGTTTTAACCCATCCTTCACCGTGGAGGGTTCATGATGGGCAACATAGACTCCATTATTGTAGTCTAACCTGTTGAAGTACAAAGCGTTTTATAGTCCGGGGTGGTGATCTTTCCCAGTTAAAAGACCGAACTTAATGAGATACTCCACGAGTGGTCTTAGGTCTGTCTCATTAGTTGAGGTGTCGGGTCATAGGTCGTGTCATTGTCCAAAACTCCACGAGGAGTTTTTGAGTGCGATATAGAGGACACCGAACAAAGGCCGTTTTCGGGGGCGTTGAATAAGAATTTTATTATGTCCTTATAGGCTGGGACATTTTGGGGGTATTCAAAATTGCCTATGACATTGTTGGTTTTAAATTCAACATTACTGAGATCCCCTACCCACTGTGGTGCAAACTGAAGAGATTGTGTTCTTGCCATTTCCATTAAAAGGTTTTAGGGTTTTGAAAAGAATATTTTGACAAGAACTATCAAAGAGTTTTAAATCTCTCAGGTTTGTGATGAAAAACTTTTGTAAATGTTTACAGAGAAGGTTTTTCAGAGAAAGGTTTGAAGAACACAAAGATTTCTGGGTTTGAAAGAGTTATTTTGACAGCGTTTTGTTGCAGAAATACTTTGTGTGTGTTTTAATGATTTTGTGAGGGGTACTTATAAAGTGATGAGAGGGGTAGTTTATGCACAATTGTGGATTTGTTAAGTCAGTTTTTGAAAACGTTTTTAATTTCCACGTTTAATGCCACCACTCCACTACCCGCTGTAAAATCCCGGTTTTCAAGGAACAGTTGCAGTGCACAGTAAAAGTGCATTTTGCAACAATAAAATATCCATAAGATATTTCATGTGAGAGGGGGCATTTAATGCCAAGTGGGATGAGGTAAGTTAGAGGGACCCCTGACAGTAAGATAGAGAGGCATATATTCCTATATTTAATTGGTATGTTTACCAACCTAGGACATTTAAATAACTAATACTTGGTGCATTTAGTTACTCATTCAATGCTCAATATCAAGAGACAGGGTCCCTGAATGAGTCTTACTCATTAAGTGGGAGGGTTATTTTTTGAGGTTTAGTTCAGGGAGGATGAACCATTTTAGGGAAAACTTCTGAGATTGGGATTGGTTTTCGTGTTCGCGACTTTCAATGTCTAGCATTCCCAATTCGACTTTCGATCTCTGAAGGTAGGTTCATCTAAGGGTTTGGTGAAGATATCGCAAGTTGATATTCGATGAGGATGAAATGAAGCTCTATGTCTCCTTTAATTATGTGGTCCCCGATGAAATGATATCGATATCAATGTGTTTGGTTCTTTGGTGAAGAGACGAGTTGTTGGAGATTCCAATGGCACTAGTGTTGTCACAGAAGATGGGTACCATTTTGTAGTGGATGTCATAGTCATTTGAGTTGAATTTTCATCCATAATACATTGGCACAACATCCTGACAGAGAACAACATACTCAACTTGGTGAAGACATAGCCACCGATTGTTGCTTTTTAGCACTCCAACGACAGTTTTCCTCTAAGAAATTGACGGACCCCGAGGTACTTTTTCTATCCATGTTGCAGCCAGCATAATCGAATCGAATATCCTTTGAGGTCAAACCACGAGCACTTTAGATAGTAGAGTCAAGGCTTGGAGTTCCTTGGTATCTTAGTATTCTTTTGGGTGCGGTGAGATGGGATTCTTTGGGATTGGTGATATCTTGCTATTAGACAGATGAGAATTGTATGTGCAGTGCAGAAGCGATGAGATACATCGGTGAGCCAACAATCCTCGAAATGGGTTTGATTGACCGATTTGCGGTGAGATCGGGTCCAAGGTTGTTAGGAGGGACCATTGGTGTCTTCACTGAGGCACGATCGGATATCTCATATTTCTTCAAGAGATTTTGGTGTATTTCTCTTGGTGATGGAGATTCCTTTATCGGTTTGCACGATTTGTAGTCAAGGAAGTATGTGAGTTCACCCATCATGCTCATTTCAAACTTCTTTGTCATCGGTTTTCAAGCTTTTGCAAAAGTGTAGTTTGTTGAGCCAAAGATGATGTCATCAACATATACTTGGACCGATATCACATTTTGTTTTGTCTTGTAGATAAACAATGTTTTGTCTATCTTTCCTCGACAAACTTGTTTTGAATCGGGAATCTTGAGAGTTTCATACCATGCCACGGGAGCTTGCTTTAGTCCATAAAGGGCTTTATCAAGCTTGCAGACATAGTCGTGAAATTCACTACTCTCAAAGCCGAAGGTTCTTGGACATACACATCTTCCTTGAGTTCACCATTTAGGAATGCACTTTTTACATCCATTTGGTAAACTTTGAAGTTCATGTAGGTAGCATATGCAAGGAAGATCTGATGGCTTCCATTCTTGCAACATGAGCAAATGTCTCATCATAGTCAATGCCTTCTTGTTGATGTAACCTTTGGCTACAAGTCCGCTTTGTTTTTAATGCGATGTCGTTTTCATCGGTTTGGTTTACGAAAACCCACTTCATTCCTATGACAATGACATCCGAGGACATTTGATCAAGGTCATGACCTTGTTTTACCAAATGTTGAAGTTCTTCTTGCATGCTTTGAACCCGGCTTGGGTGTTTTAGAGCCTTAGTGACACTTTTGGGTTCTATTTCGATAGGTAATCGGCATATAGACATTCATTTCTTGAAGTCGCAATTAGTTTAGCGACCATGCTTCTTGTAAGCATGCCTCGGTGGGTTCACCAATGATGTTTACAAGCTCAATGTCACGAGATTTTTCCACTTACTTTGTGGTCTAGGATCCGAGCTTGAAGAGGTCATTGGAAACTCGAGAGTGAGTTCGGTGCATGAGCCATATAATCATTAAGAACACTGTTGAGATGTCTTGTTCAAGTTGGGGTTCATGAATCATGTGTTCTGAACATTTGGTTCGATGTTACCTATCCCAAATAGGGACCGATTGATTATCAATGAATTCACGATAGTTGGTTGGGGCGAGGTTGTGAGGTAAGACATAATATGAGATGTCAACATCGTCTTGGTATAAGGAATTGATTTGATGTTATACTCATCATGAGGATATCTTGATGAGTTATCAATTTCTATTTCCTCCAGAGGTGTTGGTGAACTGATGCTTCGAACTCTCATCAAAGGTGACATGAAAGGTTTCCTCAACTTGTCGTCTCCTTATGTTAAATACCACAAGGCTTTGGAGATCGGTGAGTAACCTAGAAAGTATCCATCATCAACTTTAGCATCAAACTTGCCTAGATGATCCTTGTGGTTATGAATAAACACAGGACATCCAAACACATGAAAGTAGGCGATATCGAAAGTCTACCTTTGAATATCTCATATGGGGTTTTGTTATGTCTTTTGACAATGATTGACTGTTTTGAGTGTAACAGTTTGTTTGGCCGCTTCAGGTCCGAAAATGTTTGATAGAGTGAGCCATTTAACATATTTCTAGCCTCTATGAGAGTTCATTTTCCTTCACCTACCCCATTTTGTTCGTGAGTGTTAGGAGATGAAATTTTGGGAGATTCCTTTCATCACGTAAATTCTCAAGCTCTTCATTTATGAACTCGGACCATTTTCGATTCGATTTGTTTAACAATAATGTCATTCGGTTTTCAATGTTCACGATGAATGACATTATAGAGTCATTGCTCAATCTTTTTAGAAAGAAAGTATACCCAGTGTATCTTGAAAACTCATCAACAATGACAAGTGTATACTTCTCATCTTGGATTGATCTAGGACCGATGGTCCAAAGAGATCCATATGCGGAGGTGAAGGCACTTTGATTGAGAAATTTTGTTTTGTTTTGAAAGATGCTCTTTGGTGTTTGCCTTTTTCACAGCTCAGCATGGTTTATCTTTTGCAAAAACCAGTAATGGTAAGCCAAGGACTTTATATTGTGTAGAAAACTAGAAGGGGGGTTGAATAGTTTACCAATTAAAAACTTTGTTTTGAAACTTATTGAAAGATCAATTGATATTGATCTTGAGTATGTTAATGAAATATGCAAGCAATGTGTAATAAGTAAATAAGGAAAGAGATGATCAAACCACAACAAGTTGTTTATAGTGGTTCGCCTACAAGGACTCTTTTTCTCCGCCCTACTCCACTCCCGAGTCTCACTCGAGAGTTTAACTTCACTAGTCAACAAGCTCCTTTCACCGTGGAGAAAACCTTTACACTTCGCCACACTATTTCCGACACTAAGCTAGATGTCGAGTTCTTTCCAAGGTACAACTACTCCCACACACAATGTATTTTGAGGACTAAAATACTAACCACTCACACTCACAAGATTATGATGGTTTGATACAACAATGAAGTATGGATCAACACTAGATCATACAACACTAAACAAACAAGACTTCCAACTTCTCGTTGAAGCTTGAATATGACTTGATCTTCTTTGCTACAAAAGAGATCACTAATATGATATAAACCGAGTTAGAAAGGTTAGAAGATATGTATGAAAGTATGTTGGAAAGGGATGAGAAACTACTTGGCTTGGCATTGCTATTTATAGCCAAAATGGATGAGGGCGTCACGACGACGGACCCTTAAAAGGGTTCCGCCTGTACCATTTTTGGTACCTACCGGTCCGACAACCAAGATATCAAATCTTGCCAAAGTCAACTCTATCTAAGTGAGATTGTGCAAGATATGAAGAGTACAAATCTTACAAAATATCTAATGGAATCTTCTAATGATTTCCATGATGTAATACATGATGTCAAATGTTGTATTACTATTTATAGAAATATAAAATGCTTAAGTAGTGTTTGGTTTTAAAACCTAACACATTCTACAAACTACTATCATACATAATGATTAGAGTCATATCAAGATGTTACTAATCATAAATGTAAATGCTTGAATGATGAATATATTGTTTGAGAAAGCTTGTCTTAATATCTAATAAACTTGACAAGCTTTAAGCTTTATAAATTAAATTTACTTTTGTCGTTAACAAAACTTAGGCAAAGATCAAAAATATAAATAACGTTTAATGACGATATTTGTATTAACAATCTCCCCTTTTGTTGAGGACAAATATAAAATTTTATTTTTATAAAAGAAACAAAGTTTGTACAAGAGTTATAAAATATTAGTTTTAGAACTTGAAAAGGAAATGATAATGCAAGTGTATGAAATTTGACTTTTATGAAAGTCAAAGAATTCACTAGTTGATGCATGATGTTGACTTTTAGAAAGTCAAGTGTGCAGTTTGACTTTTTAAGAAAAGTCAAGTATTATCAATGAAGGTTCTGTTTGACTTTTAGAAAGTCAATGTATGCAGGTTGACTTTTCGGAAAAGTCAAATATAAATAATTTCAAAGTTCTATATTTTCTCCCCTTTTTGTCTCAACAAAAGAAAGGCTATCTTGAATGTAATGAGCTCGAGCTATTATCTCCCCTTGTTCAAAGCTCCCCTAAATTGGGTGCTTTAATGGGAAGATACATGGATTGTGAAAATAAAGCTACAAAAAATGTTAGTAATAATGATCATTATGAAGCATTTCCAAACACTATGTAATGACACCAACAATATAATAAACAACATTCATTAGTTAAAATTTTCATGAGTAAAGATCATGAAAAGAGAACACAATGATGTGTTTTAGTACAAGAAATAAAATTATCCTAAGAAAGTAAACAAAAGAAAGACTATTCTAAAACCATCCTAAAGTGATGGTGGATGGGAAAGAGCGTTGAGACGCTCAAGGATGTGGTTGAGGATGAACCTCATTTCTTCTTTGAAGTCATGGACCATAACACGGGTCCGTTCCACTTGTTTGGCCGTTTGCTCATGTTGAGCAACCATGCCTTGGAGGGTAGAAATGTTTGGGGAGGTTGTGGTGGTGGAATGGTGGATGTGTTGGTGGTGTTTGGAGTGGTCATGATGGATGCAAGCAAAGCGTTTTGCATTGCATTGTCTCACTTAGTGAGAATCCACCATGCCTTTGAATTGGTGGAGGTTGTGGAGTTCGGCTTGAATCTCCTCTCTAGTGGGATTGTCATCCCACATGCACTCGGAATGTCCTCAATATGAGGGACATTGATGATGGAAGTGGATGATCCCGTATAAAGGACCATGAATGTCCTTGTGAATGGGTGGAAAAGGAGAGGTTTTGGCCCTAATAGGGCGTTTGGGTCAATGGATGACCGAGGTGACTCATGAGCGATTAGCTCAATTGTGCCAAAAGATGGCAATGGTGGTGGATGACTTGGCCCAGAGGCAAGTCTTCCAAGTCCTCTAGGAAAGGATTTGGTGATGTTGGTGGAGTTGAAAATAACTCCATGGGAGTGAGTGGGAGACCTTGGTGAAGGTGGTGAGGGTGTTTGGATGTTTGGATGGGTGCTTAGGTGGAGGTGAAGTAGGTGTTTTTGTTGGTGGTGGAGTGGTGATCACAATGTGTGATGAAGTGGGTGTAGCTAAGGTAAGATTTGTATCATCTCTAATGGGAGATGAGATTGTGAGTGGTGAAGATTCGGATGATGAGCTAAGATGAACAAAACAACAAGGCCTTACGCTAATTCTAGTGGTTTTCTTGCAAGGTTTTGGTGATGATTTAGTCATTTTTAACTTGGGTTTTGATTTGCTAGATAGTAGTGAGAATGAGGAAGGTGTGAGGATGATCATGGTAAAGCCTTTCAATTTATAGAGGTAAGAAATTGTTGAGAAATGGTTTGATTTGATGTTGAACCATTGAAGAGATGAGGTTCCTAATGATTTGAAAGTGGGTTGAATGCTAGTCATATCACCCAAGTCAATCCATACAAGGAAGATGGAGTGAAGAAGAAAAGATTTGCAATAAATGTGTTCTAGTGAGTGGAATTTCCTAATATTCGATTATTATTGATTTGAAGGTACCAAAAATTTGGTTCCTTCCTTTATGCCAAAGGGCTCCTTGGGTGGATTTTTCAAATTTTGAATTTTGGTGGAAATGGATTTCTTATATACCTTAGTAAATAATACTAGTTCTAATAACGATATAAACTAGTTAAGATTGATTTATAAGTGATGGAAGATAATTTGGAATCATGAAAGAGTGAAATTGAGAAAATTACCGGAGGATCCACGGCACCAAAATCATACACACGGACGGTACCCTAAAAAGGTGCTGGCCTCCGTCCGCTCAGATGTGACACGGCGGTACCAAAATACATAAGGGACGGTACCAAAATTATGGTGCCGCCCGATCCGTCGAGTGAGATATTTGGACGAGTTCGTTTTAGGTGTCGGGAAATTTCCGAACCGAATTTTTCTCAAAAGTCATTATACTAAACATTTCTAGTTAGGAAAAGTAAATAACACATATGTAAACATAGTGGAGCATGGATTTTGAGCAAGGCTTATTGATTTTCACAATATAGTGAAAATGGGTAAAATTTGATAGCATACTTGTGCTATCCCCCTGCATGAGATTGTTAGCATACACCATTGTTTCAAGTTATATTATCATCCTACCAAGGCACTTGAACATTCCCTTAGTTTCCTTGAATTCTGCTGATTCATTCTCAATCTCGGGAAGAGATCGTAATACTCATGAGGTGGAAGATGAGAGCTTGGAAGACCATCCTCGAGCTATTTGATGATGAAGATGATGGAGTTGGAGGTTTTGCTCTTTGCCTTTTTGTCTTAGCAACTCGAGCATCACTCAAAGGTACAAAGATGTGAGGATGAGTTCATAGTGAAGGTGCATCCCTTTTGGGGTTGGTGGAATTGGGCGAAGTTTCTATAGAGACGGGTGAGAAGCATCCCGTATGGAAGAGCAACCGATCCTTGAGTTGGAATATCAATCATTCTTCTAGCTATGTAGTAGGCTAAGTTGAATGGTTGTCGAATTGATAAGTTGTGAGCATGTGACATAGGCGTGCGTTTAAGTGATCCCTATTTCCTATGGTGCTAATGACGTTGGCTCTAAGTAGTTCCTCCCATTTCTTAAATTCGGACTTAAGTTCATTTAGCTCCATTCCATATGGATCTCGGTTTACCTCTTTTCCCTTCGGTAACTCGGGTTGTATCACTTTTTTGGGTTAAAAAGGTGTTCACGGATGACATCCTTATCGGCCAAACGGGTTATGTAGGGAAGAGAGCGGTCATTGATTGTATCAAGAGCCATGAGTGACCACTTATCCGTGTAGACACAAGTTCCTCGGTTGGGAATTCCTAACACTTGAGCAAAGTTGCTTAAGGTGATGGTGTAGTCGTTTTGGTTGATTCTAAACCTAAGGCAAAATTCATCATCGTCTTCATCACTAAAGCCGGTCACACTAGCATAGAATTCTAACACAAACCTAGGACAATTGGTTCATCGATGTCAAGAAGACAATCGAATTGAATGGCGGCTAGTTCTTCACGAAGATTGGTATTTTCAAGGAAGGATGAGTGAATGGTTCTACCCTCATGGAAATACCTTGATTCTAGACTCTTAAATATTTCTACTTGTTCCTTGGTAAGTCCTTTGGTTTTGTGGTGTTTGGGAATGTAGTTAAGGGTGTCTTTGTGATCATAGAATCTTACGGCTACCATGGTTATTCCTAAGGACAAGAATTAATATGTTAAAAATGAAAATAAATTTTAACGTTTTGATTCTAGTGTGTGCCTATATGAAAACAATTTGGAGTTGCGGTTATCTCGACTCATTTTATGCACAAAATGGTTTTAGTGGGGTGTTTGGCAAATACCATGAGATAACCCAAATGCTCCTAATTCAATGTGGCTACATTTGAATATACCCGGGAGTGCATATTAGTTATGCAATACCTTTAGTATTCAAGAGCATGCAAGTGATGAAAATTTTAACGTTTTTATTTGTATTAGCAATGAAAAATGTTTTCCTACAAGTGAGAAGCTTTTCAAAACTTTTGACATGGGGTGTTTGGTTGTTTGAATAAGGCCTTATATTTATTATCTATCAATTAGTGGGAAACATGATTTGTTTATGCAATATGATAATGTAGTACCTAATTTGAATGACTGGTTATGCAATTTGCCAATTGAATTCATATTTGGTATAAAAGCATACATAAACCCCATGTAATGATTTGTGATAGTTTTGTGTATAAATAAGAATCCTAGACTCAGAATTAAGAGATGAAATGAAGTTAGGATACTTACAATGATGTTATCTTCAGTGATTAGTGAGTGGGAATGTGTCAATAATGAGCTTGGTTTAAGTTTTACACGTTTTGGTAAAGTGGGTTGTGAGGAAGAGGATGTTATGTATATAGCAGTTTTGTCAGAGACACCACGGACGAGACGGCACCAAATATTTGGTTCCGTCTGTTGTCGTTTAGTGCCGTGGCTACGATGCTGAGATACAAGGCAAAATTGTTTTGGTTTGACTATTCTAATGTTTTAGGCTATGTTTATCCTACATGTTTGGTTCCATTAACCCTAAACCAAGTCTAAGAAGATTAAAAGGTTCTCGTTTAAGAGGTTTAGTAAAGATGTCGGCAATGTTGTCTTCGGAGGATACTTTCGATTGAAATGTTTCCTTTTGAACATTGTCGCGAAGAAAGTGATGACGATTTCAATGTGCTTTGTACGAGCATGTTGAGCGGGATTTTTCTTGAGATCGATGGCTCCTTTGTTGTCGCAAAGTATCACAATGTCGTTGAGATGAATTCGTAGTCTCACGAGAGCTTGCTTCATCCAAAGAGCTTGTTGACATGCTTTTCCTACCGAGGCGTATTCGGCCCGATGGTAGAGATGGCTAAAGCCGTTTGCTTCTTTGCAAACCATGAGGTGAGACAATGTCCAACAAAAGTGCAAATACCACTTGTACTTTTTCTATCGACATAATCACCGGCATGATCCGAGTCGGCATACACTATGGTTTCTATACCCGTTCCTTTGGGATACCATAATCCTAAACATGTTGTTCCCTTAATATATCTAAAAATCCTTTTTAATGCTTCTAAGTGTGATGCCTTTGGGTTTTCTTGAAAGCGAGCACATAGACAAACACTAAACATAATGTCGGGTCTACTAGCCGTAAGATAGAGTAGGCTACCAATCATTCCTCTATATTTAGTGTTATCTACGGATTCACCTTCTTCGTCCTTGGTGAGTTTAGTATCCGAGGACATGGGTGTTTTAGTTGGTTTGGAATCTTCAAGACCAAATTTCTTAAGCATGTCTTTTATATATTTAGATTGGTTAAAGAAAATACCATCTTCTAGTTGTTTAATTTGAAGTCCTAAAAAGAAGTTTAACTCACCCATCATACTCATTTCAAACTCATTTCAAAAGAAGTTTAACTCACCCATCTGCTGATGTAGTAAAGAGTGGATTCTGCTGAAGTTATATTTCTGCTAAAGTAGTAAGCGTAAATCGTGATTCTCACGATAGTGTGAATCCACGTAAGAAAGGCGGTTGTATTATTTATATATTAGCCCATCTTTTATATTGTCGCCCAAGGTAGCATGGGCATGTGTATGGGACAAAACAAATGCTTAGTTGCATGCTTGTCTAGGTGCATGCGTAGTCTATATGTGTTTACATTTATTTATTTGCATGCTTGTTCTTTTCCCAAGAAAGGGAATAGTGTTCCTTGTCTATAAAAGGAACTTAGGTCTATTGTATTGAAAGAACCTTTTTTTGATAAAAAGATGGAAGAAAAACCTCTATAGAGAGGGTGTAAAGATCCATAGAGGATCATTGTTTGTATAAGAAAAACCTTGTTGGTAACTTTGATTGTGTTCTTATTATTCCGCTGTGCATATTCAATCATTGTTTCTATACACTCTAGTTGAGTCCGGATCTTGGATTCCACAACAAGTATAAGTGATTTTATGATTTAGATACATATGTACAACAACTAGTGTTTACATATTGGATTAGCATATACTTAAACTAAGTATACTAAAATGGGTAAAAACAAGTATATACTAAAATGGGTAAAAACAAGTATATACTAAATGGGTAAAAACTAGCAAATGGTATTGACCCATAACCCATGGTTTTATATATACCATTTAACCAAGTTCATTGTATCCTTAAGATACATTGTATCTAGAAAGAAAACCATGGATCAACCCATAACCCATGACCCATGACCCATAACCAAAAATACCCATGGGCAAAGAGGAGCGTTCCACGGATCCACGGCTTTGTGCTAGCGGATCCCTGTGGTAGGGATCCGTGGGATCCGGGAACGATGAGAGAATTTCCTCTATAAATAGAGAGCCATTTCTTCCTTTCTAATTACCACTTTACACATACTTCCCAAATATTATAACCTCAACCTCATATCCAAGTGATCTATGTAGTTTGTCTTTTGTTTTGTGTGATCTTCTAGGTTCCTCTTAAAGGCGAGATCACCACTTCTTGAAGACGAGCAAGCTCAAGTCCATGAGTTGCTATGCTTCGTCATCATCAAGACAACTAAGGTTCTCTTGTTGATAGTTCTTTCTTTCTCCATAGATGTTGGGTTGAAGGCATTAGTGAAGGATGCCGAAAGTGTCAAGATGAAAGCATTAGTGATAGGTGCTTATCGTCCGTGTCAAAGCATTAGTGAAGAATGCTAAAGGCGTCAAGACGAAGGCATTAGTGAAGGGTGCCAAGCGTTGTGTCAAAGGCATTAGTGAAGGATGCCGAAGAATCTAATCAAGTAGCATTTGGGAAGAATGCCTAGGTCGTATAATCGATGAGGTGCATCGTTATACATATAAGTATTTGTTTATTTCCAAGGATGGTGATATCCTTGATGGTGTTGTAACAAGGAGTGGATCTCCTTGATATTAGGTGTTGTGTTGTGAAGGGTAGTAGTTCCTCCATAGTAATGGAACTAGGTGCTTAGCCTAGTACCTAATAAAGGGTAGGCGACGTTGTGATAGGATTAGTTCTCCTTGGTGTGAAAGAACTCGGTGGTTAGCCTAGCACCAAGTATAAAGGGTAGGCGACGTTGTGTTATGTGTGGTTCGCCTTGGTGTGAAGGAACTCGGTATTTAGCTTTGTCTTAGGAAAAAGGTTAAGCGGCGTTGTGAAGGCTTCTCGCCATAAGGAGTTGGTGTAGTGCTTACGAACTCTCGAGTAGGTGACTCGGGAGTGGAGTAGGGCAAGGAAGGTGTCCTTGTGGCGAACCACTATAAATACTTGTGTCGTGGTGATGTGCTTCTTACTCTTTATCTTTCATTACACGTTTATATATCTATCTATCAACGTCCAACATAAACAACTAAATAGATTGACATAAGTCGATCTAAATATTTAAAAGGAAGTTTTTAAATTGGTAAGACTATTCAACCCCCTTCTAGTTTTCCACAGACCATATAAAAAAGCAAACACTACAACGAATATAGTGCCACGCAATATTAACTATTACGCAGGCTAAGACATGAAACTAACGCTAGCACGAGTAGTAGCAGTCTCAAATCACACACAACATTCGACATGTTATACGTTCGACCAGTTGGCACTTCCAACTCTGGACAGGGTGGCCATTCCCAATAGATCTATTCATGACAGTCGCACCATCATGAGCCAGGATGCAACAATTCATAACAACATTTGGGTTTCTAACCTTAACGTAGCACGTAACAGCTCACAAAACATTTCCAGGTCCAAATCAAAACAGTTCTCAAGCACTTGTGTAAAAACATATTCTAACCAAATCACGCATTTCATCAAATATAGTAACAATTGCTTATTCAAATCAATCAAACATTTCATTTAGCAAAAACGAGCATGTATTCTCCCCAAAACAGTTTAAAAGCAAGTAAAAGTAGGGGCCATGAACTCACTTCAAATGAAGTAACGCAAGAATCACAACTATCACAACTGGCATCGAAGAGCAAACACAACCGTATCACGAAGGAAGGCACAACGATATCCAAAAGGTACAAGCACAACGCTACGACATCGGCACAACCTAATAGGAATTTGCTATCTCAGAATAAATCTAGTAGAGCAGATGAATTTTCGAAAGACAACGCGTCTTAGTTTTCATGGAATACTCGTATCAAAGATTTCAAAAATCCAATATCAATATCTCAAAAAGTTTAGTTTTAACGTTTCGTGTGGTGGTAAGAAATCAAAGACTCAACATACAAATCACGCCAAAGTATATAATATATAGCCAAATATATTATTAAAGAATAGTCAAGAAAGAATTGACCAAGACTCAAGTCGAGTAGACAATGACCAGAAAGATGTCAAGACAGTAAAGACACATAATTACTTCAATAAATAAGTTGATTGGTAAGTTTCGGCATTTACCTCATAATCCCAAATGGTTTAGAAAACTATTTTAGTTTTATAAGAAAACACAATACGTTTACGATTTAATAATCTTATAAGTTTGGAAAGGTTTTATAAATTTCGGCATGTCGTGTCCGTTTATATTACATTCCCAAGTCATCGTAACTTTAAATAAACCAAGTTTGAAATTACAATATTTATAAAAAAAAATTGTTATCATCGCGTAATTATTAGCTTTGAGTTTATTAAATATTTTGTGAGTATTCCGTGTCTAATATATTAAATTCTTTTCGAGTCTAATATATTATACCGTTAAGTCCCAAAATGTTCAATAAGTCTAACGTCCAATATCGTAAATCCAATAATGATCCAAATGTCCAATAAACGACCAAGTCCAATTCATAATCCGTAAACAAATCCCATTAAGTATCCGTATTATCCAAATTCAACTATCAAATCCAATAAATTTTTATATCGACCAAATCTAAATTACAATCCCAATTATAATTCGAAACTCACCAACGTTGACAAGTATCGTCATAGAATAGTCATTAAACTTGTTACGTAAAACTTTTACAATTTTAACACAACATTAGATTTATTATTTAGTGCGCTTCGGCCCGATCATTAACACAACGCGAATATAATGGGCTTGAGGCCCATTATTCCAACAACCAAACATAAGCACAAACAAAACGCACCCTAACAATTACGACTACACTTCCAGGTTATACCCTTAAGTCGGTGGTTAAATCTCGAGATTAAATTACCCATGAACTAGTCGACACCAAATCCAAACCATTTCTCATTATGGTCTAGTAACATTGAATCTGCACAACACTCTAACAATACATCCGACGACCAGGAGTTCAAATTTAATACCAATCCGAGACATAACACTTTCAAATACACCTAACCGGATACGAGAAGAAAATATATCAAATGCATAACTAATATCAAGTTTGACAACTTCAAAAGAAACTCTAGTTTTAAACCGGGACTCAAACTAATTAAATAGCAGATCGAAGTCTCACCCGTGACCCTCCCGAACCCTAGTCGGGTTATTGACACAACCCGTTAACCAAATCAACATAACACCATTTCATCTAACTCCAACCTGTGACCATAACAAACCTTGACTCGAGACAATAAAATTTTAAACATGATTTCTTACCAAACGATTATTATTCAGAATGTTTTAAGCTCGTTTTTAACATATGACATCACGCAAATTCATACAAACCGATTTCACAGATTTAGCACCACACGCACGAGCTTTAATACCACATGAAGTGTTTCAAAAACGTTTTCAATCTCGTTTCAATATCCATGAAAACACGACAAACTATTTATAATCGATTTTTAAACAAAACGAGTTTGAGTTTCATCAACATACTAACGGTTCGAGGAGGAGGGAGGTCGATATACACGAGTTACTACCCATACGTATGAACAATCCCAATATTGTACCCCATGAATCTTGAAATTCTTGCTTCATGTCCCTTGGTGACGGAGTGGTGACGGGAGGTGGTTGTGGTGGTATACCCGAACCAAACAAAACCCTAAATCTTTTACTCAAACAACGGCGTGACATACTGGAGGCCGGAAGTTGGTCGAGGATGGAGGAGCGGCGCCGGAGAAATGGTTGGCAGCTGCTAGTGAGGGAGAGAGGAGAAGGGAAAATATTACTGTTATGGTTTCTAAATACACAACCCTAATAACATATTCTTTTAATACTAACCACAAGGACCAAACATGTAAAAATAGAAATTTAGGGGCCAAACATAATTTTTGCACAGGGACCATAGTCGTAATTTTCTTAATCTTTGGCAAATATTAGGTTCAGGATTTATTTGGACTAGCAAACATCCAATTCAAATTATGAAACTTGCGTTGATGCGTTCTGAATAATTTTTCCATTAAAAACGATTATTTAAACGACAAATTTCTTGTATATAACATCAAATTTAAATCAAATCGTCGGTTGTGCCAGTACGTGTTGTGTGTAAATTCCACGTTTTTATGAGACAACTTTCTCGTTTTCATGTCAGATGAGCTCGGAATTGTTCGTAAATGAAAAATATGCATAATTCCTCAAAAAACGAGTATCTGGAAAATCTCAGGGTGTTACAGACTTCCCTCCTTAATGGAATCACGTCCTCGCGATTCCATTTTGAGTTATCCGTTAGAATTGAAAAGAGTTAAAGATACTTTCTCAAGATTCCATTTTCACGTTCCCACGTGGATCTCAGGACATCTCTAAAAGTTCCATCGAACATTAGGATACGAATTGGATCAAGTCGCCGGACTTAACAGTCCGTGATTTCAATAGGTTCCTCAATACAATTATAGACGTGGAAAGGTGTAATCCGTTTCGGTAAGCGTGGGAAGCTTAACCCTCGTTACATTGGCCCGTTCAAAATCCTTGCTAGGATTGGCCCAGTGGCTTATAGACTCGAGCTACCGCTAGAACTTAGCAGCGTCCACACCGTTTTCCACGTGTGTAATCTGAAGAAGTGTCTTGCGGACGAAACAACAGTCATTCCTCTGGAAGAGATTCAGATCGACGATCAATTGAACTTTATCGAGGAACCTGTTGAGATCATGGACCGTGAAGTCAAGCGGCTTAGGTAAAGTCGTATTCCTATTGTTAGAGTCCGATGGAATTCCCGAAGAGGTCCTGAGTTTACGTGGGAACGTGAAGACGAATTCAAGCGAAAATACCCTCATCTCTTTCCTACCTCTGTGATCAATTTGAAAGGAAACCCGGGACGGGTTTTTTCTTAGGCGGGGTGACTATGACAAATGGTAAATTTTGAAAACTATTTTTAAATACCACACTACTTTAAATTTTAGCAAGTTAAGCTATCGACTATAAACTCTTGATATTTTGCGAAGCATTATGTGTTAGACCTTGTTTGTGACTTTAGACTAGGTACTACTAGACCTCGGCACTAAGAAAAACTAATAAATTGAGAAAACTTGAGAAAACCACTCGTATAGTTCCATAAGCATATTTATGACCAGTTTTATTGGAAAAACATAATTAAAACTATTGGCGCACTCGAGAGGAACTTGTTAGACTTTTAATCAAACATTTGAGCTCGGGAATAGAGGAATCGGGAAACTTAGAAAAACTACGGATTGGTCCTTGTGGTTTTATTTGGCCGCGCCCCACACTTCCACCAATTTTGAAATGATATCAATTTTTAAAGGGTAAAATGCATAAAATCGTCCATGTGGTATATCTCCACATCTCACACACATACCAACACAAATATCATCATCATCTTCACCATTCTCTCTCTCTCTTTGGCTACCCTAGCCGCTGGCCAATTCAAGCCACCACCACCACCACATCGCCGCCATCCATACTACACCACCCACCTCAAACACTCCCCACTCTCCCCTCTATCCGATCCACTAGGTCACCCGCCTAAAATCCTCCCCCACCTCTCGACCTTCACTCACGCGCCACCATATCACCACCACAAAGCCACCACCGGTACTCTTTTTGTGTTGAAAGAAAGGTAGGTAAAAAACCCACGAGTTTTGACTCGTGTTTCTTGATAACTCGTTGGTGAGTCACGAGTTGACTCGGTTTTATGTTGGGTTTGATATATAAAACGTGAGAAATGATTTCTTGCCAAATAAAATGTGTTAAAAGCTTGTTGGTATCCGTGATTGAGTCGTGTGCTTGCGTCGTGTGTGTCGTGGCAGCCAAACTGAGAGCTTAGCTGTCGGTGAGGGCTTATTTGGTTATTTGATTTCTTGGTCTTGGTGTTATTTTCTTGTTGTTATTATTGTTGTTTCGGGTTTCGGATGAAACCCCATTTGGCGGAAGTGACTTGATAATTTTGGAGGTTGAAAATGGTTGTGTTGATGGTTGCCGAATGGGAAAGAGGAAAGAAACCCTCGAAAGGGTGTTTGGTTTGTTGGCTGTCGAAGGAGTAGTGGGTCAAGACCCTTATGGTTTCGACAATATTGTTGGAGGTTGTTATGTTGTCGTTGTTGTTGATGCGTTGGACATGGGAACGAGAGTCGAGACCGAATGGTCGCGGCTAAACTTGGTTTGGTATTTTTGGACTTGAAATGGGAATCGTTGTAGTAACGATGGAGGATAGGTTAGACGTGAGTCGTAGACGACCACGTGAAGTTGAAGTTGTGATATTTGGGACTTGACATTATTGACTTATGATATACATGTGAACTTTGCGCCAAGTTGGTGTCATGTTGACATTTTAGTCATCTTTGACTCCGACAAGGCCGTGACATGGACTTTATTTGACTATTGGACTTGATACAACTTAATAATTTGAGACGTTATGACTCGGACTTGTGACTCAAAACAAATAGTAACTCAAGTAACTATAACTATGATGATAACGTAAACTATAAATAATAAACGGTTTTCATGTTAGAAACAAGTATATAATACTTGTTATAAATTCTTTTATAACGGAAAAAGAGGAATATAATAAACAATGAGGGAGTTACTTAATGTTTCGAGGGCACACAAAACTAGAAGTGCCATAAACATTAATTGAATACCATTTATTTGCTTGTCACGGATATTTGGAGTTAATGAACTTAACTTACCTAACTAATGAACTTATTGGGTTGGCGAATCGAGTAAGACCTCGTTAGTTATGTCGGAAGAGTTTAGTAATGACAACATATCCTACAACGCCCTAGGACGTGGTATAGTTTCGGGATAATAAGTAAGGCGAATATATCGTAAGGTTTATCGAATTGACGAATTCGATAAGTTTTAACAATATGTTCAAGAGACTTATTAGACTACAACTTGACACATAGATTTGTTGTGATCTTTCTTTGTTGAGTACTTGAGTAGCGTGAGTTTACATGAATCTTGTTGAGTCGACACCACGCACACGCGGATACCAAACACTAGAAAACTGCTTTGAGAAAGAGTTTTTGGAAATAAAAACTGGATTATATTCGGGATTGGGAACTATTGAATGGAGTCATAATCTAAGCAAGTCTATGATTTTAGGTAGTGCCGAGTTAGTAGTTGTTGATTTCTGATAGTCGATACTCTTCTTGTTCCTATTGATTCTTGTGCATTTTGCTGGACTAAGGTGAGTTTCATAGCCCCACTTTTATTCGTACTTTGTTTTATTAATTCTTGGGGTGAGAAGCATGCTTTTGTTTGACTGTACCTTTTTATAAAACTATGCTTTGTTTTCGCTTATTACGTAGTCTAGGCTAAGGTTTAGCCTCACTATATCTTGTTGATTGTTAGGTCTTTTATTCATGTTGTAGGTAGATATATCGTGGTTGACCGCCCCGTCTTAGACTTGTTTGCCCGGCTTGCCAGGGTGGCACCTGGATTTGTGGTTGCAAAATTTGCCATGATGTATAACATCTTTGTTTGGTTTGGGTTTTGGATATGATGGTTGCTTATGCTATGACTTACTTGCGTAATAAGATATTTCACTATATGGTCCATATACTATGTTATTTACTTAAACCTATGAACTCACCAGCTTTTTGCTGACCTCTTTAGCATGTCTTTCTCAGGTATTTGATATGTTTAGGCTTGGGCAGTTGTTTTGGGAGGAGCTTGGTGGCATTGGCATGGTCATGGATCTGTTCGACTCTGATGTTTATTTGGGACCGCTTTTATGAATTTCTTTTAATGGGCTTACTCTCGTACTTTTGAATAACTGTAAAACTTAATTACTATCTTTGACAATGTTTTTATATTATGGATGAGCTATTCTATTTCGCTATACTTGTCTCGCGTACCATTTCCCGTAGCACCCCAATGCTAGTAAGTCTTCCGTTGAACCATATTTTGGGGGTGTTACATGATTTACCCACAAAACCATTGTATTTTCTTCATTGAAGATGGAAATCAAAAGGGTTTATTTTTGTTTCTTTGTGTTGAAGAGTGTACCAAATATTTAAGTTTGTTTTGTTAGGGTTTATGCTATTTGTTGATGGTTTTGGATTTGTGGAAGGATGGATGCTGTGGGTGTTGTGTGAGAGAATGGGAAAATGGTGGAACGTTCTAGCAAGATATGAGTGGAGTTGTGGGAATAATAAACAACTGTTTATGTTATTACGGGGTAATTAAGTGAAACGGAGCATGAACAGTCCAAACACAACCAAACTTCTACCAATCAGAAAATGCCGGGTGGTCCACTAAGCATTGTTGTTGGTACCTGTTTGGATGCTAATTAAAAATCCCACCAATCATGAGCCCAATTAAGTTATACCGGGCATCGTAAAAATATGTTTTGGACCCCGTTTCATTTTTCCCGTTAGTATATTTTATAATGTTGTGTGCAAATCATTCCTCTTTTTAAAGTTGAAGATGTGTTTATCAATGTAGCTTCCATATTCGAAAAATCTTTAGAAACACATTAGATGGACTTATAGTGAAGAAATATAATGAACAACATTAGGATGAAGTTAAACCTAGTTTCCTAAAGAATACACATGGCTAGACTAATTTATGAAAACTGAAATGAAATGTAATCCGCACATACTAAGAGCACAAGGTATGGGGTGTCATTGGTGTGCCAAATGCATGTCATTCATGTGCCAATCATACCGGAGCATCGTGTCATTCGTGAGCCAAATGTTTTGAGCCAATGCAATGGCTCAAGCCATTTGCATTCTCGTGTGTTTTTTTTTCTTTTCTTTTTTTTTGTATTGTGAGTGAGTGTGTAATTTTAGTGGGGTATTTTGTGAAACCCAATAACATGTTAGTCGTGTGTTATGAGGATTAGTGTTTTAGTTATTGGTATGTTATTGTGAGGTGTATGATATGGCGCTGAAGTGACATACCAGTAACGTGTTATTTGTACATTCCTCACCTTATGCTCTAAGTATAGATTCATTAAATTTATTTAATTTAACTAGAAGAATACCATGTGATGCGTGGTGGAGTACCGATGACTATTTTGTAACGAACAAATGTTTTTCATTTTACGTCTAATTCAAGTAAGTTCTCTTTTCAACTCCGCTTCTTCCCGACTACTAAAGAAAACTCATAAAAATATATTAAAATGGATGTTGAATTAAAGAGCACAAAATTTTAAAAATATGATGAAATTAGATCATAAAAAATTAAGCGGATTAAAATATATTTAAATTTAAAAATAAAGGTGATTAATTAGTTAGGAAGTGGCGTATGTCAATTATTAATTTCTTTATTTTAGTTTATTAGAAATTCTTCCTTTTGTTTATTTTTTAGTTAGAAAAATGACACGTATCACTTCGATGATTGGGCTCCTTATCTTATTTTTTTTTAATTCTTTCCATAATAAGCAAGTAAAAAAGTCTGAATTTTTAAGCCTTCTAATTTTAGAAGGCCTAAATGCATTATAAAGTAGTATAGATATAGATAAACACTAAATATAAGTTTCCGAGAAGCATGGTATAACCATTGGTTTAGAATCCTCAAATAGATACGTTCAAATAGATTTTTGTGGTTTCTTCAAATCTTTATTTAGTTTGCATTCAATATTAACATTCAAAAGGATTCATTTAAACCCTTTTGACGTAGAAACCATTCTCAGAATGGTTGAATCCAGAGCAATGACAATTGTATGATTGTGTATTTCATAAAATACTATTGCTCTGGATTTGATCAATTCTAACTACAATTTTGTTGAATTTTCCAAATATATTAAGACACTACAATGGATAATCCTACGCCATTGAGAAAATCACCAGAATCTAATCCTCATGAACACAATGAAGTTATCGTGAAAATTGACAGTCACGATACAGATAAGGATGAGATCGAGTTTTGGAAGGATGATGGTGGAGGTAATATGAACAAAAGTTCTACCGAGTTTTTTAATATGAATTCTGAGAGTCCTGTTAGAGGTGTAATAGATAATGAGCATGTGAATAAGAATCAAAGAGTTTCGGACTCTAGACAATCCTTTGAAAACGACGATGATCTAGCTGACGATAAAGAATCAACTGACGACGATGATGAGGAAGATGAACGCAGGTTGCTAAATCAGCAACGACAAAGAAGAGTACCAAGCAATCTAAGTTATATGACTAATCATGATGGCGGTGGTGAGGTTTTGAAATGCACATCATTTCAAAGACGGGCGAGTTTAGTAAGAACTAAAACTACGCAATCTAGATTGATGGATCCTCCTGAGGTTTCATTTTCAGGGGCTCCCTATCCTAAAACAGGTGGTTACACGCCTGGATTACCAAAAGGATCTGGGAGAATGGATCACGATGATGAGGATGAATCTCTATTTGATGACGACAATCCTGGTGATTTGAAGAACAACAAGATTGATGCATTGACGATTATTCAGTGGATTAGTCTTTTGTTGATTATTACATCATTGATATGCACAGTTAGATTTCCAACATGGAAAAAAAGATCATTTAGAGGACTTTTCATGTGGCAATGGGAACTTTTAATCCTTGTCTTGATATGTGGAAGGTTGGTTTCGGGATGGTGTGTAAGGATTGCGGTCTTCTTCATTGAACGAAACTTTCTTTTGAGGAAACGACTTTTATATTTCGTATATGGAGTTCGGACCCCAGTCCAGAACTGTATATGGTTACTTTGGGTTTTAGTCGCTTGGAATTCGATATTTAATGAGACAGTTGCAGCCTTACATATCCCACTTCTTGAGACTATAAACAAGTTCATGGTTTGTATGCTTGTCGCAACATCATTGTGGTTAATCAAGACACTAATAGTTAAAGTTCTTGCATCCTCATTTCATGTGAATAAATTCTTTGATCGGATTCAAGATGCATTGTTTAATCAGTATGTAATTGAGACGTTGTCCGGGCCTCCATTGGTTGAGATTCATAACAATCAATTTGGAGAGAAGAGTATGTCGAGGGTATGGAAGCATGACGGGACAACTTCGGAAGTTGGTAATTATTCGTTTAAAAGGGGTAGTGGGAGGATAGGTCAAGTAGGAACAGGAGATCAACCTATAACTATAGATCATTTACATCGGTTGAATCATGAGAATGTTTCGGCTTGGAACATGAAAAGATTGATGAAAATCATCCGTCATGGATCATTGACAACGTTGGATGAACACTTACACGGCTCGTATGATGATGAATCTGGGACAGAAATTCGAAGTGAAATTGAAGCAAAACGTGCTGCAAGGAACATATTCATGAATGTCTCAAGGCGTCGGTCCAAGTAAGCTTTTGAATAAATTACCCATATAATCGTTTATTATTTGCATGGTTCCTTTGTTGAATCATAAAAATGACATGTAACATCTTCTTTTAAATTTTAGGTTCATCTATATGGATGACTTAATGAGGTTTTTGAGAGAAGATGAAGCTATCAAGACCATGTCTTTGTTGGTAGCATCACCCGAAGATGAAAGAGTCGGAAAGAGAGCTTTGAAGAATTGGGTCGTAAGTGTTCTAGGCTTTGACACAACAAATAACATGAGAATTCAAGATTCTAGTATCCTGAGTAGATAAAGAGTGTTTTGAGATATCGTTGCTCGATATTTCTGTTACATTTACGAAATTTTCGTTGCTACAGGTTAATGTTTTCAGAGAACGAAAAGCACTCGCCTTGACACTGAATGACACAAAAACCGCCGTCAACAAACTACACCGGATGATAAACGTTTTGGTAGCACTTGTCATATTGGTCATTTGCCTTGTTATCTTAAACATCGCCACCACAAAGATTCTAGTTCTTGTAAGCTCTCAAATTGTTGTGGTGGCATTTATATTCGGGAATACTTGTAAAACCGTATTCGAGGCCATTATCTTCTTGTTCGTGATACATCCTTTTGATGTTGGCGATCGTTGTGAGATTGACGGAGTTCAGGTACTTAGAAAATACTAGTACGATATTCTTACATATAAAGACATCTTTCATTTTTGTGCATGTAACATATTTGCATACAACAAAATCAGTGTATATATGTATGATCTCTATTAGAGGTGGCAAACGGCAAATGGGTTGGTCATCATGATGAGCCAAACTACAAACGTTTTTTTTTAGACACTGAGGTGGAAAAGAGAGTGAGAAACATCAATGATACACAGCCATGCCATTTTGAGAAAATTTATTTTTAAAATTTGTGTGAACATGGTATAAGTAACTGAGGTGTACGTTCACGTTAATTATAAATACTAAATTACTATACCACGATCGTAACTTTATTTCAACAAAGCAATCATATAATCTGGTATAGATTTAACCCAAATTAATCCCTTAATAGGTGAATGAACTCCAAAATAAGTTGTCATGTCATATTTATTCCGTCGTGTTTCATTTTGTATTTTAATTTGTGTACTTGACTTCTTTCAGATGATCGTGGAAGAGATGAATATTTTGAACACAATTTTTCTTAGAGGCGATAATCAGAAGATATATTTTCCTAACAGTACTCTTGCATTGAGAGCTATTGGCAACTTCTATCGTAGTCCTGATATGACAGATACAATCGACTTCTTAATCCATGTCAGCACACCGGTTGACAAGATCGCTGTCATTAAGCAACGAATAATCAAGTATGATTTTGAGTTTGATCTAGTTTAAAAGAAATTCATTTTATATATAGGTAACAAATGAGTTGGTCACTGTTTGGGTTATGCATTTCGAACCGAATCCCGAAACCGAACCGGATCCGTCTTGAAAGCAGATCGATTCTTGAAATCTGATGCTGATCAGGGATTACGAAATAAGGTGAAAAAAATCGGGACCACTAATTGATGCGAACCGGTCCGAATCCCATTTGATGCGATGCCGGTACCACTAATTTATCTTCGGGAAAAAATCAGTCAACTAATTTAGTGCGGAATGAGTGACCGTGCTTATCCCTGGTTTGGGTAAATATAAGGCGGCCGCGTTGACATGCATTCAAAATTGGTTTAAAGGGCAAGGCGGAGTTCGCCTACTCATTCACACTTTTATGTCACGCTCTAAAATTAAAAATAAAAATAATATATTATATATATATATATATATATATATATATATATATATATATATATATATATATATATATATATAGTGAGGATCAGTCGGATTTTTTAATTAAGATGCGGATGTGGATTAATCTGGATCACCATTATAGATCGATCTTGACTTTTTGTAAAAAGTCAAGATCTGCTACTTCATTCACTGATGCCAATTGGCCTGTAAGCGATTTTTGGATTTTTTTCCTTTTGAGCGATCCTTCTTATTCTTATCTTCTTTCATTTTTTATTTTTGATTTTTATGAGCAATTTTTGTTTTTTTTTTATTATGAGTCCCAAGTGATATTAACGATATTATGAGTTCTCTTGTGATATTAACAATTTTACTTAATATCAATGCCTTTTATTACGATATTAAGAAAAGTTACGGTGATATTAAAAATTAACTTTGATATTAAGAAAACATGTAAAAATAAGCGTGATATTAACAATTTTACTTAAAAAGTTCTTTGATATTAGAAAAAACTTAATATCATCGCTTGGTTTACATACTATTTTAGCCTTAGTGAAACTACTGCTAGCGCTTAGTGAAACCATCTTTGCTAGCCTTACTTAGTAGTGATATTAAGAAAGCGATAATTACGGTGATATTAACAAAATTCATAATATCATTATACCTTTTAACGATGAAAATGATTTTTTTTCTCGAATTTTTTTCGTGATTCTTAATAAATTGTTTTCCTCTTTCTTTTTTAATTTTTGATTTTTTGAATATTCTTTGTGATATTATCATGTCCCTACTTAAAATCTAATCCGCACCGATCCTTCCCTATATATATATATATATATATATATATATATATATATATATATATATATATATATATATATATATATATATATATATATATATATATAGTAGAGATCGAGGAGAAATAAATTAAGATAAAAAGTGGTGAAGTGACCAAAATCGAGGCGTTTGAGATGCAACACTTGCGTTAGATGCGTTTCTATTCATATAGATACAACATCTTGAGTTTCGAAGTTAATTTGATGTATAGATAGTGCAAATTGATTTTCATGATTTCGGCACTTGGAGAGGAACAAAAAACAAGAGAAGTCATGAAATGCATATAATATAGCTATATGCATCGATTAAAAGCTGAAAACATCTTATGATGCGTTATAATGCATCTAAGACTATAGGGATGCATCTAATTTGGGTGGTGCGTCTCGTTCTGATTATAGTTACCTTATTCCTTCTTATTGATCTTATATATATATATATATATATATATATCTATATATATATATATATATATATATATATATGGTGAATCAAATCTATAATTCACAAGTTTGATTCACAAATCATTGTTAAAATCGAGTTATGATGATGATTCATTAAAATTTGTATAGATGATTCGATTATTCTACATATATCGCATAAAATCGATAGATTTTAACATTGATTCAAATTTTTTACACATTTTGAATTTTAATCATATTAAAATGAGTTTCTACTTGAAAAACATAAATCAAAGTTAAAAATCTATCATTTTGAAAACCTTCTCAAAATAAAACATTCTCAATCGATCCGGATTATATATATATATATATATATATATATATATATTATTTATATATATATATATATATATATATATATATATATATCAATCTCAGATTTTTACAGTGTCATCCATTTTTATTTGATCTAATAGATGAGATTAATCACAACAATTTAAAAACCCCACTTTCATCATTTTTTTGAAATATTAATATCTTTCAAACCGTTAATTGTTAGCGAAAAAAAATATATAATTGCGACGAGCATTTAATTATCTTTCTATAAATATGCACTTTGATATACTTTCAACAAATTTTTTTTTTCGTATTTTTCACGTTTTTTTGTTTTTTTACGTTGCTGAAATTTACATTAAAAAATCATATATGATTAAACACTAATTTGAATATCACATGTGATATTAGTGTTAAATCATATATGATATGTAATATCACATGCGATAATTAGTGTAAAATCACATATGATATACATATCATATCACATGTGATATTACATATCATATATGATTTAACATTAATATCACATGTAATATTCAATTTAGTGTTTAATCATATATGATTTTTTAATGCAAATTTTAGTAACGTAAAAAGCGAAAAACGGAACGAAAAACGTTTTTTTTTTCGTTTTTTTTTTGTTGAAAGTATATCAAAGTGTCGTATAGAAAAGATAATTAAATCCTCGTCGCGACGGTGTAAATATTTTCACTTAACGATTAATGGTTTAAAGATATTTAAACTATAAAAATATGTGAAATAATAAAATGCTTTTAATCTCACCAATTGATTTTTTTTAAAGAGATCGGGTGGAGATTAGATTTTAAGTAGGGATGGTGCGAAAATATCACGGTAGCTTTTAAAAAAAATCAAGAAAATTTGAAAAAATGAAAAAAAGAAAAAGGATGAAAAATTATTAAGAAATCGCTGAAAAAATTTCAAAAAAAAAAAAAAAAAGTTTTCATGCTTAAAAGTATTGTGACATTAGCGTCTGATTTTGACTTGTTTACAAAGATCAAAATATGATCTTGTCTAGTCAAGATCGGATCTTGACTTTGTAAAAAAGTCAAGATCTGATCTTAATAACACCTAGACTTTTTTTTAGTACAAATTGTTAATATTACACTAACTTTTTTTTTTTTTTGATATCGCAATAAAAAAATGTTAATTTCTTTTTAATATCGCAATGAAATTAATAATAAAATTTTTAATACCACAATAACTTTTTTTAAATCAAAGATTTTTTTTTAATATAATTGTTAATATTACCCTAACTATCATGTTTTTTTTAATAAAATTGTTAATATCATTGTAACTATCATTTGTTTTTTAATATCATGGTTCATTTTTACATGTAAAAAAACTTAATATCACAGTTGGTTTTATAATATCACCGTTTTATAATATCAAAGTTTCATAATATGCTTAATATCATGGTAGGTCATCCGTCTTCATATTCTTAAAATTAAAATCATACGTGATCCTCGATATATATATATATATATATATATATATATATATATATATATATATATATATATATATATATATATATATATATATATATATATATATGATAATGAAACTAAAATTTTAAATTTTATATTTTTATCGAGTTTGGGTGTTTTAACTAATAGTTGAGGACAATGAGTTTGTTTTGAGCTCGTCGACTCATTTGATATCTTTCATTTAAATAATGCTTGAAACTTTTCACCCCTAATCTTAGAATCTTATGATGTTATTTTTGTTACGTAGCTTTGTTGAGAACAATAAAGATCATTGGTACCCAAATCCAAACATCATGACTATGGAAATGTCTGATCTGAACACACAAAGGCTATCGGTTTGGGTGCAACACAAAATTAACCATCAAGACATAACGGAAAGGCTGACGAGGAGAGGTAAGATTATTGAGGAGATGAACCGAATTTTTAAAGAGCAAGACATCGAATACAGAACATATCCAATTGATATCAATATCCGAAGCATGCCTATGGCCGTTGGTCCTACTCGCACACCTTCAACATGGGGAGCTCCTAGCTGAAACAACAAAAGGAAACCAAAGACCTAAGTCACCAATAGCAATGAGTAAACGAGCTGATTACTCAGTTCATTTAAATGGAGAATGTGAAAACTGAACGTTTTTATCCAATGAGTTTCAACATCAATATGCCTATGTAACATGTTCCACGTATTTTTATTCATTGTTTCACTTTCGAAAAGAAAGAAAAAGTTATTTGGCTCGTTTGTCCTTGCTAAGTTTCACGTGATCCAACAAATAGTTTTTAACCCCATTTAACAAAACCGTGATTATAATGGTCAAAGTGCTTCTGTGTGGTATGATAAATGAAATGATATTGGTCCTTTATGTCAAATTGTGAGTAGGAGGGACATTTATGAAGCTAGATTGCCTAATAAAGTTTAAGTGTAAGTGTATCAAAGTGTTTTTTCCGTTTCATTCGATAATCCTAACAATAGATACAAAATATAAACCTAACTAATGACACTTGGGCTTCAGCCCATACAAATACATTTGGGCCTGTACTAAACATATGACTAAAACTCCCTCAGTTTGAGCGGGAGGACACCAACACTCAAACTGGTACGAAACTCCTCAAACAGAGCTGAAAGAAAGTCTTTGGTAAAGATATCCGCATACTGATAATGTGAAGGTTAATGAAGTACTCGAACCTGACCAGCATCAACCAAATCTCGAACAAAGTAAATATCAATTTCTATATGCTTGGTTCGTTGATGCTGGACCGGTTAGAAGACAAGTATACATCACTAACATTCTCACAGTAGACAAGCGTAGCGGAAGACAAAGGGGTATGTAACTCATGTAGTAGATTCCTCAACCAATAGGTCTCAGCAACAACATTGGCAACAACATTGGCAACATCGAAGATACTAAGTTGTTGCAAAGAAATACACAATAACCGGAAGTCGATCTAGAGTAGGCGACTAGCGAGAATAAACCAATGCATCGGTTGTAAATATCGCTTAGGGCGGTTATGAGATATATCGTAAGTTGTTGCAAAGAAATTAATTTTTTATAGGTATTTATATATTTTATATACATATTTATAAATATTTATTAGTTTTATTGTTATATTTAATATTTTAATTATATATTTTATATAATATTACAAATTTTACATTGTATATGCATTTAGTTATGTATCTCCGATATTTGACCGATAGATATTTGACAACTAGCTCAAGATATGACCGATATAGCATATTGACCGATATTTGGTAATAGCAACCAACCGATAAATTTGACCGATAAGTGAAATATCGATGAAAATAATATATCAACGATATATCGGCCGCCAAGACCGATAACCCCCATAGTCTAAAGTACCCCAAACATACCTAAAAATCCACTTAAAAGTCGAGAAATGAGGCTCCCGCGGATCATGCATATAAAGACAAACCTGCTGTACTGCATAAGAAATATCAGGGCGAGTGAAAGTGAGATACTGAAGAGAACTCACAAGACTCGTTTATAATGTCGGATCAGAAAACAGATCTCCATCATCACCAAATTTAGACTCAGTCTCAACAGGAGTCTGACTGGAGTTACAACCAACCATATGAGGTCACTCAAGAATCTCAGTAGCATACTTACGTTGAGATAAAAATATCCCTGAAGAATCACGCGTAACAATGAATGTTCCTTGATTTAGCTACTTTGAATGTTCCGGTATTATTTAATAGTTTAGATAAGATTTTATGGAAGAGAAATACTTGTAATATGAAGAAGTTTTCTATTAAACAAGTATGGGTTGAATATAGGGATAATGGACCTGTAGTTCATTGGAATAAGCTAGTATGGTTCTCTCAAAATATTCCAAGCTATTTAAGGGAGATTCTAAACTTAGGACAAGATATTTTTTTGGAATAATGGTGCCACAATGAGACTTTCTTTATATAAGTCATGTATGGACTCTCATAGTCATCTATTTTTCCAGTGCACTTACGCTGCTAGGATATGGAGTGCTCTTAAAAGGAAAATTCATGCATATGGTATTTATGTGGAATGGAATGATTTAAGGTGGAATGGAATGATTTAAGATTCCATGGCAACTCAATTTCAGAACAACTCCATTAAAGTGTTATTAGCAAGATTGTGTTGGGAGCCGATATATATTTCATCTGACAAGAGCAGAATAAAAGACTATTCACTCAAGATAAAAGACCTGAAGATGTACTCCTTGAAACTATTTTGAGAAGTATTCAGTTAAGATTAATAAGCATAAGAGTCTTAAGGATTGCACAAGTCCTCAAAGTGGCCAAAGAATGGGATGTTCAGTTTAAGGGTTCTTGGGATAACTCTGAGTAGATGGCTCTGTATCTTGCAATAGAACAGTGGATTCTCTAGCTATTATTCCTTGATGTACAATGGTGGTGGTAGTCATTGGGATTATCTGCTCAAATAAGTTTCCTAGTAACTGCATAAGGTGATTTTCCTACTGATAGTTCACATGTTACGATCTGTTTAGGGTATTTTGGGGTTTCCTTGATTGAATGACTATGTATGGATGGTATGTCTGCTATTGGTCAATATGAATCATCTAAAAAATGAGTCTTTTAGATTTATTTGAAGACATGTTTATTGTAGAATATGAGGTTCAAGTAATTTATGCTCTTATGAGGTTATTAACTTGGTTCTTGTTCCTTCAATATTATTTGAAGGTTTAAGAGTTCGATCCATTGTAATAGATAGCCTTGTAATCTGAATTCTTGCAATCTAAATATATTTAATTGTCTACTTTAGAATTTTTATGCCTTGGTGAAGGTAACAGTAATTGAATTGGGAATCATTTATGTTTGGGTGAATAGCCTCTTCATAAGGTAGGTTTCCTGTGTTAGACGTGTGTATTGAAGTCAAACTGATATTTTTAGTTCTTTGGTTCTGCTCCCGCGTTGGTTCCGACTCAATGAACATCGCTTCCAAATACGTTTAGCACTATGACATTACGAGATCCAACTTGGAATATGGACACATGTGCCTCTTCTCATCCAACTCACATTCAAGTAATTAAAGTACTACTTATAATAATTGTTTATATCCATCTGTTTATGTTGGTGATGGTAGATCCATACCTGTCACCAATACTGGACATTACATCTTACCTACTCTTAATCGACCTTTACATTTACATAACATTCTTGTCACCCCTAACATAATAAAAACATCTTATTTTTTGTACATCAATTCACAATGGATATTAAATGTACATTTGAATTTGACGAATTTGGTTTCTCTGTAAATGATTTCTTGACCTGTCACATCCTCCTCAGATGTGACAGTTCGGGGGACCTCTACCCAGTTACCAAGCCTTCTCCTGTCCCTTATGCTTTGCTTTTTGTTATTCCTACTATGTGGCACCAACGTCTCGGGCACCCGGTGATGACATGCTACGTTCTCTGGCTTCTCATAATTTTATTTCTTGTAATAAAAAGAAGTCTCCTCATATTTGTCATGCATACAAACTTGGCAAACATGTGAGTCTTCCGTCTTCTAGTTAAGATTTTGTTGTTACTCGTTCCTTTCATATTGTTCACTCAAATATTTGGACCTCTCATATTGTTAGTTCTAGTGGTTTTAAATATTATGTGTTATTTCTTGATCATTATCCTCACTATTTATGGATTTATCCTTTACGTACTAAATCTAAAGTTTTCCAAAAATTCATTCATTTTTGTTTTTATGTACTTAATCAAATTAAATGTGATATTGCGACTTTTCAATGTGACCATGGTGGTGAGTTTGATAACACCAACCTTCTTAACTTATTTACTCAAAATGGCATTCAAGTTCGATTTTATTGCCAAAAAACCTCCCAACAAAATGGAAAGTCAGAATGGATGATACGCACCATCAATGATGTCATTCACACCCTTCTTTTCCAAGCTCATCTTCCACCGACATTTTGGGTTGAGGCACTACATATGGCTGCTTACTTACTAAATCTTCTTCCCTCATTCGCCATTCAAAACGAAATACCTTGTACAAAATTGTTTAACAAACAACCCGACTACTCATGCCTACGTATTTTTGGTTGTCTTTGTTACCCACACCTATATTCACCTCACAACCTTGCACCTCGCGCTTCCCCTTACATCTTTCTAGGATATCCTGCATATCATCGTGGTTATCAATGTCTTGACATATCGACTAAAAAAATCATCCTCTCTCGCCACGTCACATTTGATGAACTCCAATTCCCTTATGGCTCTATAACACCATCAAACCCACCATCTTACACTTTTCTTCACCCTACACCATCTCTTATTACCTGACATGTTTTAAGTAATCCCGCTCCATACCCAACTAATCCAATCGAGCCCCATACCACCACTCCTACCACTACATCCGAGCCAACCACCCCTGCGGACCAACCAAACCTAGCCCTAACACCACTCACCCCTCTAGCCCAACAAACCCCTACAACACCTAATCTATCCACAACCCAACCTACACCGGCCCAATCTCTGAACCCCAACCCCTTCTCTATGGCCCAACCAACTTCGTCCAATTCTACAAACCCAATTCCACCCCCACGACCCAACCCACTATGGCCTCTAACCCCTACCTTTACTCATCTTATGGTCACACGTGCCCAAGTTGGCACCGTTAAGCCCAATCCTCGTTTTCATGGTCATGTCTCTCATATTTCTCCTCTTCCTAAGTCTCCCTATGTTGCCTTATCTGATCCTAATTGGCGAGATGCTATGTATGATGAATATAATGCATTAAATAAAAATGGTACTTGGATTCTTGTCCTAAAAACACCTAATGTTAATGTGGTTCGGTCTATGTGGTTATTTCAACATAAATATCATGCCAATGGTTCTGTAATCAAGTATAAGGCTCGTCTCATAGCTAACAGACATAGCCAGCAGTTTGGTGCTGATTGTGATGATACATTTAGTCCAGTTGTTAAACATGATACTATTCATACTATTCTCAGTCTTGCATTATCTTGGAATTGGCCCATTCATCAGCTTGATGTTAAGAATGCATTTCTTAATGGTTGTCTATACGAGACTGTTTATATGTACCATCCTATAGGGTTTATGGATTCTAGGTTTCTGCATCATGTTTTTCAGTTTAAGAGGTTGTTATATGGATTGAAATAGGCTCCTCGTGCTTGGTTTCAATGTTTTGCAGGTTATGCTCTACGAGTTGGTTTTTCGTCGAGTCGATGTGACTCCTCGTTTATATACAGGAATGGTGCTGAGGTCACTTATTTGTTGATCTATGTTAATGATATTATAATGACAACTTCCTCTACAGCTTTACTTCAACATATTATTTCTTCACTGCATACGAAGTTAGATATGACTGATTTAGGGGCTCTTAGTAATTTTTTTGGGATTTCTGTTAGACGTGACTCTAAAGGCATGTTTCTATCTTATAAGAAATATGCTTTGGAGATTTTGGACAAGGCACATATGGCTACATGTAATTTCACTCGGACTCTGATTGACACACAATCAAAGCTTGGTTCAGACGAGGATCATGTTTCTGATCCACTTTATATCGTAGTCTTTCAGGTGGTTTGCAGTACCTGACATTTACTCATCCAGATATATCTTATGCAGTGGAGCAGGTGTGTCTTCATATGCGTGATCCTAGAGAGCCTCATTTTGTAGTTCTCAAGTGAGTTCTACATTATGTTCATGGTGTTAATACAAATAAACCGTAAAAATGTGGAAAACTAGAAGGGGGGGTTGAATAGTTTTACCATTTAAAACTTCCTTTTAAATTATTTAGATCGACTTATGTCAATCTATTTGGTTGTGTGTGTTGGATGTTGATAAACAAGCATATAAAGATAAGAGTAAGAAGCACAAAACCACAACGCAAGTATTTATAGTGGTTCGGCTACAAGGACACCTTCCTTGCCCTACTCCACTCCCCGAGTCACCTACTCGAGAGTTTGTAATCACTACACCAATCTCCTTATGGCGGAGAAGCCTTCACAACGTCGCTTAACCTTTTTCCGGTACAAAGCTAAATACCGAGTTCTTTCACACCAAGGCGAACCACACCTAACACAACGTCGCCTACCCTTTATACGGTGCTAGGCTAACCACCGAGTTCTTTCACACCTTAGGTTAACTACACCTTCACAACGTCGCCTACCCTTTATTAGGTACTAGGCTAAGCACCTAGTTCCATTGCAATGGAGGAACTACTACCACACTACACCAACGACTAATCCCAAAGGAGATCTACTCCTTTACAACATCATCAAGGACATCAATATCCTTGGATCTAATGCTAGTCTATCTAGTACATCGAAACACACCATATCGAATGTACATCTAAGGCACCTTTCACTAATGCCTTTGATTAGATCTACAAGACACCTTTCACTAATGTCTTTGATTAGATCTACAAGACACCTTTCACTAATGTCTTGTGTCTTCACTTCTAAGCACCTTTCACTAATGCTTCTTGTCTTGTCTTCTAAGCACCTACCACAAGTGCTTATCCTATAGACGATAGATACCCTTCACTACTATCTTCGTCTTGACACTTGAGACATCTTTCACTAATGTCTTTAACACTACGCTTCTTTGAAGAAAGAAAGGGATCATCAACAAGAGGACTTCAATAGCCTTGATGATGAGGAAGCTTGGCAACTCATGGACTTGAGCTTGCTCGACTTCAAAGGTGATGATCTTGCCTTTAAGAGGAACCTAAAAGATCACACAAAAACAAAACTACAAACATAGATCTTTTGGATCTAAGGTTAGTGAGATTTAACTCGGGGGAGAAAGTATGTTGGAGAGGGTGAGATATAATGAAGAAATGGCTCACTATTTATAGAGGAAAAACCTCATGTTTCCGGATCCCACGGATCCCTTCCACTTGGGATCCGGCTAGCACAAGCTAGGGATCCGTGGTCCGCTCCTCTTTGCCCATGGGTATTTTTGGTTATGGGTCATGGGTCATGGGTTATGGGTTGATCCATGGTTTTCTTTCTAGATACAATGTACTTGGTTAAGTGGTATATATAAAACCATGGGTTATGGGTCAAAACCATTTGCTAGTATTTACCCTTTTGTATATACTTGTATTTACCCAATTTAGCATACACTTAGTTTTACCCATTTTAGTATACTTAGCTTAAGTATGTGTTAGCTCAATATGTAAACACTAGTTGTTGTACATATATATCTAAATCATAGAAACACTTATACTTGTTAAGCCAATATGTAAACACTAGTTGTTGTATATATATATATATATATATATATATATATATATATATATATATATATATATATATATATATATATATATATATATATATATATATATATATATATATATATATATATATATATATAGATCATAAAATCACTTATACTTGTTTTAGTGTTTTATGTAGTATGTTAGAAAACTATTAGTTCAAACCATTTACGTATTTTATTTGTTTCGTTAATATGATTTTACTTTTATTATCGACAAAACATTAGAAGATCGTAAAATATAAATAAACGTTTTCTGGCTTATTTGTATTAACAATCTCCCTTTTGTTGATGACAAAACATAAAATTATTTTAAGGAAAAGCTAAAATTAAATAGCGTTTAATTTGTAGTTTTTACTTTCTTCTCCCCCTTTTTGTCGAAACAAAAAGTGTTTGAAGAAAAGCAACACATCGTTTTTAAGAAAAAACATGTGAAAGAAAAATAAAAGAAGAAATAAAGAGCAAGTAACGGGAATAGATCTCGTCTTTGCTCCCCCTTGACGAGTCCATCCCTAAGTAAGGGCGTCAAGAAACTAATTCTAATCTAGTTCATTTGCAACTAACTTATGCAAAAGATTACGTCAATATGACGGGTGTGCTCCCCCTAGATGATTGCGAGATTTGCAATGGGAAGTCATGAAATTTAAATCAAATATTGCAAGTAATTATACAGCGTATTGTTTTGACACCAAGCTCCCCTAGCTTTAGGATGTCAAATACTTTATGTGTTAATTGAATAACGCAAAACAAGGGTTAGAAAACAAGTATAATTCACAATTTCACGCAAATGTGATAAAGAAAAACATTCGACTTCACGGTTCCCTCCTAGTAGGGATCCGTCTATGCAATCTTGAGGATCCGTCTTTTGATGACCAAAATCAGCAAAGGTGATATAACAAGTAATGTTATCACATAAATGAGATATGAATACATATTCTCAGAAAAATAACAAGTAGCATGTAATTTCATTTAATAAAACAAGAGTTATGATATACATGACTCTAAAAATAAGAAAATAGACAATACATGACTAGGAGTTTCTAGGTTATCTAACGCTTGGTGCTAGGACACCACTAAAATCTTCTAGCTCAAGTTTTGTTTAGGTTTGATCTCGTCAAAACGTTCGAGGAGATGATAGAACATGAAACGTTGGTCTTCTCGTACTTCATGTATCAAACTTTCAACTTGTTGACAATGATAGCAATCTTTGTCATGGCTTGGTAGTGGTGGTGGAGGAAATAAAATGGCTTGATGCGAAGGATCAAGTGAGGCGGCTTGCGGAGCTTCAAAGGATGGAGGAATTGGTGGAGGTGCATTTGAGAATGTCTCGATCAAGAATGATGGTGATGGTAAAGAAGTGTCAACTTCCATAAGGTCGGGTGGTTGACTTTGATGATTTATAATCCAAATGGGATTATATGATGGAAACGGCGAAAAGGAAGCCGGAGCAAGTGTTGACTCAACACCTTGATTTTGAATCATTATTCCTCTAATGAGGAGAATGTTGTCGTGAGCGGATGAGACGGCCTAGGTGGCAAGTCCTCTAAATTGTAGAGGTGAGGTGATGATTGTGGGGATGTAAATGAGATAGCTCTAGGAACCAATGGTGATGGTTTAGTGGAGATGATATTGTTTGGCCTAGGAGGTATGGTGGTGTTTGGCATTGGTAGTTTTGTGGGTACTATCCTTTTAGGAATTGGTTTGATTGGAAGAGGAGGATCCTATCACTTGTTGGCTTGACCGAGATGATTCGGTTGAAGAGATTTCGTGTATAACACGGGCCTTTTTAAATGGGTGGTTCTTTGGTGGACAAGTTGCTACTTGGGGTTTTCCTCATGATGGGATGATTTCAAGAGGTTGCAAAAGCTGAAAGTTAGGATGAGAGTGATGACAATGGAGGTCCTAACAAGGTGGTTTATAAACCAAGAGATTTGGAATGTGCATTTAAGCCTTAAGCCACTAAGATTCATTGGAATGTGATGATTAGTATGCACAAGAGTCAACTCTGAGAGGTTGTGTTGTTCTAGGAACTCATTTAAGATGAGATGGAGTGTTTGAGTTAGGAAGATGAGTTGAAATGATTGTTTTAGCAAGATTTGACCTATAGTGTCATCCGGATCCCACTTCCTTTCTCGAGAGGGATCCGTATAGGCTAATCCTAGGGATCCGGCTATCGGATCTATGAAAGAGTGGAAATGATGTTTCTAAAATCTAAGACCTATAATATCTTGAGTGTTTCAGTCTTCCTAAGTGTCTTAAATGAAGGGGTGCTTAAGTACTTGAAAGTGGTGAGTGATGTAGCTAATGATTGTCTTTTATGGAAGGATTTGGAACTTTCATGAGTACCAATGAGTGAGCAAGGATGACACTAAATATGAGAGTGTTAATTGAAGCTAAATGATCCTAGAGATCAGGTGGTGACTTAGGATTGTGTTTTGGAAAATATCCTAATGGTTTTGAGATGGGAAAAACTAGGATTTGATCAACTTTGATCAATTTTGAGGTGAGGTTGATTAATGATCAATATTGTCATAATCGAAGGATTTCTAACCTAGTTGTGAGGGATCAAGTAAAAAATGAAATGTGAGTTTTGAGAGCGGAAGAGTGATGGATTAAAACAAAGTGATAGTTCTATGAATATCTTAGAGTGTGTTCTATGCGAGTTGGAATGAGTAGGAAAGATCAACCTATCTTGATAAAGTCTTAATCTACCTTGAGACACTATGTTTTAGCTTAGTGTGAGGTGTTCTAAGGATGTGTTTGACATATAATGCTTGCAATTGCATTTTACATTTCTTAGGATCCCACGGTTCCCTAGATGTAGGGATCCGTTTAGTACAACATTTGGGATCCATCTATCTGCTAGACAGAACCTTTACTAAAGGTATGCAATGATCTTTGACAATGCATTATATTCCAAGTTTTGTTTAAAGGAGTTCTAAAACTAGGATATCAAATGTAAGATGTTTTATTTCATGAAAGAGATAGGATTACATAAATAATGAGTAGAGTAGAATTGATCCTATTTGACTATTCTAGGTTCCTTGAGTGTCTTCACTAGGAGTATCATTATGAGATTGATGGGTATTGGTGGAATCATGAATGAAGAAAGTCTTCATGAGAGATATGTTTAGCGGTTCCATCATCTTGTTCAAATCGTACAACGGACTTTGAAATTGAGGATGGAAGTGCATAACATTGTGATAGAGGCGTGTCAAGAACATTCCATAAGGGATGAGTTTATCCTTGGAGCCTTGAAGGTTTGCAATTAAACTTGCGAAGAAGTAGGCGAGATTGTATGGTTGTTGTGTTAGCAAACGATTACAACATGTGAGCACAACAAGCGGGAAGAATATCTCGATTTCCCTAAGACTCCAAACATTTTCACGTAGAATGAGAGCGACATGCTTGTACGCTTCTCGGATATCCCGTGTATGAATAATGTTTGGATTGGAGTAATATGGTCGAGGTTTGCATATCATGCGTTAAATCTTTCGGAGGGTATGTGTGAACAATATGGACTATTTTCTTCACGAAAGTTGAAGAGAGATCAAGAGACCAATCTTCGGTGAAGGCACATTGTCCATGGTTTGGAATTCGGAGGATGTGAGCAAGATGCCCAAGGCTTAAAGTGATTTTTGGTTTTGATATAAAACCAAAGAGATGAGAAGCGATCCTCGTTACGAGCGAGTTCGACTTGACGGAAGAATTCCATTATGAACCTTGGACATATCTTCTTGTTGATTTCAAGAAGAGATTCTAGTCCTATGGCTCGGAAGGAGGTATTGATACCTTCTTCGAATTGTAGAGAGGTGTCAATCGTCCTTCATGGAAGTGACGGTTTCGAGATTATTGAACCCACGGACATGATTGCCGGTGTGTTGGGCTCAAGGGAGATGTTCGGGGTGTAGACGCTAGTGAGTGAAAAATCAAACTCGTATTCATGCGTCATAGTTGAACCTATAGAGGTGAAGGGTTAATAGGAGGTGATGTTTATGATCAACCTATAAAACTCTAACGTTTTTACTAGATTTTATTAACAATGGTATTAAACACTTAACTAACTCATGGTTTTGAAATTCTAGTGGATTATTACTTTTAGAAAGATAGTGGTTATTAATCTTGCAAGAAAACTATTTTCCAGTAGGACGGATCCCACGGTTCCTTTACAAAAGGAATCCGGCTAGTATATCTTCCGGATCCGTGGATCCGTAGTAACATAAGCATTTGATAAAAACATAGGTTTTACGGTTTTATACCACGAAATATGTTTTTATCCTACATTTTCTTTTAGCATGCATACGTGACTTCTAATGTGTCACGAAGGGATATAACACATATAAAACAAAAGAAATGATAAACACATTATGATAAGAATAATATAGATAAACTAGATTATTAATAATATTGCATTTCAATACTTAGGATGATACAAAGGATTGGGTATATAACCCCAATATAGATCAACAACACAAAGTAAATGTCTCCGTATGTGAACTTCATCATAGGGAACACAAGTGCGATGAGTGTTAGGGCGATGAGCACGAGTGCGATGTAAACCATGTTGATGACGGATCTTCTTGGTTTCGGATGAAATGAGGAGGAAGATGGAGTTTTTTAAATGAGAGGGAATTTTTGAATTTGGAAAATTTGAAAAAGTGAAGGTTTGATTTAGAAGGGTCGACGGTGGGAGTATAAATAGGGGAATTTTTTAAATACGTGTTTTGTTTTATTATTGGATTTAAGGAGAAATAAAACATAAGTTATATATACGAGAAAATATAACACGTATGTGAGAAAAATGCTTCCTAATGAAGCTACATGTAAATCATGTGTAAACACAAAAATCTACTCAAATAAATTCCTAACAAATAACACTTATTTACTAAACTAATATCATTTAGATATAAGGGGAAAGTCATACCTCGAGTGCACTTAGGAATGTCTTTACAAATGACAAATGTCACTTAGACAATTCCCTCCTGCGTTTAAGATACCTTCTTAAGGAAGGTATTCTTGTTACCAGCGTCTCCTAAAGCTTGGTGGGTATGAGCTTTGACTAATCAATATCACAAAGAAGATTAGTGCATTTAAATGAAAAGAAAAAAAATGTTGTTATCAACTCAACATCCAAACATATAGTTTTGAAAAACATGGTGTTTGTTTTATGAAAAACCTTCTTTGTAGTTTTCAATTAACTATGAATCGTATCAAGTTTTAAGGTACAATATACTTCAAGAAACTTGGTAACAAGCTCGATGCCAATTGTGGAAAACTAGAAGGGGGTTGAATAGTTTTACCATTTAAAACTTCCTTTTAAATTATTTAGATCGACTTATGTCAATCTATTTGGTTGTGTGTGTTGGATGTTGATAAACAAGCATATAAAGATATGTAATGAAAAGATAAGAGTAAGAAGCACAAAACCACAACGCAAGTATTTATAGTGGTTCGGCTACAAGGACACCTTCCTTGCCCTACTCCACTCCCGAGTCACCTACTTGAGAGTTTGTAATCACTACACCAATCTCCTTATGGCGGAGAAGCCTTCACAACGCCGCAACCTTTTTCGGTACAAAGCTAAATACCGAGTTCTTTCACACCAAGGCGAACCACACCTAACACAACGTCGCCTACCCTTTATACGGTGCTAGGCTAACCACCGAGTTCTTTCACACCTTAGGTTAACTACACCTTCACAACGTCGCCTACCCTTTATTAGGTACTAGGCTAAGCACCTAGTTCCATTGCAATGGAGGAACTACTACCACACTACACCAACGACTAATCCCAAAGGAGATCTACCCTTTACAACATCATCAAGGACATCAATATCCTTGGATCTAATGCTAGTCTATCTAGTACATGAAACACACCATATCGAATGTACATCTAAGGCACCTTTCACTAATGCCTTTGATTAGATCTACAAGACACCTTTCACTAATGTCTTTGATTAGATCTACAAGACACCTTTCACTAATGTCTTGTGTCTTCACTTCTAAGCACCTTTCACTAATGCTTCTTGTCTTGTCTTCTAAGCACCTACCACAAGTGCTTATCCTATGACGATAGATACCCTTCACTACTATCTTCGTCTTGACACTTGAGACATCTTTCACTAATGTCTTTAACACTACGCTTCTTTGAAGAAAGAAAGGATCATCAACAAGAGGACTTCAATAGCCTTGATGATGAGGAAGCTTGGCAACTCATGGACTTGAGCTTGCTCGACTTCAAAGGTGATGATCTTGCCTTTAAGAGGAACCTAAAAGATCACACAAAACAAAACTACAAACATAGATCTTTTGGATCTAAGGTTAGTGAGATTTAACTCGAGGGAGAAAGTATGTTGGAGAGGGTGAGATATAATGAAAAATGGCTCACTATTTATAGAGGAAAAACCATCTGTTTCCGGATACCACGGATCCTTCCACTGGGATCCGGCTAGCACAAAGCTAGGGATCCGTGGTCCGCTCCTCTTTGCCCATGGGTATTTTTGGTTATGGGTCATGGGTCATGGGTCATGGGTTATGGGTTGATCCATGGTTTTCTTTCTAGATACAATGTACTTGGTTAAGTGGTATTTATAAAACCATGGGTTATGGGTCAAAACCCTTTGCTAGTATTTACCCTTTTGTATATACTTGTATTTACCCAATTTAGCATACACTTAGTTTTACCCATTTTAGTATACTTAGCTTAAGTATGTGTTAGCTCAATATGTAAACACTAGTTGTTGTACATATATATCTAAATCATAAAAACACTTATACTTGTTAAGCCAATATGTAAACACTAGTTGTTGTACATATATATATATATATATATATATATATATATATATATATATATATATATCTAGATCATAAAATCACTTATACTTGTTTTAGTGTTTTATGTGAGTATGTTAGAAAACTATTAGTTCAAACCATTTACGTATTTTATTTGTTTCGTTAATATGATTTTACTTTTATTATCGACAAAACATTAGAAGATCGTAAAATATAAATAAACGTTTTCATTTCTATCCCTTGCTTTACTTTATTTACTTGCTTATTTGTATTAACAGTTATGCGTAGAGTGAAAGAGAGTGAATAAAATGAACAACCAACCCTCAGTGAGGGTTATTACAAAGGTATTTATAGGAGGAAGCTAGGGCAACACTCCTAGTTCCCATCCTTTTCCTTATGGGCTTGGGCCTGGGCTTATGGGCCTTCTACATAAGCCTAAGGCTAATAACAAACATAAAGGCCATAATTAAGCTAACTATTACATATGAATCACTAACACTTGATTAAGGTTTAGGAGTGATTCCAACAATCTCCCTAAAGTGTTAGTGATGAAGAATATAAATGGTGAAAGCGCGATGTAATAGAAGCTTTGGCGTCTTGACATTCTTCTTTCTTGTGAGAAGAATTGCCTTGATTCGAACAATCTCCCGGTGTAGAAATTGTCTTCTTTGAGCAGTTACGCTTTGGCGTCATATATATCTTTGTTCTTTGTTCATTGTTCTTTGTGATGGTAGTGATAGTATGTTGTCTTTATGCGCATCAAGTGCATCTCGTGTGCGCTTCGTTGCTCCGGTGTCTCCACGTCATTCTTCAACATGCTCACACGCTCTTTGGCGTTGGATAATAGTCTTGATGAGGTTCTTTAAGTCTTTAACTTTGTAGATTCTTTGGATTGATGAAGAATCATTCGACTTTTGTGTTGCTTTAAGATAGAACTTCCATTAGTGATGATGTTGGCGTGAGCATGAGAAGAATCTGCATGATCATTCCGCTCGAGCTTCCATAAGAAGAAAACATTAAAGCGGGTAGTAATAAGCGGATTAAGGCACTTACAAGTTTGAACTTGAGAGTGTTAACATCATAGTGTGAAAACACAACTCTAATTCTCACAAGGCCATTCTGAACCTGAGTCCCACAAGTGAGATAACACGATGTGCGAGTACACCTCTGATTCGGATAGTCATTGAGGTACACCAAGCATCACCTCACGACGTAGACCGTTTGAGACACACTAAGCGTAATCCATGGGGAGTTACCGAGTGACTGTTGTCGTGGTTGTTTGATGTTGACCTGGCGGGAGTTTCCATTCAATCTTGAGGATCACAATTGTGAACCTCTCATAAATGTTCTCGACAGTTGCTAAGATACGTGAAGGACTCGATAACATACCACCGATGTTCTTATTGTTGAACATCAAGTGATGAAATGTCAAGTATACCTAAAGATCTTTTGATGAATCTCGTGGCTCTAGACTCAATAGTGCATTTAGTTTTCTGACGGAGACTAGGGAGAGGTCTCCTTCTTCAATACCGAGAATCTCTAAGAGAAGCCGATAGTTTACGTAGGGTTCCTGTGAGAATGAAACAAGCTTACATTGAGAGAAACTTGAGTGGCTAAGAAGGTTTAGTGCTTGCGTCCTTTGGGTCCATGACGACTTTTAATCTTCAATACCGGTGTCATCAAGTGACTACGGTAGCATATGAATTGAACCCGATTATACGCCTAAGTTGAATAATGCGGAGGCTATTTCTTTTCACCCTTTTCTTTGCATTTCTTTTGATTCTTCAACTCCTTCTTTCTCCGATTCTCATTTTCTCCTTTTTATAATCATACCTAAGGACTTCTAACTTCTAACTATTTGTGATGTCCTTGGGTAGATCCCTCCGACTCTGGCGGATCATAGGACAGTTATTCTAACCTTAATCACCTTATAACTCCATTGCCATAAAACCATTTTAAGAAAATCTCTTAAAGTGATTGTGAATGAAAAACATTTTGTACCACCGAAAGAGTTTGATCTTTTATGAAATACTCCCCTCCACACATGCTTAAGAGTTTGATAGAAATTTACATGGTGAGGAAAGAGCGCACTTTTAATTGATCGACTCAAGATAGACAATTCCTTGCGAGACACGATTCGTTGCATAGTTAAAGAGATACATTGTCGACTTTTGGGTGACAACTAGCTCTAATAACTACCTTGAAGGTGTGGACAACCCGAAGGTTGTCAAACCCGTCAAAGTTCATGTCTATCAAGAGCTTCTCGAATGGGTACAATTTACTTGGATAAGTCTTGGAAGACAAATCTTTTCAATGTATATTGTTTAGATCCGTCAATTCATGGGTTAAAGTCTTTTCACACGAGAATTCAATAGCAAAACACAACATATTTCTTATCACATATTTTCTCCCCAAAAATGGCATATAAAATGTTATTTTGAAAAGTTGAGAATAAATATGACCATTTCGAGTGTTCGGGAAGAGTGACACAAAGAACATTTTGGTGAACAAAGTTTTAACTCAAATACTCCCCTCAACAAGTGATATAAGCGGTTGAGGTTTTGAAAATCATACGGGGAAGTACTTGTTCTTTTGAGTAAAACCTTTGAAAAATGAAAGGTTTGATAAGGTTTACTCAAAAGTAAAAGCTTTCGCTCCTTTTATAAGGATTGTGGCAGGCGTACCACAGGGTCCTTTCTTGACAACTACGGGTTGTACAACATTATGTGTGCACAAGCCATAGACATAATAAGTAAATCACACATCCAAAATATTGTGAAAAACACCGCATACCAAGGGGTACCAGGAAGTCCATCAATCTTTCGGGGAATGCGAGCAGGCGTTGATAGTGGCGAGAGCAATCACGGGACGACCACAAAGCTTTCGAGTTACAGGCGGTCCGTCGATACAACCTATCATCAATATTTCTGATGATCCTCTTCACATCCCATCTTTCCTTAGAATTCCATCGCTTTGGTGACCCAATTCCTTCATGAATATCCTTCAACCTATAAGCCAATCCGTCCCTAACCTTCTTCAATGTGTGATCCCCAAACTTGTGAAGATCTCTACACGCCATCAAGCAATTGCGTTGTGTTTCACTAATGTAAACCACTCCGAATGGTTGGCTGATGAGTGTGTGTTGTGAAAGCTGGTTGATGTCGGGAAGATCTAGCTGAGGTGGAGTGAAGTTGACACGGTGCGATATGATTCAACCGCAAGTGGAGATCTTCTACGTTCTTTGATGACTATCGTCGATGAAGATAAGCAAGGACTTGATGAATTCACATTGTACTTGATTGAAAATTATCTCATGCGACCACGAACTTTGGCAAGGTACATATCTTCAATGTCATTGATAGACAAATTCTCAAAGTCCGCTTGAGAATGCATAACCCTTTAAGTCTTGCCTTTTGACCACAATATTCTTGAGGAAGGTGTAGTCCCATTTGGACGAAAGATCAACATGTTTGATGGCAGCGATACTCTTAATCTGAACACTTCATGTTGAGACTTGAACACAGCGACTACGTAGTAGATTCTTGATTTCCGCCAATGGTGAATCCCATACATTGCATCACGGTCATACTCTTCCACTTTGTTGGAGAACATGTGGTTAGCTCTTTCCTCGATGGCTATCGGTTAGAGTATATGGTAGGGAATGGAAGTGTCGAGATGTAGCGTATTTCCTTGAACCATCGCCACCATGTAGAAGAAATTCCAAGTCTTTGTTGAAGAAATAGCGGAATGGAATCCTAGGTGATCCGGTTGGCCAATTGTAGGTAGAGGTTAGACCGGTCGGTGTAATATGGAGGGTTGTCCGTTGGGTGAAGTCGATGTTTATACAGGTTGAGCCAATCCATGTTGTTAGACATTGCTCGAGCTATATTATAAAGGTGATACTCAACTTCAATAGCTTTCCGATTTGTCTTTGGCGGTTGAAATGCTTCATTCTTGATTCGCTTCAACTCGGTTTCGTCATCTTTTCACACGGAATTTTTCTTGCAATATCTTTGCATGCTCAATGTACTACCGTCTTCGGATCTTGACCTTGATTGGGTAGGAGTGGAATTAACAAGTGTAGAAAACCGATCGTATTCCTCTGTGTCATCTTCATCTAGCCATGATCTGACGTCAACCTTAGGCGCCTTCTTCTTCTTTTCTTAGGCCTAGATGAGGATTACGGTTTCTTAACTTTGTCGGGAGGCGGGTTGTTGTTGGGGCTCATGGAATTCCTCATCGTCACCACCCGTATACTCAAAGTGATCACCGGTTTTACAGTGGGGGTGGTAACTCGAAGAATCTGAGGTTTATCGGTGAAGAGCGAGGATGAGACCTTTGTTGTCTTTGGAGTCCATTTGGGTGGAGGTTGCATAGAAGATGATTCACCGGACTTCTTGGGCGTTTAGGCTCGTCATTCTTATCCCGATCCTTATCTTCATCGTCGCGTGGGCGCTTAGGCCTTCGACTTCTTATCGAATCTTGATTTAAGTTGGTATTCGACAACGCTTCAAACAATTTACCTTTGTAGGAGGCAAATGTTGCCGATCGTTTGGACATTTGAGCTACCGGCCGGTCAACTAATTGACATCGATTATGGGATCAAGCGGATTGATGTTCACATGCATTGGAGTTGATTTCATAGTACATTTCTGGATTCGAGCTTAGGTTCGATAATGGGAACGACTTCCTTGGTGGGAGCTGTCCTTTTCGTGCGAGGTTTCCTCTTGGGAACTTCGTCGACTCTCGGTGCTTGCGGCCTCCACGCATTTCCTCTTACGGTTCTCCTTGTGGGTGTGCGAATATTTTCATCGAGAAAACCAACTTTGTTCTCTTTCACGGCTACCAAATATCTTTTATAAGAGTAGAGTTGTTTGAGTTCATCGAGAGAAGGAGATCCGGCAACCTGACACCTTGTTTCTTGGTAGTTGACTCCCAAATCTGTTGTTAGAGTGGGTTGGATAACACGTCAAGATTGTCGGGTCATTGATTCTTTGGGGATATCGAATTGAGTCCAAGAGCTCTTTGGATCAATAGTTTTGTGTATCGATATAAGGAATCTTTGAGCCAAGCTTTTGAGAATGTCATCATGTCATCCCATATCGAGCTTCATTTCGATGTGTTTCTTGTTGATCGAGCCCAAAGATTTGCGGTTCCACGAGCTTGGGATGCTCATAGCCACCGTCGCGACCGAGCAGATTTTGTGATGATGATATAAAGGGTTCTCCAGGTGAGGAATGTTCTTAAGATCCACGTGAGAACCCACGAAGCTTCGTCATACCCAATATCAATCAAGAATTGCGAACCGTCTCTTGATGGGTGTGGCATTGAATTGGTTGGCTCGATGTCGGGAATGAGAAGAAACGACCCTTAAGTCTGCATGTGTGATGGTAACTTGTTTGTGATTGAGTGTCATTGTTACCGCACTGACCTTTGACCCTCTCGCATTGTATTCGGTGCGTATGTAGATCTCGAACGATGGCGAGTTGGTGAGCATGTTCGGATAGGGATGATTCTTGAATATCCTTTGCAATGAGACAAGAAGATTACGGCGGTGAGAGTTTCAAAGTCGACTACGAGATTTTCTTTCCAATCTTCATTTGATAGCCATGTGGAAGATATCAACAATGGTGAGAACATTTGGTGCATCCACATTCATTTGAGCTTCCATGTCGTGATACGAAACACATTTAGCCAAAGAACCAACATATAGAAAGACATAATGTTAGTCAACGGATGGTTTTATAGTCTAATTCTTGAATGTGCAATGTCAATGATTATTCTGAGTCCAAAGTCACTTGTTTGTTTAATAGTCCAATGATGTCGTGATAAGTTTCGTTAGTTAGTTAACTTTAAGTTTTAAAGTTTATGTTATCACTTATTTAACACAACATATTAGCGTATAAGCTTATGAGTGACATTATTGGTTTCAAATGACGTTATGATTTGTTTATTTACAAGTTTGCAGCGTAACAATTCATAACGAAGGTTTGATCAAGGCTTAGGCGTAGAAATTGTAGCTTATGCGTAAGCAGGATAAGTATCGGCGTGAGCGCAAGCTTATGCGTGGGATCCTTACTTACAGCGTGAAAATATTACAGCGTGAAAAGGGGACCTTATGCGTAAAGCTTACGGCGTGCGGCGTATATATAACTCCACGCGTAAGGCTTACTCGTGAGTAGACCTTATCGCGTGAGGTCATCATTACCGCATATCCTTCACGGGATACGCGTGGTCCCTTTGTAGAACCTTCGCGTAAGCGCTATGCGTGGATTACTCTCCACGCGTAACATGCTACTGCGTAAGATTACTCTTCGCGTAACATGCTACGCGTGGGTGATCCTTATCGTGGTTATCTAACAACCTTGATTCTGATTTTTACGTGTAGCAAACCTGAAATAAATTCATCATAGCATAAATATTAACACTTACATTCATTCTACAACAGATCATGGCATGAATATTCATTAAACAGTTTACGCGTAAGATAAATTAGGCGTAGGCTTAAACCCTAGAGCTCAAAGATTACACATATGAAATCTAACCATAGGAATTGAACCAAAGTTTTTCTGGTAGTTCTAAGATGTCATGTGAGTGTAATGACCAAGTTTTAACATTCAATTCGCAGTGAATCAAAAATACCCAAATGTGAAGAACATTAAACCCTAAAGTTCAATTCTTAATCAATTAGTGTTTCTGGGTAATTTCTGGGTTAAAATATGATCAATACATGTAGAAAACAACTTCATACAACAATCTTTAACACTAAACACGTTCACAAAGGAAAACGCCCAAACCTACGCATAAACCCTAATTTCCAAAATCCATCAATTCGTGTATCTGGGTGCATTTTGAGGATAAAAATGATATCATTGATGTTATTGAAACGTTTTGACACAATCTTTTTAACCATAAACACACAAACATGATCATGTGTTCTTACGCATATGCGTAGAACACATAATCAACCATATATGTAAATTTAACCGTTAGATTTGTTTGAAAATCAAAACCAATGTTTAAAATCTTGTTAAGAATACAATAACACTTACAAATTGATGATCAAAACACGGATTTGAAGAACGAATTTTGTGCGTAGGTTGATATAGGTTTTTTGTAATAAATGTGAATAGTTCAAGTTAGGTGGAGTAGTTTTATAAGAAAACACTTTAAGCTTTTGACAGTTTTAGTCCCTCCATTTTTTCCATTTTCATCCAAAGCCTTTTAACTTCCATTTTGGTTACCAAATGAAAGATTTTAAGAAAGGAACTTGACGACACTCCCCCTCGACTTAAGAAATAATGAAAGGTTATAAGTTTTAGTCAGGGTGTCGGTGAACAAAAAATTTAACCACCATTATTAAAAAGAAACAACCGGGATAGGATAACATGCAAGTACACGTTATTTTGAAGCAGTTAAGCATTTATTTTCTCCCCTCAACATAATCGAAAAATCTTGAATTTTGAAAGATTGGAGTTCTGGAAGAAATGTACTTGCCATGTTGAAAGAAAAATAGATAGAAGAATATTTTTGTTGTTTTATCGATTTTATATTTTATATTTTGTTTTGAAAAAAATATTTACAAAGAGATTTTGGTGTTTGGTGGTTGTTAAAATTGTTTTAAGAGTTCATCCAATTCCTCTTGAGTCAAACACCGCATACCAATCCGGTGGACCAACTCATTAAACCTAGCGGGAGGCAAGGCTTTGGTGAGTAGATCGCCAATTGGTATTCAGCACCCATGAAGTATAATTCAACTGTACCACATTCCACGTGGTTCTTGATGAAATGATAACGAAGATCGATGTGCTTAGATTTGAATCTTTGAATCGAGTTGCGAGATCGCAATAGCACTCAATTGTCGCGATACATCGGGATTACATCAAATCGTAACCATAGTCTTTGAGTTGTGTTCTCATCCGGATGACTTGTGCACAACACGCCGACATGGCTACATATTGCCTTCGATTGATGACGATGTACAATCCTGCTTCTTCGATTGCGGGACACGGTTTATCACCAAGAAATTGTAGTGCTTAGAAGTACTTTTAGTGAATCTAAACATCTGCGTGATCGACATACGAAAAGCGATTAGTTCAAAACCGAATCCTTGGGATACCATATCCCAAGTTAATGGTTCCCTTGATGTATCGGAGGATTCTTTTAGCCTCGTAGAGGTGAGTTTCGATTGGTCTCGGCCGATAGCGGAACAAAGATATCTGACAAATACAATGTCGGGCATCTTTGGTGTTAGATACATGAGAGACCCAATAATACTTGGTGTTGGTAGGGTCCACCAATTTCCATGTAAATCGACATCTAGCTTCTTGGTATGTGCCATTGGGTGGCATAGGTGTCACGGTATTCATTCCAAATTTGTTTAACAATTCAAGGGCATATTTGGGTGACTCAAGAAAATACCACGGGGTGATTGATGAACTTGCGGTCCTAGAAAGAGCGTAAGTTCACCCATCATGGACATTTCAAAATTTTCTTCATTAGTTTTGCAAAGCGATTGAGTACTTTTATGTGTAGATCCAAAATGATGTCATCCATGTAAATTTGAACAATTAAGATATGTGCCCGTGATATTGTATAAAAAGAGTAGGGTCGACCGAACCTTTGGTGAAATTATTGGCAATGAGGAAAGATGATAGCTTATCGTACCATGCAGGAGCTTGTTTGAGACCATCTGAGCTTTGTTCGGTTTGTAGACATGGTTAGAACTCGGGATCAATGAATCCTTCGGTTGGTGACATAAACCGTTTCTTTAAGTTGTCCATTGAGAAGCGTGGTTTTGACATCCATCGAAAGACCGTCATATTCATATGAGCCGTGAGCGTGAGAAATATCCGAGCGACCCTAGTCGAACAGCGGAGCAAATGATTCTTCAAAGTCAATACCCTCCTCACATCGATAACCCTTAGCCACGAGGCGTGACTTGTTTACGATTCGTTTCCTTTAGCATCAATTTGTTTTCCAAATCCATTTTAGACCAATGGCGTAAACCCTGTTGGTCTTTCAACGGTTCCCATACTTCAAGACGTTTGAATTGGTTGAGTTCTTCTTGCATCGATTCAATCCGGTTGTCTTTTGTCATTGCGTCTTTAATGTTTTAGGCTTAGATTGGCGCGGTGAGTGGATAAATGCAATGTTCACCATCTGTGTGAAGACGTTGTCTCGTAACGGTTGGTTGATTCGGGTTGCCAATAATATTTTCGGAGGATGGTCTTTTGTCCATCTATGTGTAGAGGTTGATGTTGGTATACATTGTGCAGATTATGATGATTCAAATGGTTTGTGGATGATTCCGCGACATCAGTGCATCAGTTTCATTAGCAAATGGGTTAAAGCGATTTGGATCAAAATATCACGGTGGGGTACTTCATTAAGAACATCATCACCGGTTCATCATTGTTGGGCAGTTTGTTCAAGCTGTTGTGGTGGAGTCAGCGGTGGTGCTTCTTCAACGATGGTTGTTGTAGCAGTGTATCGGTATAAGAGTAGTATCGGGTTGACGTGAAACATCGGATACACAAGCACGTTCATCAATATCGTCACCGAGCAGAGCAAAGAGTCTTTCCATTTGTTGTGAGTAAGGTGAGGGCTTTGTTCGGTGATGATGGGGTTTGAGGAAGTTTAGCGGTTGTGACCGGGTTCCAAGTCGTTATACTCGAAGCCATTATGAAGAAGTTTGAATCGGTTTCCCCAAACCGACAAGCGTCTTTAGCGATTTGAAACTTTGATGAAGTCTACATTTCCTCTAACTTTTGAAGGTTTCGTGTCACGTGAATTTGTAGATGAGCGATAAACCACACAAAGAAAATCGACTAATTGCGGAAGATCCGTTCGGGGTAACATGCAAATCAACAAGATCTTCTCACGTATGTAGATGCATCACACCAAACAAACCACGAAAGGCGAAATGATCGACTTTCCCGAATATTGTGGTCTTTCGAATCTGAATCACACAATGAATATGCAATAACTCGATACCAAGACCGTGTGTGAGGCATCATAACATCATATTTGGGTAACTTCACAAAGATCACGTTAAATTGAGGCGATAACACCACGGTGAGGCGTTTGAGCCACATATCGTCTTATTTCTTCCCCAATTGAAGGAATTCAAGAAGGCATTGGGTTTTCACAAAGAAGCATGTAGAAGAACAAGGAAGCAATGACCACCTACACACTCTCTTCCCTCGATGTTTTCAATGATTGAAATCATACACAGCGTATGTTGATGATGAATTGAAGATAATGAAACCATGTATAAGGAGACAATGAAACCATGTATGTCCAATTGATCGAACAAGTGTGAAGTCCCATAAATATATCGTGAGAGTCAGCTGCGGATAAAATATCTACATTCATTATGTTGATCATCAAGCGTGTCATTTTGTTGGAAGCAGTTTGATCTTACATTATAAAAGATTAGTTTGTTGTTGTAGATTCTGTGTGTATCGAAATTAGAGTATTATCGGTTGTGCGTGGAAACATTCGATACATCGAAGCACGACTTTTGGCAAAATCTTTAACGGAGGAGCAAGCAATGTTTCCAATTCATGACGATTAAGTAAATGGTGGAGCGGTGATGGATCATTAAATTTTAAGCGGTGAGAAATGGGTCCTCTGTTTGTATTGCGATGAAGCCGTAGGCTGTTGTACTGCATAGAAAAATAGAAGGGGGCAAGGAAGAAAAACATGGATCCCCAAGTGTAGCTGGGTTCCGATGTTAGAAGCATAAAGATGTAGTGTCAATTATCTTCTTGACACCGAACATGCTATTTTGATGATTTCCTTTCACGCCTCGAGGATGGATGTTGTGGGTATCCCACTTGTTTTGGTGCAACTACTTAGTATCTTTCTGTAGGAATCCACCTAAGACTAACAGTTTTGAAAATCCTACCGTTAGTATCCATCTAAGGTTAGATCTAGGGATGTTGAAACTTCTTTTGGGAAGAGTCTGCGTCTATATGGATCCGCCTATTAGGTTTCGACGGTTTACATTTAGATCAGCGGGTTTATTTCTAGCTGCTTTGTTGAGTTAACAGGTTTTGGTTTGCTACTACGGTGGTGTTCGATAATACACTCGAAGGTGATACACTAGGTCGTGAACCTAAGATTCCATCCTTTTGAAGAAGTGCTCTTTTCTAGCCTTTTCTAGATCATAGTTCTTGTATGCGTCATTTGAATCATATGAATTTTTAATTTTAATGCTCGGTTTAGACACGATGTTCGAACTAATCCTAGATTTGCCGGAGGCGACCACATGTTGAGGTTTAACAAAAGCAGTATAACATAAGCAGGTTTAACGAAACATGTTTAACAGACGACATTATTCTTAGGCCGGGAATGTGTAGTGATGGTTTTATCAAATGATTATTCTCAACAACTTGGGAGGAAACCGTGGTTTTGAAGATTTTGAGCGTTCGATTTAAATGCGGTTGGTTGTCTAACTTCTGATTGTTTTACGAAAGGTTGTAGAGACGATTTCCCAAGATTGTTGGTTTAGCAAAATTAGTATCCACACTCTTGTCGGTTAATCTTCTCGGTTTGTTTTGTAAAGCAACATGTGCAAGCCCTTTGTTTGAAGTTGAGCCTTAAGATGCTCATTTTCTTTTACTAATAAATCCACACGATTACTTTGTTCATTTGAATCTTGACCATTGTGTTACGAGGAAAAGATTTGTTTTGTAATTTAAGTTCAAGAGAGATGCAATGAGCCTCTAGTTTTGAAAAATCTTTATGAAACCGAGCAATTTGGTCTTTTTGAGAAGAATGATTTGATTCAAGAGTTTGATTTGACGTTTGATTGAATTGTTAACAAGTAAGGGCTCGACATGAGAAAGTTGTGCGGACATTGTGCAACACTTGGTCAACCTCTCCTTCATTCTTGAATTCGGTTGCTCGGTTTGTTGTATCGCATTCTTGAGCGAATATGATCAACGATGGGTGTACCTCGACCATCATTACGTATCGATGTCATAGGTGGGTAAGATATCTTCCTCGACCATTTGTTCTTCGTCACAGTTGGGCTCGGTGTCGTAGTTAAGAATGATATCTTCTCGGATCTGCTTCTTCATCATCCTTTTCAATGCTATAACCTCATTGTCCGCATTACCGACGGATGCGATAATCACAACATTCTCAGCGTTCATTTGAGCATTCCTTTCATGTACATCAACTCTTTTACCTTGCAAGATCGGGATATCGGAATTTGATGATGTCGGCGGCTTCAATGCGAGCGAGCCATGAATCCTTCTTCCAATGCCACAAATGGATCTTTATGATCGAATCCATTTCACTCCCTGCGAGAAGAATCAAAGAGAAGAAAAGGTGCAAAGTCGATATAGCACACAGAAGGCTTATATAGTAAATTTCAATTTCCCTCCAAAACTAATTTTGAAAAACTTTTGACTCTCAAAATTTGAAATTCACTATAAAATTCAGTTCTAAGGTTGAAAGAAAATTTTGAGTTATGACAATTTTGACGCAAAATTTGACTTGAAAAATTCGAATTTGGACCAAAAAATTTGAATTTTTGATCAAAATTTTCACAGTTAAACCAAAATTTGAATCTCGCGTAAAAATTGAATGTTTAGTCTCCCTTAAAAATTAAATTTTACTCAAATTTTCCGCCAAAAAACTTTTTTTTTTTTTTTGATAACTTGTGTTGATGGATCTTTGTAGTCGAATGAAGCGATGTTGATGAAGTATCCTTAGGCGTAGAAATCACAATAAACCAAGTAGCACTTATGCGTAAAACACCAAAGTTACGCGTAACGACAAGAGTTACGCGTGGGTTTAGCTTCTGGCGTAAGTAAGGAGAAAAACACTAAAGTTATGCGTAAGCGATGAAGTTATGCGTAGAAACTTAGGCGTGGGATTACCTTATGCATAAGACAAAGCTTAGGCGTAAGATGAATCTTATCGTGAAGAGGTTCTCTGGCGTGGCAACTTATCGTAAGTTTAGGGTTTTAGCCCAAGTGATCTTTACACTATCACGGTGCAAAAGATATCCCAAGTCGACGTATTTTCGGGGCTTATCCAAGCAAGAAAACACGGAGTAAACCTGGCCGAAGATCAAACCAAGGGTGAGTTACGCGTAGTTTTAGGGTTTTACTACGCATAGAACTACTCGTAAAAATGATTGTTGCCCAAAGATGTTTCTAAACCAGATTTTTGTGATGAAATAGCTTCAATATCACCAAGATAACACAAAAGTGTGAAACTTGATGATCCAAGTGTCTAAAATGGTTCTGCGTAGAGCGAAACCCTCGTGCAAAAACTAGCTTAAAAGCGATGATCCACGCGTAAAGTTTGAAACTTTATGCCAAAAGCGATTATTTTAACACCTTAAAGCGTTGAAAGTACAAGAATCTTGGATTAAAAGTGTAAAAATCGGTTTTAAGCGGGCAAAGTTTGAACCGTTGTTTTGGCGTGGGACCAAAACCCACTTCAAAAACAATAACGATTCACCCAACTATTTGGCGATTGATACCACTGTTAGGTCACTAGTTTTACAACACAAGCATCAATGAAAGAATAGAGAAGAGATAGAGGTCGGTTGAACACGTTAAACATACACACACACGTAAAGAGTAAACCGGTTATGCGTAGAGTGAAAGAGAGTGAATAAAATGAACAACCAACCCTCAAGTGAGGGTTATTACAAGGTATTTATAGGAGGGAAGCTAGGGCAACACTCCTAGTTCCCATCCTTTTCCTTATGGGCTTGGGCCTAGGCTTATGGGCCTTCTACATAAGACTAAGGCTAATAACAAACATAAAGGCCATAATTAAGCTAACTATTACATATGAATCACTAACACTTGATTAAGGTTTAGGAGTGATTCCAACAAATCTTTTTCTAGCCGTAACGTGTTAGGGAGATATCTAAGGGCACTTCCATCCAAGTGGAGATCCAAGGTGAAGGCGATCGAAGAGTCAAAAGATTTGACAATCCTCACCTGATGAACTCATGGGCAACTTAAAGTCTACGATCTTGTCCTTGCTAAAGATTTGAAGCCTCAAAGGTAAAGAAACACAAATCTCTTGCCCTTAAAGCCAAAAAGGCCTCAGCGATGAAGAGAACTCCTCTTGAGACGGTGACGACGAGGAGTATGCTATGGCGGTAAGGGACTTTAAAAGTTCTTTAGAAGGAAGGAAGATCGTCAAACATCCGTATGGCGACAAGAAGGATTCGGAAAAGCAAAGAGGACGAGAAGCCGAGGGATGATCGTACTTGCTTTAAATGTGGGGACCCAAACCACTTTATTAGTAAGTGTCCCAAACGAGATGATCAAAAGGCGTTCGTGAGCGGCACGTGGGGAATGAGCGACGAGGAGGACGAAGAAATTTGTCTCATGGCAAATGACGAGGTATGTCACGAATACTATAGTAGCTCATCACTAGATGATGACTAATTGCATAATGAATATGACAAACTTTGCAATATTAGCTTAAAATTAATTAACAGAAACAAGCTTTTGAAAAGTCAAAACCAACGCTTAGATAAGGAAGTCATAGAATTAAAAGTAAAATTAGAAAAGGGTAAAATAGCAAGTGGTGAATGTGAACTTTGCCTTCAACTTCAAACACTAGTTGATCAACTAGATTCTAAAATTGCTAGAATGAGTACGAATACTTTAGATATGATATTAGATAGTGTTTAAACCGGAAACAACCAAAAAGGTTTAGGTATTCAACTGTAGGATCGTTATATTTATTGTGTTGATGATTCGGGTGGTCTTGGATGATCAAAATACATGTTTGCCATAGTTAGAGAGTTAGTAGAGAGAGAGGGTGTTCTTGCTAGAGGTTTACTCAAAGGAAATGTTAGATTGAATGAGAAGCACCACCCTTCCATGGATGGAAGGGTATTTATACTACAAATACACGACCTCCTATCGGCTGTGGATCGGGGATACGGTGGGTAAAGACCCGTCCTTCCTCCACGGTATTGCACTATGCTAAACTAGACTAATAACTAACTAATAAAACACTAAATAACGTAACTAACGATATGTCTACGAGCTAACTTATGCTAGATAATATTTGGGGTGACCGACTCTTTAGTATGGAATTTTCTAATTCCTAACAATCTCCCCCTAAGGGAGGTCACCCCATGTTTTACATTTCGAATCCTAGCATTCTATTTTAACTTCAGTCTTGAGCTCGTAGACTTGAATTCTTCATTTCCGCAATCTTTGTGCATTAGCAGCGATTCTTCAAAGTCCGCATAGATTTGTACTTTTAGTGGAGGTCTTTGGTGCGATCCACATCTTTGATGATCTTGAGCTTTCATTGAGATCATCGACCACGGTAAATCTCGGATCACCCTTTATTGTGTTGCCATCATGTGAAGTTGTGACTTTCGGACCGACATGCTCACACTTTTGAATCATGACATCTTTCCATTAGAGTAGCGGAGCTTTCTTTGGTTCATGATATTTGCGGCGTGTGAAGCATAGTATAAAATATCGAGAACCGGGTTATGTAGATATGCACCGATCATGATTTCTTCAAATTAAGTGTGGATCTTGTGAGCATGCGACTTTGGATTGGCCGCTCAATTACGATCATTGCAACCGTCCAAATGTACCGCAAACAACGATTAGCAATAAAACACACGAAAGTGTCTTTGATCACTAGGTCGAATTGAGTACCACGACCCACGGTTCCCGTTGATCGATTACAAGTCTTTTGTGATCGGTATAATTCGAGGAATCTCCTTGACAAGGTTTCGCGGTTGTTCTAGCTATTCTCAAACCGGAGCGTCTTAAAGAAGACAACACAGTGAGTGAACGACAAATTGAGATTCAGCGATTGATGAAAATGATTTGAAAAACAATCGTGTATTGCTTGAAGAAAGAGTTTTGCAATACAACGAAGGTTTTATGAGAAAGATCAATTTTCAAACAAAACACTTTTGTATTTGAAAAGAGTACACATTCGACGTGCTAGTGAAAAGAAGAGATTCGCGCATCGAGCGGTTTTCCAAAAGTATTTTTTCAATCGAGATACTTTTGAATTTGAAAACATAAGTACACATTCGACGTGCTAGAGAAAAGAAGGTTTGCACATCGAGCGGTTTTGCAAAAGTATTCGTCAATTCCATTCTGGACCAAGGTTGATTCAATAATGAATAAGCCCATCGTTTCTATCCATTGTCACAAGCTTGATCTTTTGAAAAGATCTCACATGTCACCACCAAGAGCTTGTTTGATGTTGGCTCTAGAAGGATTTCCATCTTCATCGTGAATATTTTTACATATCACTCGGATGTTACGGCAAAACCACAAGGATAATCGTGGGACTCTTAATATATTCTTACTTTCCATATTGTGTGAAGCAAAGAGTCTTCATTAATTTAGTGTCCTAAATGAGATATTGTGGATGATCTCTTGGCTCTAGACTTAATAGTGCACATTTGGTTCACGTATGCCGGAGACTAGGGAGAGGTCTCCTTCTTCAATATCAACAATCTCTAAGAAAGTCGATAGATTATGTAGGTTCCCGTGAGAATGAAACAAGCCCTTTTAAGAGGAACTTGAGTGGTTTGGGAAGTTGTAGTCTTGATGCGTCCTTTGGGTCCATGACGTCTTGTCTTCAATACCGATGTTACCTTAGTAAACACCGGTAGCATATGTAACACCCCAATTTCGTGATACGTGACGGAACTCAAGCGGGTGTTACTTCATGGCTGCACTTGATCATAACAATAAGCGTACTCTAATGGAGTCGTTTTAAAGATTTATCATTCGATTTATATAAATATCGAGTTTACAAAATGAGGTCCCGATGGTTCCAAGTTTACAAAATACATTAAATGGGTTTCGAATGATAATAAAATTTATAGCCTTCTTGATATCTTTGCTCATCCGTGCCGACTTCCGACATTATGGACTGAAATACATGCTTAAAGCTCAACACAAGGTTGAGTGAAATTCATAGAGTTTAGAAATCGAGTTGAACACATAATGTTTGTAGTGTGAGTTATAAATTCACACCAATGGTTTGAAAACAAAATGATTATTATTGCACTAAGCTCATGATGAAACCAAATTATCTTTGGGTGCCACTACCCAAAGTTATGTTGGGTGCCTATTCCCAAAGATATGTTGGGTGCCTATACCCAAAGATATGTTGGGTGCCTATACCAAAGATATGTTGGGTGCCTCAATACGTGATACTTGAGCCGCTTTTGTTTGATCTGGTGCCTCAATACGTTGTGATACTTGAGCCGCTTTTGTTTGATCGGTGCCTCAATACGTTGTGATACTTGAGCCGCTTTTGTTTGATCTGGTTGCCTCGATACGTTGTGATACTTGAGCCGCTTTTGTTTGATCTGGTGCCTCAGTATATGATACTCGAGCCGCTTTTGTTTGATCTGGTGCCTCAGTATATGATACTCGAGCCCGCTTTGGTTTGATACAATTATATATGCACATAATTATATAAATACAATTCACGTATAGTAATCTTGTTACTTAGCATAAATAAACATTCGATTCGGATAAACATATAGTTTCAAAGCAATGTGTTCGGTTTAAAAATAAAGCATGTATCTCCCCAGGGTTTGTAAAACAATTAAATAATAGAAAGTGGGGCTATGAACTCACCTCAAAGTAAATGATAGCAAATGTATAATGAGAATGATGGATATGCCGTGAGAACTTCTACGAGCAACCTAGAATAGGATGTTGCGACTTAGGTTTGAAATAATGATGCGAAAGAAATAACAAAACTATATCGTCTCTATATTGATCGTGATGTAGTATTTGTATGTTTGTTTATAGAAATGGTTTTAGTTTGTATAACTCATACTACCGTTCGGGCCATCACAATTCGAGAGGTCATGCGATGGCGTTAGGAGCTAGGACACTTTAAGTCGTAAATCCGACAACTCGTCGATACATTTTACTCAAATGAAACCCCTCACATGAAGCTCCCTACTATTGTAGCACTTAATCGTAAAACATGTATTTTAATTACTTGATTCTATGATATATTAAGAGTTTATAAATACAATAAATAAACTAACAAAGTTTATAAGTATTTATATAAGTTTGAGTTTATAAATACTTACCTTAATATAGAATGCTTGAGTATTACGGAAAAAGAAATATAAGCGAGCTTCGACGTAGAACTTTGCAATCTTGAAAACCGAGGCTATTAGAAGATTATAACAACGCCTTCTTGAGAACCGAAGAAGAAATGAAGATTATAACAACGTCTTTTGGAGACTTGAAGTTATTTGAAGATTATAACGACTCTTTCTTGAAAACTTCCAGAGCGAAGATCAAGCGCTAGTTTTCTTCAAGAACACATGAATGTTCTTACAAGATTTATAAGAAATGCCTTAGGTTTAGGACTTTAGTTGTTAAGAAGGGGTGGTGCAGAATAAATGAAGGTTTATGCTTGGTATTTATAGGCTAAAGATTTTAGTTAACTATATATTGGGTTAAAACTAACCATGGTTAAATTTACACATGTAAATGATCTAAAGGAAGCATGCTTAGGATTTTGACACCAAGGTGATGACTCCCTCCCTAATTTCGTTCATATAGAGATAAGATGACTTAGGTGGATAGTTTTGTATTATCTTGATTACGGAGTGAGTTTTGGTTCCGTTAAATGCTAACCGAAGCCATAAAGCGTAAAACCGGGTATCGTAAAAAATATGAAACTTGCGGGAATGATGAAACTCATCATTATACTCCATATAAAAATATAAAATGGGTGATAAGTCTTATTGGGTGCAAAAGCGCTTAAAGGCTGAAATCTCGGTCAAAAAGCGCGTAATTCGCGGTTTATCGGAAAAAACGAAATTTCGAGGAAGCAATGGTGAATTTATTTAGAGTAGACTAAATTAGTCTAAAAGTGATATGAGATGTTAAAATATGGTTTTCTTCATCACGGGGATAACTTAACGATTATTTGTGAAGTTTAAAAGTTCTGTGATTTATGCAAAAATGTAGAATGTATAAGGTTAATTCCTTTATGGTCAAGGAGGAGGAAATATGTTTGACTTTTCTAAAAATGTAAAAGTGTCAAAAACATATTAGAAACATAGTGCATGAATCGTTAAGCACGGGTGTAAGTAGAATTGTTTAAAACGTAAGTTTAGTTTTGTTCTGTATTTGGGCTTATTTGGTAATATTAAAATAATAAATCTTAAAAATTATCAAATTAATCATGAGTGATCAAAAATTTATCGATGCGAGGAAAATTGTCGAGTTGATTTTAGATTATCGCGTGGTGTTTAAGCGGTGGACCGTCTAAAGCGAAACTTTAAAAGCGATGTTTACTTAATAACTTTTGAAAATGATCTAACGATGGTCGAACTCTCGGTTATTACTAAAATAATTTATCTTACGAGAATGTGGATTAAAAATTTTACGGGATGAATAGTGAAAGTGAATAGTAAATATGAATAGTAAAATTTCAAAAATATGAAAAGTAACACGAAAAATGCGGCGTTGTTACGACATATGTATTGAACCCGATTCTTGCCCTAAGGTTGAATAATTTGAGGCTATTTCTTTTCACCCTTTTTCATATTCATTTCTTTTCATTCTTCAACCCCTTGCTTACTTACCGAGACTTCATAACTAGAACCTTGTTGGGTTTATTCGATTACTAGCTCATCTCGATCGCACTCTTCCCAATTCTCATTTTCTCCTTTTTCATCATACCTAAGGACTCTACACTATCTAGTGGATTGTCCACAGGTAGATCCTCCGGATTACGGCGGATCATGGGAGCGAATACCTAACCTAACCATCCTTATAACACCATGCATAAAGTAAATTGGTCAGTCTTTTGGTATTGTTCTTTCCTTCATGAAACCAATTGAAAAATCATTTGGAAAAACAATCAAGGTACTTGTGATACGAGATCAAAGCATTTTGTACCTTAATAGTTTTGATCATTTAGAAAACCTCCCCCTCAACATGTGCATATAATTTAGAAATTGTTTAGCACATGGAGGCAAGAGGACTTTGAAATATTTTCTTTGATCACAATTTTCATACGAAAAAGCCATTTGATTTTCATGGTAAAATTCTCCCCCTCAATATGTGCATAGGATAAGTGAAATCATTTTATCACATAGAGGAAAGAGTTCTTATGAAGCACATCCACGATCACAAAAGCCATTTAAGAAACCATTTGAAAACTCAATCAAGGTACATTATGTTAAAACATAAAGGCTTTTGTACCTCGATAGTTTATTTTCTTTAAAATGCTCCCCTCAATATATGCTTGAGATTCGAAAGCGTTTGCTTTATCTGAGAGAAGCGACACACAATTGAATCAAAGCGATCACCTTTATCAAATTTCATTATTAAATCACAAATTCTCCCGATCAAAAATATCAAACCCTTTGAGATTTTGGATCCCAAGTGATTTAATAAGGTTTATAAAACATGGGAGAAAATGTGGCGGTTTAAATACTCATCATGTTTTTGGATAAATCCTCCTCCTCAACATGTGCATCGTGTATTTGAAATCGTTTTGCACATGGAGGCATGAGTGCCTCTAAAGGACTAAAACCAATTCCATTTAAGCGGATAAGAGATTTAAATCACTATCTCTCCCCGATCAAAATTTCAAACCAATTGAGATTTTGGATCCCAATTGATTAAATCATTTAGAAAATTTTGGGGAAAGGCGTGGCAAGATTTGATTTTGAAAAATGACGATAAGGACCATTTTAAGACTTTAAAGATTGTTAGTGTCGGTATGATTGTTTTAAGAGACCTTTAAGTAAAATAAAACAGTTTCACAATCAAACAAAACGAAAAAAATTTCATTTTGACAGATCTTTGAGTTTTAAAGAAAATCATACCATGACATAACATTAAATCTTTAGATCACCACTTTTTGTTGTACAAAATGGACTTGATAGATGAAATATGGTTTGAAAATATTTAATTTGAAATCACTTAAGATTTGTCAAAATAAAGTCCGGTTGATTTCAAAACACTGAATCCGATTGATTTTCAAAACAATATTTTTCCATTTTCAAACACGATATTTTCAAAGTTTTAGAAAATGGTATCATCACGATTATCTGCACAAAGATCGTTAGGTGGTTGAGAAGCTTGTTGTTGTTGTAGGGCTTGGAAGAAAACCGTCTGCGATGCGGTGAGACTTCTTCTTCGTTGCATTTTAATGCCAAGCGAGGTCAAATTAAGCTCTGTTTCTTCAACCAATTAAGAAAACCATCTGGCGATGCGGTGAGACCTCTTACGTTGCATTTATGCCAACTCTCCATAAGTCAATTAGCTCCGTTTCTTCATCCGTCAACCCAAGAAATAGTTACCCTTTCCTTTCGGCATCCAATCATCTTCAATTATGGGATCCGGATGGGAACATTCTTTTATACCAATATACACGCATCGTTAGTGAACACATACAAATATATGGTGGTCGACATCACCCAAACAACAATCGACTAATTTAAGTCAATTTAACATAACAATCAGATCATATAAGGCATGGGGATTATGTGTTAATCAAACTATAATCATCTAAACCTAACAGTCACATCCTAGAAACCTAGTCCTTCAACATAGGCAATTATATTTTTCAGATAAGCACGTAGGATGATTAAGAAAGCCCGTTAGATGATGTAAATATGAAAAATATTCTCCCCCTCAATCAATGACTCTTTTTCTTGAAAAGATTTAAAAGCGCTGAAATCATTGATTGAGTTTTTGCAATTTTATGAAAACTCTGAATCAGATTGTTTTTAAAGCAACTCATTTACCACCATTTTGTTAAAACAAATATTTTTCTGAAGAATTTTAGGCGGAAAAATATTTGAGTAGGAAACAATGATCCTTGACATACTTTCCTCATTTTGTTTTTAGGATAAGTGCTTGAAATATTTGAAAATTGTTTAGCGCAACACTTTCCTTTCTTTAAAAAGCAGGTTGCTATCGGAAATAATAGCAAGCCATAGTTTTAAGCACGGTCCTGATCTGAAATAGCGCAAGCCATAGTTTAAGCCGGGTTCTGAGTTTGAAATAAGCTGTAAGCCATATTTGAAGCAGCGGTTACGATCGAAATAGCGTAAGCCATTTTTTTGAGACATGTTAAGAAAGAATATTTACACCTCCTGCTCGAACTTCATCTATAGTCCCGTGCCATTATTGAATGACATTTCTAAGACCGTAGATGTTATCGATACCGAAGACATGTCATGAGAAAACATATTTTTGGTCTTTTCAAATTTTCTAATTTTATGGGTTTTGAAGGTTTTATATTTTCTATTTTCTTTTTGTTGGTTTTATATTTTTGTATTTTGTTTTAATAAATATTTACAATGATAGAAGATGATATAGTTAAAGAAGATGATGATACAGTGCAGAGATAAGGATATCGAGCTGACCCGTTGTAGAAGATAGAAGTCATCATCCTAAAACTTTCACCACCAAAGCTTAGGGCTCTTGAATTGAAGAAAGAAATTGAACCATTCGAAAGTGAGACTTTGGCGACTTCCCCAAACCGAAAATCCTTTAGGCGAGCGATTGAAGCTCTATTTCAAGCTTGCTTTAGCCGGTTGCACATAGAAGCACACCATTATCATAAATCCCATGCTCCTTTTAAGAATAATCACCGTGATTTTTAGATTCGAGGTTATATCATCCAATAGAACAACGATGCGTATCATCCCACATATGAATAATCTTCTCAAATCCTTTTCCATGAAGTCGAAGCAATCCATTCCAAAAGGTGTCAAGAGAACACTTCCCCAGTAGATGAATTGATGCGATCGGTCTCTTAGACTAGAGCTCACGAACCCGAATACACATGCAGAAGACAAAGAAACTTATACCATCAGTAGCAGATTAAGTCCAATAGCCAAAGAATAACCCGATGTATACTTTTCTCTCCCCACGAAGGCAGTGCATGAAGCTCAAGAACCCGGTACCCGAATGCCCAAAGAGAGAATAACCGATAACATTGAAGAAGCGGTGAATCACTAATTATCTCTGGGAGGACTATCTCTGCATTTCAACTCGGAATAAGTGATCTACGAATCAACGATTAAGCACTCAAGTGAAACAGATGGCGTCCCCAATGTACACAATCCTCTCTCCTTGATGATTGCGATAACATCGAAATCATCACACACTATATACCTCTTTTATCATCGAAACTAACTCGACATCTCTTCCCCACGTGGTTGGAATAAGAACACTAAACGCCTTGATGAGTAAACCTTGAGTTTCTCTGCGGTCATGACATATGTTTTCCGGGATATCTTCAATCACTTAGAAGAGTTAAGTTCATCAAGTTTACTCGCCATGAGTCAAACCTTGAGTTTCTCTGCGGTAATAACATTTGTCTTTCGGGATATCTTCAATCATGTCACACCCCAATTACATTTTGCGTGAATTGAATACCTTGGGGAGGGCATCATAGCATCAAAGTTACGGTTATATCGAGCGACCTAAAGTGTCGTTTGGAAAACACATCGTTGAATTTATTAAAACAATCGAGTTTACAAAGTATTGGTCTTAAATGAAAATCAACTTGTGGGAAATAAGTTTGTTACAAGCCAAACGATGTTTTAAAGTTTATAAATCCCAAGTGAGACGCGTTGTCACCACGACTCTATGATATGTCCATATGCATGCCATGAAGTGAATGCCTTAGGTACACGAGATAAAACATGCTAAAAGTGTCAACACAAAGGTTGAGTGAGTTCATAGAGTTTGTGTTGAAATATAAAACCTTTAAAAACGTTCATGCAACAAAGTCTAAGTTTTTGGTCATATAGAATAGTTCATAAAGCAAAGGCATCGTAAATCCACTCGGTTCAAGTCCGCCCATACAAAACTTGCAACTGTGTGTTTACAACCTTGCTAAAAATAGTATGACAATCATGTATATGCACATTAAGATGGTTAAAAGTATAAATGTCACCACAGGGTCTTCCAACAACTCGTGTTGGGATGTTCCTCAACGCTCGCGTTGGTACGTATCAATTAATGACCTTCCAACATATAAATATTGGGATGTTCCTCCAACGGCCTTACGTTGGGCTGTATCCAAATTAATGGCCTTCCAACATATAAATCTTGGGATGTTCCTCCAACGGCGTTGGGTGTATCAAATTAATGGCCTTCCAACATATAAATCTTTGGGATGTTTGTTTAAGTCTAGTCAATACACACACCAAGTCTAGAGTATAAGTAATGTTGTTTGGCAAAGAGTTTAAATGTTTGGCGGCTCCATGAGTTAACCGGTTGCTAAAGTATGTATGTTGATGCATAATTGAAAACTAGTTTAGCACATTAAGGCACATATCGCAATAAACCACACATAAAGTTCAAGGAGTATAAGGAGTATAGTGTAACACAATTGTATAAATAGTTTGAGTGTTCACAAGAGTAAAACAAGTATTTAAGCATGTATCTCCCCCAAAGAGTTTGTAAGAATTTAAACGAGTAAAAGCGGGGTATGAACTCATAATAATATGTAAGAGTTTAAAGTACTTGTGAAAGTAAATGAAAATAGTTTGAGCATGTATCTCCCCCAAAAGTTTGTAAACAATTAATAGAAAGTGGGGCTATGAAAACTCACTTGATAAATTGGTATGATGACAAGAGTGAATACACCGAGATGTAGTGTGATGCTTTAACCTTGACCTATTGTGAATGATATGATACGTCATGAGTTATGATGTAATGTTATGCATGCATTTCGTATGTTATTTATACCATTTGTGAGTTTTGAAAAATAATACTTATCGTCGAAAAATACTCTTTTGATGTCTTGACCAATCAAAAATCACTTTACAAGTATTCGTCAAAATGTCATCCTATAATGGTTTTATAATGATTTTGGTGAAATTACCATTTTAAATAGCAAAACAATGTCGTTGGAAAATCATAAAATTAACAAAAATGGCTCAGGAAAGTAGTAAGTAAAAGCGGTGTCGTCGATCGTTAGAAAACGAACTCGGCGGTTTTGGAAAGTTTGTATCGATATCTAAAAGTTTCAGTTCGGGAGTTTTCGTTCAAAAGGTCTCGATCATAAAGATATCAAAGGCTAAAGATGGTGGTTTTGCTAATTGTGTGCGAGAAAATGAGTTTCGACCAATGTTTGAACATCCGTAAATAATTTATTATGACTCCGCTTGACAAACGGCTTTTTGTTTTGGAAAATATGGCCGATGAACTTGATTTTACTAGAAGACACTTAGTTATAAAAGTTTCACATCATGGTTAAAAGCGCATAAACATGGACGATATAGCTAATGAAATACTTGTAGCGTAGAAATAATATAGTTTTTAGGAAAATAATATTCTACTGCAACTTTATGAAAACGACCATATCTTTGTCGTTTTAAATCCGTTTTCTACGTAAAATATGTCCTTAGCTTAGTATCGAGTAAACTAATATATTTTAGAAGTCGAAATAATTTGTGAAGCTTAAGGCTGGTTTTGACCGAAATATGTAAAACAGCAAGCTGAAAATCACGAAAAATATACGTTTAATCGTCAAACTTTAAAAATTCACCACGGCCGTTATAACCGTTTTATCCGTTCAAAAGGCCACGGATTCGTTTTAAAGTATATTTTCTAAATATCAAGGCCAAAATGTCGTACCATCAGTAGGTTTTTCCAGAAATCCGAATTAAGGACAGAACACCAAAATATAGTTATCGAAAATAGTTTTTCTCGGACAAAACCTATTCTAATCCCTTCAAATCAACTCCAAAGCTAATCTAATCCTACCATACACCTTCTTAGGGTGTCATGGGTTCCTAATCACCATCAAGACCAAAGAATACCATGGGAATATTTATAGGATGACTAATATATATATATAAATCCAAAATCATGAAATAAATGGTATAAATCACATATCATGCATATAAGCTCCAAAAATGAAAAGATGAATATGAAAATGAAAAGGAAACATGAAAATGAAAGAAACTTGCTTACAAATGAATTTGATGAGGTGAAAGTAACAAGGATTAGCCTAAATACTCTCGGTTTTTATTTCAAAACCTAATAAAGAGTATATACTAGATTGTAAATAACACTTGATCTTGAGAAAATATTTTGATCCCTTGTGCTTGATGTATGACCGGTTTTTGTTGGAGAAGAAGGAAGGTGAGAAAGTTTTCTTCACTACTTGATGAATTATTGTGATGTATCAAATGAATGAGTTGAAATTTTGACATGGAGTGCATATATATACAATCAAGGAAAAGTCATCAACATTAAATGCATACTCTCCCCCCCTAGAACCGGTTTTTGGGGGGAGATGTATGTCAAAATTCATTTTTTTATATATTGTATAAATATACTTGTGTAATTATTAGAAAATGTAAGTAAAGTGTACATGTAGTAAAAATAACTTGTAAGGTAAATGGTAACTTTTAATAGATCAAATTAGAGTATAATGATTTTATAAAAATTGTAAAAATACATTCCTTGTGAAATTTGGGTGATAAAATAATTATCGTACCATTTTTAAGAAAAACGACGTAATAATTTAATATTAACGATTTAAGTACCAAATAAATTTGAAACATTAGGAAAACTAAAATATAGTTTTATGAACTAAATGTAGATTTAAAAATATCTAGGGATCATTTTTGAAAGTAGCAGGTTAAATGTACAAAATAAAACTCACGCGATAAAGTTTATTAAATATAAAAATTACGCGTTGAAGGTGAAATGAAATGTCATGAATGAACTAATGAGGTGCAAATGATGTCAATGAAATGTAGACTAATCTTAGTCCATATAAAATGTGCGTGATGTTATGATCATGAATTCGCAGCTAAACCTTTAAGGTTCTGCAATTTGAAACAAATAAACCAGTTTACTATAAATGTTGAAATAATGAGACACGAATTGTGTAGAAATGACTGAAATTGCGAGTTGTCACATTCGCCCAACCAAAAAGGAATTCGATCCACGAATTCAGGTTCGTATATCTATCGGGTTTAGGGTTTGATGAGGCAAGCCTTCCATTCTCGAGCAAAACCCTCAAAAGACTTTTGGTAACGATTTTACTTAATCTCACAACTCATCAAACAAGAACGTCATGAGATTAGGCTAAATCGGTTTAGGTAACGTCTTGTTTCTAGCTCGATCTTTGCAACTCATCAAACAAGAACTGTCACGCGGATCAAGCTGGAAACAAGTGGTTTGAAGAAAATCTTTTGAAAATTTGGCTCGATTACGGAATTGCTTACACATATAAGCCTACTACTCCCTTCATTGCATGATTCTTCCTGAATTAGACATAGGTGATCAGGCTATGTATAATTTAGGAGTAACTATGCAATGCTTGGACTAATCGACTCATATGTTGTTTGGTGTTAAGTCAACCGGTGTAAAAATTGTGATAGGGAATGACAGGGCATTCTCCACATTGGAGTATGAAGAAAATAATGGAATGGGCATTAAAAGGCATCCATGTGACAATCGATGTGAAATGAAAGTGAATAACTCGAAAAATGTACGTAAAAACCGCATGTAAAGTGAACATGCACTTATGATGAAATGATGAGATGCTATGATGATGTAGTTATAGTCTAGGGTCAATGATGCAACCTAGTTCTCTATAACCTTGCTCGATACCAATCATCACACCCCAAATTACATTTTTGCGGTGAATTGAATACCTTGGGGAGGGCCGTCATAGCATCAAGTTACGATTATATCGAGCGACCTAAAGTGTCGTTTGGAAAACACATCGTTGAATTTATTAAAACAATCGAGTTTACAAAGTATTGGTCTCAAATGAAAATCAACGTGCGGAAATAAGTTTGTTACAAGCCAAGCGATGTTTTAAAGTTTATAAATCCCAAGTGAGGCAGCGTCGTCACCACGACTCTATGATATGTCCATATGCATGCCATGAAGTGAATGCCTTAGGTACACGAGATAAAACATGCTAAAAGTGTCAACACAAAGGTTGAGTGAGTTCATAGAGTTTGTGTTGAAATATAAAGCCTTTAAAGAACGTTCATGCAACAAAGTCTAAGTTTTGGTCATATAGAATAGTTCACAAAGCAAAGGCATCGTAAATCCACTCGGTTCCAAGTCCGCCCATACAAAACTTGCAACTGTGTGTTTACAACCTTTGCTAAAAATAGTATGACAATCATGTATATGCACATTAAGATGGTTAAAAGTATAAATGTCACCACAAGGGTCTTCCAACAACTCGTGTTGGGATGTTCCTCAACGCTCGCGTTAGGTACGTATCAAATTAATGACCTTCAACATATAAATATTGGGATGTTCCTCCAACGGCATACGTTGGGTGTATCAAATTAATGGCCTTCCAACATATAAATGGGGATGTTCCTCCAACGACGCGTTGGGTTGTATCAAATTAATGGCCTTCCAACATATAAATCTTTGGGATGTTTGTTTAAGTCTAGTCAATACACACACCAAGTCTAGAGTATAAGTAATGTTGTTTGGCAAAAGAGTTTAAATGTTTTGGTAGGCTCCTTGAGAGTTAACCGTTGCTAAAGTATGTATGTTGATGCATAATTGAAAACTAGTTTAGCACATTAAGGCACATATCGCAATAAACCACATATAAGTTCAAGGGTATAAGGGTATAGTGTAACACAATTGTATAAATAGTTTGAGTGTTCACAAGAGTAAAACAAGTATTTAAGCATGTATCTCCCCAAAGAGTTTGTAAGAATTAAGCGAGTAAAAGCGGGTATGAACTCATAATAATGTAAGAGTTTAAAGTACTTGTGAAAGTAAATGAAAATAGTTTGAGCATGTATCTCCCCAAAGTTTGTAAACAATTAATAGAAAGTGGGGCTATGAAAACTCACTTGATAAATTGGTATGATGACAAGAGTGAATACACCGAGATGTAGTGTGATGCTTTAACCTTGACCTATTGTGAATGATATGATACGTCATGAGTTATGATGTAATGTTATGCATGCATTTCGTATGTTATTTATACCATTTGTGAGTTTTGAAAAATAATACTTATCGTCGAAAAATACTCTTTTGATGTCTTGACCAATCAAAAATCACTTTACAAGTATTTACGTCAAAATGTCATCCTATAATGGTTTTATAATGATTTTTGGTGAAATTACCATTTTTCGTCGCAAAACAATGTCGTTGGAAAAATCATAAAATTAACAAAAATGGCTCCGGAAAGTAGTCGTAAAACGGTGTACGTCGATCGTTAGAGAACGAACTCGACGGTTTTGGAAAGTTTGTATCGATATCTAAAAGTTTCAGTTCAGGAGTTTTCGTTCAAAAGGTCTCGATCATAAAGATATCAAAGGCTAAAGATGGTGGTTTTGCTAATTGTGTGCGAGAAAATGAGTTTGACCAATGTTTGAACATCCGTAAATAATTTATTATGACTCCGCTTGACAAAGCGACTTTTGTTTTGGAAAATATGGCCGATGAACTTGATTTTACTAGAAGACACTTAGTTATAAAAGTTTCACATCATGGTTAAAAGCTGCGCAAACATGGACGATATAGCTAATGAAATACTTGTAGCGTAGAAATAATATAGTTTTTAGAAAATAATATTTACAACTTTATGAAAGCGGCCATATCTTTGTCGTTTTAAATCCGTTTTCTCGTAAAATATGTCCTTAACCCGTATCGAAGTAAACTAATATATTTTCGAAAGTCGAAATAATTTGTGAAGCTTAAGGCTAGTTTTGACCGAAATATGTAAAACGACAAGTGAAAATCACGAAAAATATCGTTTAAGTCGTCAAACTTTAAAAATTCACCACGGCATCGTTATAACCGTTTTATCCGTTCAAAAGGCCACGGATTCGTTTTAAAGTATATTTTCTAAATATCAAGGCCAAAATGTCGTACCATCGGTAGGTTTTCCGAAATCGAATTAAGGACAGAACACCAAAATATAGTTATCGAAAATAGTTTTCTCGGACAAAACCTATTCTAATCCCTTCAAATCAACTCCAAAGCTAATCTAATCCTACCATACACCTTCTTGGGGTGTCATGGGTTCCTAATCACCATCAAGACCAAAGAATACCATGGGAATATTTATGGGATGACTAATATATATATAAATCCAAAATCATGAAATAAATGGTATAAATCACATATCATGCATATAAGCTCCAAAAATGAAAAGATGAATATGAAAATGAAAAGGAAACATGAAAATGAAAGAAACTTGCTTACAAATGAATTTGATGAGGTGAAAGTAACAAGGATTAGCCTAAATACTCTTGGTTTTTATTTCAAAACCTAATAAAGAGTATATACTAGATTGTAAATAACACTTGATCTTGAGAAAATATTTTGATCCCTTGTGCTTGATGTATGACCGGTTTTTGTTGGAGAAGAAGGAAGGAGAGAAAGTTTTCTTCACTACTTGATGAATTATTGTGATGTATCAAATGAATGAGTTGAAATTTTGACATGGAGTGCATATATATACAATCAAGGAAAAGTCATCAACATTAAATGCATACTCTCCCCCCCTAGAACCGGATTTTGGGGGGAGATGTATGTCAAAATTCATTTTTTTATATATTGTATAAATATACTTGTGTAATTATTAGAAAATGTAAGTAAAGTGTACATGTAGTAAAAATAACTTGTAAGGTAAATGGTAACTTTTAATAGATCAAATTAGAGTATAATGATTTTATAAAAATTGTAAAAATACATTCCTTGTGAAATTTGGGTGATAAAATAATTATCGTACCATTTTTAAGAAAAACGACGTAATAATTTAATATTAACGATTTAAGTACCAAATAAATTTGAAACATTAGGAAAACTAAAAATATAGTTTTTATGAACTAAATGTAGATTTAAAAATATCTCGGGATCATTTTTGAAAGTAACGGGTTAAATGTACAAAATAAAACTCACGCGATAAAGTTTATTAAATATAAAAAATTACGCGTTGAAGGTGAAATGAAATGTCATGAATGAACTAATGAGGTGCAAATGATGTCAATGAAATGTAGACTAATCTTAGTCCATATAAAATGTACGTGATGTTATGATCATGAATTCGCCGCTAAACCTTTAAGGTTACGCGAATTTGAAACAAGTAAACCCAGTTTACTATAAATGTTGAAATAATGAGACACGAATTGTGTCGAGAAATGACCTGAAATTGCGAGTTGTCACAAATCACTTAGAAGTATTAAGCTCATCAAGATTACTCGCGTTTAGATGCGTGTCTCCTTCCCCTTGCTTGGTTTTGATGCTTGAATCGGAACTCATTGAAAGCCCGTATACTAGAAATTTGTTTAGAAGAACACTTGAACTCTTGTGGAATCAACTTCTTTGAAGAATATGAGCAAGTCTAATTGGGATTAAATTCGACATTTCACTCTCCCCAATTAGTGCTCTCCCCAAACCGACAATCTGTTTGATAAATGCCAGATTAAGAAGAAGTCTTTAGATAATCAAATGCAACTCGTCTTTAGTCTTCTAACATGTAGCGAGAAAATGTAGAAACGGTGCATGTAGACTCGACCTTCTTCAAGATTGTCGGTTGGGGAATAGATAGTTAACATCTTCAATACACCAAAAGCATCCCAATTAACTTACATCTTGCAAATCCCTTAATTAATATCCTCCCAATCAAACAAAACGAAAGATGTTCATCAAGAAAATCGACAATCGACCCATGATGAACACACGAAATGATAACACCAAGCAAACAATCACATCAAAAAAGAACAGAAGGTTGTTCGGAATCATCATGTTGATGTGCACGTGAAGCATTAACCAGAAGCACTTTGTCAATAAACTCATATTAGCTTGTGAAGATGTCAACTAACGGCTCTTAGAAGAAAACTCCATGTAATGATGACCCGATAAGAAGAAGATCGGTTCTTACATGAGTTAGGAGCCGTTTGACCATTTATATTTTCTAATATCAATCAACAATGCAAAAAATTCACACTTCTTCTCCCCCTCAAGAATTGCATACGGAGATGCCATTCTTGATTAAATAAGTGAAATCATCCAAAAGTATTCTATTCACTTCTCCCGTAAAATTTGCACATGATGTCGCCATCGTCATTATAGTTGAGCAAGTGGAATAAGAAAAACAATCAATGGTAGCCGGTTCACTTGATGGTAGAAGCGCATGGAAAAAGTATGAAGCATGTTGATGAGAATGGTCATAATAAGAAGATTTCTCTTCTTTCGAAGATAATGCTTGAAGCGTACACATTTCTTTTCTTTAGAGAACGAGGTTTGAGCGAAGTATTCAAGCGTCATAAGAAGATTTCTCTTCTTGGGAAGATAATCTTGCTGAAACGTACATTTCTTTTCTTTGGAGTACGAGGCTGAGCGATGTGAGCAGGGCGTCATAAGAAGATTTCTCTTCTTTCAAAGATAAAGCGCCTTGAGGCGTACACTTTTCTTTTCTTTAAGTACGAGGCTGAGCGATGTGAGCAGGCGTCATAATCTCTCTTTTCAGCTCTCTTGGCAAAACATGTAATCAATCCCATTATCATTGATAGGCCTTTTGTCGTGACGGTGATGGAGAAAGCCCAATATGATGAATTTGACCTCAAGTAAACTAACCCGAACTCGTGACTTAAACTTGCACATATGTAACAAAGAGCGGTGCGATTTCCATTAGCATCTCTAAGTACTCTCTATGTACTCTATACTCTTCAACCAACCAACCATCAAGTATAAGGCGTACATTACCTCTTGAAAATCCACAATTGAATGTGACATTGAGCACTACAACGTAACTCCTTAAAGTGATAGTTATTTTGAGGTGATATGAGCCCAATTCCCCAGTGATAAAGAAAAGGTAAAGACACCCAACAATAACTAGATTTCCAAGTCTTCGTTTTTGATAATAAGCTCGAACAAGAATCTGAAGAATCTTCATCCAACCATCCCGATACCTTCGGATACTAAGTACACTCGCCGTGATATTTCACTTCAACCTCGAATAAATAATAGTGAATTAACTCCGTTGTCACATCTTCTAGTTAAAGCTCACATCTAGCCTCCTTTACGTTTTAAGTGAACTATGATAATGGTTTTCATCCCGACCGTGGTTTAGTGAGCATATCCCGTAAAACCATGTAATAACCAAACGCCATGAAGACAACCCAAACACACCCAATTCATGAAGTACACCTTTTATCCCTTCTTTGAAGCGAAACCGTAGTACCCGACATCATATCGATTCGATTACACTTCCCTTTCTCCGGGATGGTTCCATCATTACGGATTTTACAATTTTATGGTTTAAACAGAAATAGTTTCTTCGCGGGATTTTACAAAACCAAGAATAAACCGTAAGATAGATCCGAAATGCACATTATTATTACGGATATTTCCATTGTCATGGGATTTTACAAGTCTATGATTTAAACAGAAATAGGTTCTTTCGCGGGATTTTACAAAATCAAGACAAATCCGTAAACAATGTCAGCTTGAATATGTTATGACAACTTTGGTTTCGTTGAATATCTGTTTTAGGGGAACATGCAGCGGTTCATCAGCGGTTCATTATCCAACATCAACAATATCATCAACCATCAAATAAACACTTAGATAAACACATCTATCACGCATTCTGACTTCTATAGTAGTGACCACATGGAGAAATAGACCCGATATACCAAACTTGATCATGAAGTAAAACTCCCCAGATATGTTACTTAAACTTGTACCAATCCTTGTGAAGAAGAAACGGTGTACCCAATGTACAAAACCTCTTGACATTCTCAACTGAGTGAGACACCGAAGTGATAGTTACGTTGTGGGTTAAGCAAGAAAGAATCACAACCGTAATTAAATAGCCAAGTCTTTATCACCTTCTATAAACGCCCAAACAAGTCATCTTCGCGGAAGGGTAGAAAGAAAGAAGATGAAATAAGTAAACACGCCCGGAAAAACCTCACTTCAAATCCAAATAAGAAATACCGTCCCAATAACCCATAGTCAATTTTGTTCGAACATCAATTCAAGCCGTGATATAATATTTTTCGAGAAAATGTGTTCACCAAAGTTTCACAATCATCATCTCATGAACTCTCATCAACTCATCAACTCTCCCCGTCAAATCTTATCACCAAAATATTCAAATCCATGAGCATGTAACAATATCCAACGATCAAAACTCATATTTCAACAAATCTCATCGTCAGAGACTATCTATAAATTTCATCATCGAACCTCATTGTCAAACCTCATCAATCGCATGTATCAAATCTCATTTATTCCATTGACCAAATCTCGTATATACGATCCAATTTATGAGAAGCCCATCAACTCAATATACACAAATATGCTTCAAGCCCATAATCAAAATGAAATCAGTCCTATGTTATATTGAGGCTGGTAAGATCATATACCGATTAAACAAATATTAAATCCCATTTACCATGTATGGTATTCAATATTAAATCGGTCACTAGTTAGTGAATTGATAAGACCAAATACGGTTACAATCACGGAGCCCAACAAATAACAAACAAACTCGGCCCATAATTCATTTTGCATCCAATCCGCCCCATGATAGTCCAAATCGGATCCGTTACATACCTACCCTAATTTTACGGATATAAAACACCACAAAGCCACTCACAAACCTAATAATCCTCATCTAAAAATCCGCCTCTCTCTCTCACACTTATCAAGCGCCCATTTACGCTAATATCACAAACCCTACAAATCTCACAAATATAACGCCTCCCGAATAATCGGTTAACCACGAAACCTAAATCTTACTTATATCCATCTCAATATAAGTTGCATAAAAACATTTATGTCTGGAAGCTTTCAATCATCAAATCAAGTTAAAACCGTGATGCATATAATCTCCATGGATTCAAACGTTCATCGCCACAGGGATGGCTTGATGGCAGTTGTGTTGACCACGAAATCAAACCATATGAACACGGTAAGATTTAGATCTTGGACACGCTATCTTGATTAGATTAGGATGTATTACTTTATTAACGAAATATGAGATTTGAGTTAACACTATTGTTAATCTCCTCAACTTGATCCATCAACTAGTGAAAACAAAGAAACACAATTTGTTAAGGCACTAGAAAAACAAGCCACTGTTGTGGCGGATCCCACAAAAAGGGAACCGGCTAGTGTACATCCAGGGATCCGTGGGTCTGCTGTAGCAAACTGTGGTAATAACATAGCTTCTTCATCTCGAACTGAATTTGTTATCGTTAATAAGAAGAAACCAACTCATTTTACCACTAGACAACCACCTCCAAAATATAATCCTATTTTTGCAAGAAACAAAGCTCCATCTTTTTCAAAACCTAATCCATCTAGGAGACCTAATAATGTTTACCCGAGAAGTAACCATCAAACGGGATGGAACCCAAATATGCAAAATGGTTTTCCTTTTCAAAACTTTGCTCCATGGAATGCATACTCACCTTATCCATACATGTCTAACATGAATGGAATGTTTAACACTAATAGACCCATGAACAAATGGGGACCAAACTTTTGAGTTAATTGCTTTCTTAGGTGTGCTTAAAGGTCGACCTAGATCCAGATGAATGGGTCAAGGATAGCGGGTGCACGAGGCACATGACCGGCAATAAAGATCTATTCTCCACATATGAATCCTTCAATGGAGGAAATGTGGTGTTTGGAAATAGAAAAAGTAAAATCATCGGTAAAGGTACGATTTCTAATGTGTCACGTAGAAAACCTAAACTTTAACCTCTTAAGTATAGGACAAATATGTGATAAAAAGTGCAATGTACTTTTTACCGAAACCGGTAGTAAGATATTAAAAAATGGCATAACCATAGGAAGAGGAATTAGGAAACATGGAGTCTATGTCATTAAAATCGGTAATGAACCTAAAGACAAACTTTGTCTTACCTCTATGGATGATACTTCGACCTTATGGCATCGAAGATTGGGTCATGCCAATATGCGACTTATTCAATCGCTATCATCCAAAGATCTAGTAAGAGATCTACATAAGTTAAAATATGAACATCACTTTTGTGATGCTTGTAATGTAGGAAAACAAGTTCATTCTAGTCACAAAGCTAAAAACATGGTGTCTACAACTAAGTGTCTAGAATTACTACACATGGATTTATTTGGTCCATCCGCTATACCCATGGACCAACCCATAACCAAAAAACCCATGGGCAAAGAGGAGCGTCCCACGGATCCCTAGGATTACACTAGACGGATCCCTTGTGGGAGGGATCCGTGGGATCCAGGGAACAGTGGAAAGTTTTTCCTATAAATAGAGAGACATTTCTTCATTCTAACTCACCCCTCTTCTTACTAATTCTCTCATATACTCTCATTCTCTTCTAACACAAGATCACTTGATCTAGAGAGTACTTCTTTCTTTCTTTCTTTCTTTCTTTCTTTCTTTCTTTCTTTAGTGATTCTCATATAGGTCCTTCTCTAAGGCGAGATCACGAGCATTCTACAAGTCATCCAAGCAAGGGGTCCTTGATTGATTTGTTCCTCCGCAAGATTTTTGTAGCAAAGATCTTGTATTTGATATTTCACATATTTGTTGTGTAATAGTCGTGTTGGTTTGGTCGACCGTGTTACGGACTCGGTATTTAGCTTTGTACCGGAAAAAAGGTGTAAGCAATGTTGTGAAGGCTTCTCCGCCAAGTTGAAGGAGTTTGTTGACATAGTGCTTGAACTCTCGAGTAGGTGACTCGGGGAGTGGATTAGGGCAAGGAAGGTGTCCTTGTATCCGAACCACTATAATCGGTTGTGTCATTTCTATCCCTTGCTTTATTTACTTGCTTTATCATTAGATCTATACTTTCTCTACATCCATACGATCTCACATATTATCGAATCTAAAGTTTTTGAAACTAACTTACAATCGGAAAACTATTCAACCCCCCCTTCTAGTTTTCCACACATGGTACGTTGGACTTTGGTCTCCAAATTTACGCCTCTTCTATTCATTCTCTCATTGCTTATTATAATGTTGACTGGGCTGGTTGTCCTACTACTAGATGTTCTACTTCTAGTTATTGTGTTTTTTTGGGAGGTAATCTCCTCACGCGGTCATCTAAATGCCAACATACTCTCTCCAGTTCGAGTGCTGAGTCAAAGTACAAAGGCATTGCTAATGTTGTTGCTAAAATAGCCTGGCTTCATAATCTTCTTCTTGAGCTTCATACATCATTATTATCTGTCACCCTTGTCTATTTTGACAATGTTAGTACTATTTACTTGATAGTTGATGTGCTGGATTGTGTGCAAGTTTTAAATTTATAAATATGATTTACCGAATCTATTAATAACACATACGAGCAAGTGAACTCGACTTTTGATAGTAAGATATGAATGGTAAGCGGGGATTGTTCGAAGGGATTTGTGTGAATTAGAAAGTAATTTAAGAAAACCAATCAATTGTATACCAATGGTACTCGGAAATAAGCAATAACAATTATGATATGGATTCAAATGATTAAAACTACACTCGCTTAGATTAGTTTGCTAAATCTGATTTGTATGATTGTGATGAATCCTTTTAACATGTTGGTTATGATAATTAGATGGTGTTCTAATCTATTGTTCTTACGATTCAAACCTTCGTCAAGATTTTAGATTATAAAAACAAGCATTAAGTTTAACCAATCATTTCAAGACCAATTCAAGTTTCATAAATTTGATTCTCGGTAGTTTCACAAACTTAAACACAAAAACATTTCTTGTTTTATCAAATTTTCTTAAGAAATGGTCAATACAAAAGGTAGTCGATCATAGACAAAAAGGCTACAATTGATTGATAACAATGACCCTTTCGACCTAAGAAACCATTACTATTCAATCCTGTAGAGAACTAGAAGGGGGTGGGGTTGAATAGTTTTGCCGATTAAAACTTTTTTTAAAGTATTTAGATCGACTTATGTCAATCCATTTACATCATGTGTTGGATATTGATAGATAGACAGACATATAAATAAATAATGCAAAGAGATAAAGAGTAAAGGAACACAAAACCACGACACAAGTTTGTATAGTGGTTCGGCTACAAGGACTCCTTCCTTGCCCTATTCCACTCCCTGAGTACCCAACTCAAGAGTTTCTAAGCACATGGCGGAGAAGCCTTCACAACGTCGCCTACAATTTATCCGGTACAAGGCTAGACACCGAGTTCTTCCATGAGGTAGAACCAAACCTATCACAACGTCACCTACACTTTATCCAGTACTAGGCTAGACACCGAGTTCCATTACAAAGGAGGAACTACTATCCAATACTACGACCCAAAGGAGACAGACTCCTTTTTACAACACTTCAAAGGATATCAATACCCTTTTACCCAAACTACACATATATACATCGATGCCCCATATCGAATGTACACCTTCATCACTATACACCAATGCCTTCAACTTGAAACACAAATGGAGGGAGATAAGAACTATCAACAAGATGCACTTCAGTGGTCTTGATGATAATGAAGCTTAGCAACTCATGACCTTGAACTTGCACGTCTTCAAGAGGTTGTGATCTTGCCTTTAAGAGGAACCTAGAGAATCACACGAAGAGAAAACTACATAGAATGATCCTTTGGATATGAGGTTAGAGAGGTTAGAACATAGAGAGAAGATATGTCTAAAAGGGATTAGGAGCAAGAGAGAAATGGCTCACTATTTATAGGCAATCTACCTACTGTTCACCCGGATCCGACGGATCCTTTACCTAAGGGATCCGGCCAGTGCAATCCAAGGGATCCGGTAGCTGGGTCAGGCTAGTCCAGATTTTGGGTTACAAACCTGGTTATGGGTTATGGACCATGGGTCATGGACTTTGGATCATGGATACCCAACAAGATACATTGTACCTAGTCAATGGGTCATGGGTCTTGGGTCATGGGTCATGGACTTTGGGTCATGGATCATGGATAATATCTAACATGATTTCATGCATGATGTCATGCAATGGATCATGGGTCATGGATCATGCTCCATGTATATGGGTCATGGACTTTGGTTTTTACCCAACATATTCCCATTACAATTTATATTAAGCACATATACATTTTTATAAAATATAAGTAAACAAAGTTACTTGTAAGTGTTTTATATAAATGGTTTCGGTTTTATATAACTATTCAATTAAACATGTTTTGATAATTTATATGTTTAGTAAAAGTGTGTTAGTAAAATATTGGCTCAAAGCTTTTACGTATTTTATTTATTTTGTTAAAATGATTTTACGATTGTTATCGACAAAACATTAGCAGATCGTAAAATATAAATAAACATTTTTACGGTTTATTTGTATTAAAAAATCCAATTTGACAAACATTAGTATTCTTATTACAATCAAACTTAAGTTTCTTTTTTTACCAAGAATAATGGTTAAAAACAATCATTCGTAGACAAATGATCATGATTAGTTGAATGACAATAACCCTTTCGACCTCTGAAACCACAATCAACTAATCAAGCTTGATAAGTAAATTTCACTATGAAACATAAGCATAATTGGGTCTTAGGACTAGCTTGAAATCGAATTAACACATGGTATCACAATCATAAGAAAATCATCATATCACAAACATCATCTAAGCAAGTGCACAAAGGCACTAGCTACTCGTGCTATATAAAGACATAAAATTAGAATTTTGAATATTAGAAAACATAAATAAAAGTCTTACAATGATTGAAATAAGATTAAAAATGATGTAGTAATGTTTCTTCAAGCATTGGGGTTGGCTTCTTGATGTTTTGACTTCTAAATATTGACTTTTTGGACTTCTAAATTTTATCGGATTCAAAGGACGAATTTGAGAGCTTTGAGAGAGTTGTTTAAGCCTTTGAAGATTCGTAGATAAATGATTGAGAATGGGATGATGAAAACACTTCACAAATGGCTCTATTTATACTCCTAAGAATGCCTAGGGTTATTAATGCCCCTACTTGGCCAACAAGTAGCCTAGAATGGCCTAGAAACAGATTAGAAGGACCTAGAATTGGAGATTATAATTTTGGAGTCTTAGTGATGAAGATATGGAAAGACATGGCTTCCCAGCCGATCAGTATACTTGTTAGTCGATCGGATGGTCTTCTTCATAGCCTTTCAACCTACTTAGATTAGGACTCGGTCTTATGGAACATACTTATTACATCACTTATTGACTTTCTTGTTGACAAGGTATGTATCTTTACTTCTCTCATCTGACTCTAGGAATTCTATTTTGCACAAAACATAAAAATCAAACTTTATGGGGCTCTTAAAACTGTATACAAATATATTTACGTATAAAAATCTATTAATATTTTCCTTAGTTAGGAATTGCATCTTAATATTCATAAATCAATTTTTCGAATTTACACCCCATACCTTTAATAAAAGATTCTCACGACTAGGACACTCATATTTTTCATGCATCATAAATACAAAGTAAAAACAATTTCTCTAATGCATCATCTCATATGTCTCCTGAATGCTAAAAGGAATACATAACTAATATGCATTTTCGGGTACATTCAAACGTAGCAACATCAAATTAAGGAATGTTTGGATATAGACACACACTAGATCTTATGATTTTCTTTTTTTTCCTTCTTCTGACTGTTTTAGACAGCTCTATCCCTGCAATTAGGCAGGGCGGATCCCTTTTACAAGAGATTCGGGTTTACTAAAGACACTTTTTTTTAACGATTTTCATTTATATATTTTTCTTTCTACTAAATTATACTCTAATATTTTCTTAATTACTATAACAACCCGAGATTTTCAAAATTATTATTTTAATAATGATATTATTTATTTTTATCAGAAAATGAAAATTAATTATTTTCTGACAGTTACTGATATTTAAAAACTCAAAAACTAGAGGTTATCTCGTTTTTCATGAAAACAACACTGCACGCGTACCGACATCGCAATAGTTTGGCTTAATTTGGATAATTATTATCAGAGACAATAATTTATCTTTTATAATATTTTATTTAAAACATTTCCAAAAATGTAATCCTTGCATTTTGGCCAAGCCCGAATAGCACGTTTATGTTTAAACTTAATGGGACGCGGAGTACCCTCAATACACTCAATAATAATAATAATAAAATTTTTTATATATTTTTTTATTTACCCTTATCCCCACCGCCCTCCTCTCATCCCCACAAATAAATTTCTTATTTTTGGTTTCTCTACACTCTTCCTTTCTTCTCGACTTCTCCTCCTACCCCAAAAACATGATACAGACCTACCATCCCTATCTTACTTCTCTTTTCCTCTGCGCATCACACCTCCTGTGGTCAAAGGTAGATCTTTTCGCAAGGCGAGTTCACGGGACCTCCTAGAAGACCAGCAAAGAGAAAAGGACCTTTGATCCAAATAGGTTATCATGATATTTACATCAAGAAAGCTCGTTGTAGACTTCTTCCTTTGTTCCTTATTTATTCTCGCTCGAAGACCAGACGATACACACACCTAAATTTCATTCACAAAGTTATCACAAGAACAACATTTTGATAAGGGTTGATAAAGTTCTGATTCATGTATTTGCTTGGAATCGGATTTAGGATGCCTGATTTTGGGTCTTATTGTTGGTTCTGTCAATTAACACTGTCTAAATCTATTGTAAGGGTTTTAAAATTTCTTATTTTGATACTTCGTTTGAATATACTGTAATATATTGGTTTTCATAAACACATAATCAAGCACAAATAAGGTTCGAATGAGATGGATTTTAGAGAGAGAAAGTGGAAGATTGTAGGATCTTAATATTTATGTGTTTGATGATTCAGGTGGTCTTGGGAGATCAAAATACATGTTTTCCATTTTAGAGAGAGAAAGTAGAGAGAGAGGGTGTTCTTGCTAGAGGTTTACACAAAAGTTGAATGTTAGATTATGAGAAGCACCACCCCTTCCATGCATGGAAGGGGTATTTATACTTACAGACACAACGACCTCCTATCGGCCTGTGGATCAGGGATACAGTGGGTAAAGACCCGTCCTTCCTCCACGATGAAACACTACGCTAAACTAAACTAATAAACTGATAAATAACGAAAACAACGACAAATCTACGAGCTAACATATGCTAGACCATTATTGGGGTGACCGACTCTTTAACATGGAATTTTCTAATTCTAACAATCTCCCTAAGGAGGTCACCCCATGAAATACATTTTGCTTCCTAGCATTCTATCTTTGACTTCGTTCGAGCTCGTAGACTTGAATTCTTCAACTTCGCAATCTTTGTGCTTTTGTAGTGATTCTTCAAAGTCCGCACCGATTTGTACTTTTAGTGGAGGCCTTTAATCGATCCACATCTTTGATGATCTTGAGCTTTCTTTGAGATCATCACCACGATAAATCTCTCGGATCACCCTTTATTGTGTTGCCATCATGTGAAGTTGTGACTTTTGGACCGACATGCTCACACTTTTGAATCATGACATCTTTCCATCGAGTAGCGGAAGCCTTCTTCGGTTCATGATATTTGCGTGACATAGCGAAACATAGTATAAAAATATCGAACCGAGTTATGTAGATATGCACCGGTCATGATTTCTTCGAATAAGTGTGGATCTTTGTGAGCATGCGGCTTTGGATTGACGCCTCAATTCGATCACCGCAACCGTCAAATGTACCGCAAACAACGATTAGCAATAAAACATACGAAAGTGTCTTTGACCACTTTCGTTGAATTGAGGTACACGCCCACGGTTCCCGTTGATCAAGATAAATATTGCACGTGATCGGTAGGATTCCTAAGAATCTCCTTGACGGGGTTTCGCACTATTCTAGTCGTTCTCAAACCGAACGTCTCAAAGAAGACAACACGGAGAGAGTGAACCAACAAATTGAGATTCACCGATTGATGAAAAATGATTTGAAAAACAATCGCATATTGCTTGAAGAAAGAGTTTTGCAATACGACGAAGGTTTTATGAGAAAGATCAATTTTCAATCAAAATACTTTTGTATTAGAGAATGAGTACACATTCGACGTGTTAGCGAAAAGAAGGATTCGCGCATCGAGCGGTTTTCTAAAAGTATTTTTCCATCGAGATACTTTTGAATTTGAAAACATAAGTACACATTCGACGTGCTAGAGAAAAGAAGGTTTGCACATCGAATGGTTTTTCCAAAAGCATTCGTCAATTCCATTCTGGACCAAGGTTGATTCAAGATTGAATCGCCCATTGTTTCTATCCGGTTGTCACAAGTTTGATCTTCGAGAAGATCTCACATGTCACCCACCAAGAGCTTGTTTGATGTTGGCTCTGAAGGATTTCCATCTTCATCGTGAATACTTTTACATACCACTCGGATGTTCGGCAATACCACAAGGATAATCGTAGGACTCTTAATATATACTTACTTTCCACATTGTGTGAAAAGCAAGTCTTCAAGAATTTAGTGTCCTAACGAGATATTGTGGATGATCTCTTGGCTCTAGACTCAATCGTGCATATTTGGTTCTGTCTTGGGAGACTAGGGAGAGGGTCTCCTTCTTCAATATCAACAATCTCTAAGAGAAAGTCGATAGACTATGTAGGTTCCCGTGAGAATGAAACAAGCCCTTTTAAGAGGAACTTGAGTGGTTTGGGAAGTTTAGTGCGGTGCATCACTGGGTCCATGATGTCTTGTCTTCAATACCGGGCGTTACCTTGGTAAACACCAAGAGCATATGTATTGAACCCGGTTCTTGCCCTAAGGTTGAATTGATGGAGGCTATTTCTTTTCACCCTTTTCACATTCAGTTCTTTTTTCATTCTTCAACCCCTTGATTGCTTACCGAGACTTCATTACTAGAACCTTGTTGGGTTAATTCCAGTACTAGCTCTGCCTCGATCCGCACTCTTCCCATATCTCACTTTTCTCCTTTTTTCTCATCATACCTAAAGACTCTACACTATCTAGTGGATTGTCCTCGGTAGATCCCTCCGGTTACTGGCTGGATCGTGGGAACAAATACCTAACCTAACCATCCTTATAACTTCATGCATAAAATAAATTGGTCGGTCTTTTGGTATTGTTCTTTCCTTCATGAAACCAATTGAAAAATCATTTGGAAAACCAATCAAGGTACTTGTGATACGAGATCAAAGCATTTTTTACCTTAATAGTTTTGATCATTTAGAAAACCTCCCCCTCAACATGTGCGTGTGATTTAGAAATTGTTTGGCACATGGAGGCAAGAGGACTTTGAAATATTTTCTTTGATCACAATTTTCATACGAAAAAGCCATTTGATTTTCTTGGTTTAAAATTCTCCCCCTCAATATGTGCATAGGATATTTTAAAACATTTTATCACATAGAGGCAAGAGTTCTTTTGAAGCACATCCACAATCACAAAATCCATTAAGAAAACCATTTGAAAACATAATCAAGGTACTTTATAATCTCTTTTAAAAAAACTTTTGTACCTCGATGGTTTTGCTCCCCCTCAATATGTGCTTCGAGATTCGAAAGCGTTTAGCACATATGAGAGAAGCGACCTGCATAATCGAATCAAAACGATCAAATTTTATCAAATTTCATTATTAAATCACAAATTCTCCCCGATCAAAATATCAAATCCTTTGAGATTTTGGATCTCAAGTGATTTAATTAGGTTTAGAAAACATGGGAGAAAATGTGGCCTTGTTTAAATACTCATCTGGTTTTGGATAAATCCTCCTCCTCAACATGTGCATTATGTATATTGAAATCGTTTGGCACATGCAGGCAGGAGTGCCTTTAAAGGACTAAAACCAATTCCATTTAAAAGCAGATTTGAGATTTAAAACACGATCTCTACCCGATCGGAAATATCAAACCATTTGAGATTTGTGATCCCAACCGATTAAATCATTTATAAAATTTTGGGGAAAGACGTGGCAAGATTCAATTTTGAAAGATGATGATATGGACCATTTTAAGACATTAAAGATTGTTAGTGTCGGGTATGATAGTTTTAAGAGATCTTTTAAGTAAAACAAAACAATTTCACAATCAAACAAGAACGAGAAAAGATTTCATTTTGAAAGACCTTGATTCTAAAGAAAAAATCATACCATGACATAACATTAAATCTTTAGATCACCACTTTTGTTGTACAAAACGGACTTTTGAAGATATATTGTATGAAAATATTTTAAATAAAATCACTCTCCCCTCAATCGATGACCAAAGTCGATAATTGAGTGACTTAAGTTTTGATAAAATGAAGTCCGGTGATTTTCAAAATTTAGTCCAATATATTTTCAAAACAATATATTCCATTTTCAAAACAATTTATTCAAATTTATTCAAAATTGTTTAAAATGGTATCCCGCACAAAGATCGTTAGTGGTTGAGAAGCTTCCGTTGTTGTTGTTGTAGGGTTTGGAAGAAAAACCGTCGCATATGCGGTGAGACTTCTTCTTATGTTGCATTTTGAATGCCAACCGAGGTCCAATTTAAGCTCCGTTTCTTCAATCACTTAAGAAAACCATCTGGCGATGCGGTGAGACCTCTTCACGTTACATTTATGCCAACTCTCCATTGAAGTCCAATTAAGCTCCGTTTCTTCATTTGTCAACCCAAGATATCGTTACCCTTTCCTTGCGGCATCCAATCATGTTCATTTGTGGGATCCGGATCGGGAACATTCTTATATACCAATATACCTGCATATGTTAGTGAACACACATACAAATATATGGTGGTCGACAACACCCAAATAGCAATCGACTAATAAAAGTCAATCCAACATATCAATCAGATCATGTAAGGTATGGGAATAATGTGTTTCTCAAACTCTAATCATCTAAACCTAGCAATCATATCCTAGGCACCTAGTCCTTCAACATAGGTTAACATCATTTTTAATTAAGCATATTAGGATAATTAAGAAAGCCCGTTAGAAGATATAGATTTGAAGACATTATCCCCTCAATCAATGACTCAATTTGTGAAAAGTTTAAAAGTGCAGTCATTGATTGAGTTTGCGATTAATAAAACTCGAAACCGATTGTTGTTAAAGCAACTCATTTACCACCATTTTTTGAAAACACCAAATATTTTTCTAAGAATTTTAGACGGAAAAACATTTGTGTAGGAACAACGATCCTTCGACATACTTTCCTCAAATAGTTTTAGGATAAGTGCACGAAATATTTGAAAATCATTTAAGCGTAGCACTTTCCTTCTTTGAAAAGCGGGTTGCTATCGTAAATAATAGCAAGCCATAGTTTTAGCACGGTTACTGATCAAGTAATCGCAAGCCATTTTGAAGCCCGGTTCTGATCTGAAATAATCGTAAGCCATAGTTTAAGCCCGGTTCTGATCGAAATAATCGTAAGCCATATTTTGAGACATGTTTTGAAAAGAATATTTACACCTCTGCTCGAACTTCATCTATGGTCCCGTGCCATTATTGAATGACATTTCTAAGACCGTAGATGTTATCGATACCAGAAGACTTGTCATAAGAAAACATATTTTTGGTATTTTTGAATTTTTCTGATTTTTATGGGTTTTTGTAGGTTTTATATTTTTCTATTTTGTTTTGATGGTTTTATATTTTTTCTATTTTTCTTTTTGTTGGTTTTATATTTTTGTATTTTGTTTTCTGAAAAATATATACAGGGATAGAGTAGATGATATAGTTAAAGAGGATGATGATACGAGTACCGAGATAAGGATATCGAACAGCCCCGTTGTAGAAGATGGAAGTCATCATCTCTTAAACATTCACCACCAAAGCTTTCGATGCTCTGAATAGTGAGAAATTGAACCATCTGAAAGTGAGACTCGCGACTTCCCCAAACCGAAAATCCTTAAGATGAGCGATTCAAGCTCTATTTCAAGCTTGCTTTAGCCGGTGCACAAGGAAGCACACCATTATCATAAATCCTCATTGCTCCATTTAAGAACGATAATCGAGGATCACCATTCGGGTTATATCATCCATAAGAACAACAACGTATCATCCCACACATAAATAATCTTCTCAAATTTCTTTTCCACCGAGGTCCCAAGCAATCCATTCCAAAAAGGTGTCAAGAGAACAATTCCCCAAGTAGTTGAATTGATGCGGTCAGCCTCTTAGTATAATGCTCAAGATCTCTCCGAATACACTTCATGAGGGAATGAAGAACACCTTCCATGTTCACATTTTCTTCCGAGATGAACGTGTATGAAGCTCAAGAACCAAGTACACCAATATCCAAGAACTCTCCGAATACACATGAAGAGGGTAATGTAGAACACCTCCCTTATGTTCACATCTTTCATCCACGATGAATGTGTATGAAGCTCAAGTCTCAAGTATACCAATACACAAGGAATTAATAATCGATAACATTGAAGAAGCGGACCAAGTCATCGATTATCTCTGCGGGTGACAATCTCTACGGATGTCAACACCGAATAAGTGATTATATCTCGAATCACGATTAAGCACTCAAGTGAAATAGTGAGCATCCCCAATGTACACAATCTCTCTCCCCGATCCTTGAGACACCATCGAAATCACCACATACTAGTGTACCTCTGTCTCTTAAACTTTCTCTAACATCACTTCCCACGTAGTTGGAATAATAACACAAAAGCCTTGATGAGTAAAACCTTGAGTTTCTCTGCGGTCATGACAATTGTTTTCCGGGATATCTTCAATCACTTAGAAGTATTAAGCTCATCAAGTTTACTCGCCATGAGTCAAACCTTGAGTTTCTCTCGGTACTAACATTTGTCTTCCCGGATGTCTTGAGCCACTTAGAAGAGTTAAGTTCATCAAGTTTACTCGCTTTGTGTTTATATGTGAGTCTCCTTACGCCTTGGTTGGTTTTGACACTTCGAATCAAGAACTCTTTGTAAGCCCAAATACTTGAAATTTGTTGAGAATATTGCTTGAAGTCTTTGTGAGAATCAACATGTCAAGACTCTCTCGACTATTTATATCAACCCTTATGTAGACAATTTGAAGTGACCAAAGAAGAAAACCATATACCATACTTGAAACCAAGTCAACTTCCCACATTTGTATCTTAAGCTTGCACCTAATGATGGAAGAACGGTGTAGAGAATTTATGCTTCAAGCAAATCTCTAAGTACTCACTACCCAAACAAAGTATGAGACATTAACACCTCTTGCGATTATCCACACCGTCATATCGTGTGAATCGAGTAAAACAAAGTAACTCCTAATTGTGATAGTTAACCGTGTCTTCAACCATCCACTTCGATTGCCGGTAACTAGATAAACCAAGTCTTCAACTCAAATTCTTAAGACCGAGCAAGTTATCGAATAAGAACACGCCTTTGTGAAAGTCAACTTCAATCTCAAATAAGTGATAAATGATTAATTCAAGTAATCACCTTGTGTCAAATGTCCAACAATAGTCAATATCAACGTCTCGAGTAGTCATCGCTAAAAATATGAGCAAGTCTAATTGGGAATTGAATCGACTTATAACTTTCTCCCAATTAGTGCCCCCTAAACCGATAACTGCTTTGATAAATGCCCGGATAAAGAAGAAGTCTTTAGATCGTTAAATGCAACTCGTCTTTAGTCTTCTAACATGTAGCAGAAAATGTAGAAAAGACTGTAGACTCGACCTTCTTCAAGATTGTCCAGTTGGGGAATAAATAGTTAACATCTTCAACTCACCAAAACAAGAAAATCACCAAAAAGCAACCCAATCAACTTACATCTTGCAAATCCCATTAACTAAAATCCCTCCCAATCAAACAAGAACAGAAAGATGTTCATCAAGGAAATCAGCAATCAGGCCGCAACGAACACACAAGATGGTAACACCAAACTCCCAATCACATCAAACAAGAACAGATAGATTGTTCGGAATCATCATGTTGATGTATACGTGAAGCATTAACCGGAAGCACTTTGTCGATAAACTCATCTCAGCTTGTGAAGATGTCAACTAACGGCTCTTAAGAAGAAACTCCATGTGAAGATTACCCGATAAGAAGAAGCTCGGTTCTTACATGAGTTTAGAGCCGTATGACCATATATTCTCAAATATTAATCAACAATGCAAAAAATTCACACTTCTTCTCCCCCTCAAAAATTGCATACGGAGATGCCATTCTTGACTAAATAAGTGAACATTATCCAAATGTAGTCTATTCACACTTCTCCCATAAAATCAAGACAGGATGTCGCCATCACATTATAGTTGAGAAAGTGGAATCGAAAAACAATCAACAATGGTCTGGTTCACTTAATGATCAAGCGCATGGAAAAGTATGAAGCATGTTGATGAGAATGGTCATAATAGAAAGATTTCTCTTCGAGAAGATAAAGCGCTTGACACGCACACTTTTCTTTTCTTTAAGAGCGAGGCATGAACTGAAGTGTTCATACGTCATAATCTCTCTCTTTTCGACTCTCTTAGCAAAACATGTAATCATCACCATTATCATTCAAGAGGCTTTTGTCGTGACAAATGATGGAGATAACCCAATATGATGAATTTGACCACAAGTAAACTAACCCGAACTCGTGACTTAAACTTGCACATGTGTAACAAAGAGCGGTGCCGAGAAATCATGCTCCATTGAATCTCTAAGTACTCTATACTCTTCAACCAACCAACCATCAAGTAATAGACGTACATCACCTCTTGAAAATCCACAATTGAATGTGACACTGAGCACTACAACGTAACTCCTTAAAGTGATAGTTATTTTGTGGTGGTATGAGCCCAATTCCCCCAAGTGGTAAAAGAAAAGGTAAAAGACATCCAACAATAACTAGATTTCCAAGTCTTCGTTTATGATAGTAAGCTCGAACAAGGATCATGAAGAATCTTCATCCAACCATCCCCGATACCTTCAGATACTAAGTACACTCGCCCGTGATACTTCACTTCAACCTCAAATAAATAATATTGAATTAACGCCGTTGTCACATCGTCTGGTTAACTGCTCAAATCTAGCCTTCTTTGACATTTAAACGAACTCTGATAATGGTTTCATCCCGACCATGGTTAAAAGCACATAACCTCATAAAACCATGTGATAACCAAATTGCCATGAAGAAAAACCCAAACACACACCCAATTCATGAAGTACACCCTTTTATCCCTTCTTTGAAGCGTAAACCGTAGCATCAAGATCAAGTAAGATCCAAAATTACACTTTCTCTTCTCCAAGATGGTTCCATCATTACGGATTTTACAACTCTATGGTTTAAACCGAGAAGTAGTTTCTTCGCGGGATTTTACAAAACCAAGAATAAACCGTAAGATAGATCCGAAATGCACTTTACTAATACCAGGATGTTTCCATTGTCACGGGATTTTACAAGTCTATGATTTAAACCGAGAAATAGGTTCTTCGGATTTTACAAAGTCAAGACAAAACCGTAAACAATGTCAGCTTGAAGGTGTTATGACAAATTTGGTTTCAGGTGAATATCTGTTTTAGGGGAACATGCAGCGGTTTATCAACGGTTCAATATCCAACATCATCAACATCAACCATCCAATCAACACTTTGGTAAACACATCATTCACACAATCTGTCGGCTATTGTAGTGACCACATGGAGAAGTAAACCGGATATATCAAACTCGAACATGACGTAAAATTCCCCAGATTTGTTACTTAAACTTGTACTAATCCTCGTGAACAAGAAACGGTGTACCCAATGTACAAAACCTCTTGACATTCTCAACTGATTGATAGCCAAGTCTTTATCACCCTCTATAAACGCCCAAACAAGTCATCTTCGCGGAATGGTAGAAAGAAAGAAGACGAAATAAGTAAACGAGTCCGGAAAAAAAAACTTTCCTTCAAATCCAAATGAGGAATGCCGTACAAACAACCCCGTAGTCAACTTTTTCCAATAAATACTTCAAGCCGTGACATACTAATCTCCGTAAATGAGTATATACCAAATTGCCAAACCACATAACATAACGAATCTCATCATCTCATCAAAGCACCAAATTTCTTAAGGAAATCTCATGATCCAAACCCACCAAGTGAATAAATCGCCCAAGAATATTCAATTCATAAGATTAATTATTTTCCCAGATTGAAGCACAAATATCCTAAAAGTGTAATCTACTCATGATTAAAATACCACTTGAAACCCGATGCATATCCGTTACACAAACAACATAAATCCAGTAACCAATCATTGAACTCAGTCCATATAATCACCCAATACCACTCAATTACTCACATGAAGACACTCCATCCAACTAGTAGAAGTCAACAACTAGTAAAAAAGTGCTCATGTCAAAATTTAGTCCACGCAGATCAATATCTTATAGCAGTGACCATAATACATTTGCATAGAGTGTTATGATCGGTCCATCTCACTTTGTTACAAATTACGAGGCACAGTTAGGTATTACTGAAACAACATTTCGGCCCATTCAATGAACATAGCACCCATTCCACTACCATGAGGCCCACTCCTTGCTTAGAATCATATTCGGTTTTTTTTTTCTTTTAGGCCCAAGAGTTGTGTCATTCAACGAACCCTGAAAATTTGGGTATAAAAAATCACTTAATCCCATTATCACACTAATAATCAGGAACCCTAAAGCAAAAACATCCGCCTCCCACATTACCGTTTCACAATATCATGCCTCCATTCTATCTCTTATCAATCTCAGATTGTTATTATAGGTAAAACGTATCTCCTTAATCAAATCACACAATCACTGCTTCTCAATCTCAATCAAATAAACACCAAAAAATCTCTACTGAATACTTAACACTTTATACGAATACCCCTTTTCAGCTTAAGTCACTAATCACAAAAAAATTCGTGAACCCTAATCATAAATATAACGCCTCCAACATATCATCAGCTCTCACCAAGCCCTTTCTCATCACAATTAAATCCGACTGCTACCAATCATTAAACCAATCTAGTACATCCTTTCATGCTTGCCATAGGTTTGGTCTTGAGCTCGATATAGCAGCCATAGGGATGGCTTGGTGTTTCGGACATGGGATGGCATCAAGATCTTGAATAGGTCTCGGGTAGGTTTTATGCTTTTTGTCATCTTCAAGATCCTTTGAAACGGTTGTTATGCTTTTTGTTTGAGTCTTTGAACGAAACTAAGAAAGAAACTAACACTATTGTTAGGTTTCATTTCTTTTATGTTCGGATAGTAAGGAAACAAGGTTTCCAAAATAATCGATGATGAGTGATGGTTCATTTGAAAAAATCTTTAAAAGATTCGAAACAAAAACTTGAACCAAATATGAGATTAATTAGTATTTCATTTTGTTTGAGTCTTGCAAAGATTGAAATAGAAGATGGAGGATAGGATACATTAGGAGTTGTTCGTGAAGTTGTGATGTTGGAATCGTATGTTTCGGATCGGTTGAAGTTTCATACGGACTGATGAAGTTTAAACACTGAGGTCGTGTTGAGTTGTATTTGTTATTGGTATTAAGTCATTTTGTGGTCGAAGTCATGGTTCAGTCAATCTTCTTCTTCATTTCTGTCTAAGTCGCTAAGTTTACTGGTCAAGTCGCTAGGACAAGTCGCTAGCCAAGTCGCTAGGACAAGTCGCTAGCCAAGTCGCTAGGACAAGTTGCTAGCCAAGTCGCTAGGACAAGTAGCTAGCCAAGTCGCTAGGACAAGTCGCTACGACTTGTAAATACAAGTCGCTAGGCAATTTTTGATACTCAACTCGCTAACCAGATACAATGACAAGTCGTTACAGAAACACATACCAACTCGCTACTAAGAATACCAGTTTCAAACCCAGAAACATATGCAGAAAAGCTTCATTTTTGACCCAACATGAGCATGTGAATCTGACAAGATGACCATAGACTTCATAGTTTAACCACTTTACATATCTCGAATTGGTAACAAAAGATGTTTAAAGAGTGACAAACATATTTGGACAAATAAAATGGCCAAGATAGAAATGACCAAATGTTCACATAAAGACCAGGACATACAAATAAGACCAAAACAAGATACACAACAAATGTTTAACTGTTTTACCAAAATACTCAAAAAAATGTTTTCCAACCATCAAGGATGGTACCAAAACAGTTAACATCATGAACCAAACCAAACCACAAACAAAAACCATGGTACGAAAAACCACACAAATCAAAGAAACACAACAACCTTGGCTCTGGTACCAATTGTAGGATCTTAATATTTATGTGTTTGATGATTCGGGTGGTCTTGGGAGATCAAAATACATGTTTTCCATTTTAGAGAGAGAAAGTAGAGAGAGAGGGTGTTCTTGCTAGAGGTTTACACAAAAGTTGAATGTTAGATTATGAGAAGCACCACCCCTTCCATGCATGGAAGGGGTATTTATACTTACAGACACAACGACCTCCTATCGGCCTGTGGATCAGGGATACAGTGGGTAAAGACCCGTCCTTCCTCCACGATGAAACACTACGCTAAACTAAACTAATAAACTGATAAATAACGAAAAAAATGACAAATCTACGAGCTAACATATGCTAGACCATTATTGGGGTGACCGACTCTTTAACATGGAATTTTCTAATTCCTGACAAAGATGGGATCCTTTCTAGAGAGAGAAAGTAAACAAAAGAAAGAAGGTTAGATTAAGTGAAAGGTCCAACCTTCTACCTTGGGAGGTAGAGGGTATTTATAGTTACACACTACACGTCCTCCTTCGGACTGTGGATCAGGCATACAGTGGGTAAAGACCCATCCGTCCTCCACGGTGTTGCTCTAAACTAAATAACTAACTAAATAACTAGTAAATAACGTAATGTCTATGAGCTAACATATGCTAGACTAGAGTTGGGGTGACCGACTCTTCACTATGGATTTTCTAAATCCTAACAATCTCCCCCTAAGGGAGGTCACCCCATGATATACATTTTTCATCCTAGCATTCTATCTTTGTCTTTAGTTCTAAGCTCATAGACTTCAATTCTTCAATTTCCGTATTCTTTGTGCTTGAGTAGTGACTCTTGATAGTCCGACTGCTTTGTACTTTCAGTGGAGGTTTTTAATTGATCCACGTCTTGATGATCTTCGAGCTTTCATTGAGATCATCAACCACATCAAATCTCTTATTCATCCTTTGTTGTATCGCCATTATGTGAAGTTGTGACCTTTTGGACCGACATGCTCACATTTTGGATCATGATATCTTCTCATCTGAGTAGCGCTTTGTTGATTCATGATATTTACAGTAGCGTAGCAGAAGCATGGATTGAAAATATCAGAGCCAGTTGATGAAGATATGCACTTATCATGATTTCTTTTAGAAGTAAATGTAATGTGCGAGCATGCGGTTACGGATTGACTCCTCAATTCTGATCAGCTGCAACCGTCGGGTGTTCCTGCAGACAACAGTTAGCAATAAAAGCGCATGAGAGTGTCTTTGTTCACTTTCGTTGAATTGAGGTACACGGCCCACGGTTCCCCGTTGATCAATACAAGTACTGCCTGTGATCAGGTAGAATTTCGAAGAACCTCCTTGACAGGGTTTCACAGCTGCTCAAGCCGTTCTCAAACCGGAACGTCTCAAAGAAGACAACACGGAGTGAGTGAACCAGCGAATTGAGAATCACTGATTGATGAAAAAGATTTGAAAGCAATCGTGTATTGCTTGTTATAAAGGGTTTTGCAATACAACGAAGGTTTTATGAAAATCAATTATCAATCATAAATACCCTTTTAATTTTTTAAGACATAATACACATTCGACGTGCTAAAGAAAAGAATTTTTAAGCACAACAACCGGTTTTTCAAAGGTATCCGTCAATCTATTTCCTAGACCAAGGTTGATTGAATATTGAATCCCCCATCGTTTCTATCCAGTTGTCACAAGCTTGATCTTATGAAAAGATTTCACAAGTCACCCACCAAGAGCTTGTTTGATGTTGGCTCTAGAAGGATTTCCATCTTCATCGTGAATACTTTACATATCACTCGGATGTTCTGGCAATACCACAAGGATAATGCGTAGGACTCTCAATATATACCTACTTTCCTCAATGTGTGAAACATCAAGTCTTCATTAATTTTGTGTCCTAATGAGATATTGTGGATGATCTCTTGGCTCTAGACTCAATAGTGCACATTTGGTTTCCTATGCCGAAGACTAGGAGAGGTCTCCTTCTTCAATATCAACAATCTCTAAGAGAAAGTCGATAGATTATGTAGGTTCCCTTGAGAATGAAACAAGTCCTTTTAGAGGAACTTGAGTAGCTTGGGAAGTTAGGTGCAGTCGTTCATCGGGTCCATGACGCCTTGTCTTCAATACCGTGTTACCTTAGTAGACACCAAGTAGCATATGTATTGAACCCGGTTTCGCCTCTAAGGTTGAATTAATGGAGGGCTATTTCTTTTCACCCTTTTCACATTCATTTCTTTTCATTCTTCAACCCTTCGATGCTTCATCGAGACTTCATTACTAGAACCTTGTTAGGTTTATTCCAGTTCTAGCTCTGTCTCAGTCGGCACTCTTCCCATATTCTCATTTTTCTCCTTTTTTCATCATACCTAAGGACTCTACACTATCTAGTGGATTATCCCTGGGTAGATCCCTCCGGCCCTGGCTGGATTGTGGGAACAAATACCTAACCTAACCATCCTTATATCACCATGCATAAAGTAAATTGGTCGGTCTTTTGGTATTGTTCTTTCCTTCTTGAAACCAATTGAAAAATCATTTGGAAAATCAATCAAGGTACTTGTGATATAAAATCAAAGTATTTTGTACCTTGATTGTTTTTGATCTATTAGAAATGCTCCCCCTCAACATGTGCATCTGGATTTGAAATTGTTTAGCACATCGAGGCAAGAGTTCTTTGAAACAATTTCTTGATCACAATTTCCTTAGAAAGAGCCTTTTGATTTTCTTGGTAAATTCTCCCCCTCAAAATGTGCGTTGGATATTTGAAAATCATTTTTCACATAGAGGAAAGAGGTTTTTGAAGAACTTCCACGATTGCCAATAGAAACCATTCGCTCCCCCTCAATATGTGCATCAATATACGAAAGAGTTTAGCACATATTAGAGAGAACTTGCACTTTGAATCAAAACAATCATCTTTTATCAGATTTCATATTTAAATCACATTTTCTCCCCCGATCAAAAATATCAAACCCTTTGAGATTTTGGATCCCAAGTGATTTAAATAGTTTTAGAAAACTTGGGAGAAAATATGCCTAGTTTAAATTCTCTTATGGTTTTTGGTTAAATGCTCCTCCTCAATCATGTACATCATGTAATTGAAATCGTTTGGCACATGAAGGAAGGAGTGCCTTTAAAGGACTAAAACAAAATTGAGATTTAAATCACGATCTCTCCCCCGATCAAAAATATCAAACCATTTGAGATTTGTGATCCCAATTGATTTTAATTATTTATAAAATTTTGGGGAAAGACGTGGCTTGATTTAATTTTTGAAATTAACTGATGAGGACCAATTATAGAGATTAAAGATTGTTAGTATCAGGTATGATAGTTTTTAAGAGATCTTTAAGTAAAATAAAACAATTTCACAATCAAACAAGAACATAAAAAAATTCATTTAGAAAGATCTTTGAGTTTTAAAGAAAATCATACCATGACATAACATTAAATCTTTAAATCACCACTTTAATTCGTACAAGCCGGACTTGATAGATGAAATATCGTTTGAAAATATTTTATTTTAAATCACTCTCCCCCTCAATCGATGATCGTAGTTGATGATTGAGTGACTTAAGTTTTGATAAAATGAAGTCCGGTGATTTCCAAAATTAAGTCCAATTTATTTTCAAAACCAATATTTTTCCATTTTTCAAAATAATATTATTCAAGAATTGTTTAAAAAATGGTATCATCACTATTATCCCGCACAAAGATACGTTAGGTGGTTGAGAAGCTTCTTTTGTTGCTGTAAGGCTAGAAGAAAACCGTCTGCTGATGCAGTGAGACCTCTGAAGTTGCATCTATCATGCCAACTATCCATGGAGAGATCCAATTAAGCTCCGTTTCTTCTTTTGTCGACCCAAGATATAGTTGCCCTTTCCTTACGGCATCCAATCATCATCATTTGTGGGATCCGGATTGGGAACATTCTTTTATAACCATCTTATCTGCATACGTTAGTCAACACAAACAGATATATGGTGGTCGACATGACCCAAACAACAATCGACTAATACAAGTCAATCCAACGTATCAATCAGATCATGTTAAGCATGGGAATAATGTGTTTATCAAACTCTAATCATCTAATCAAAACAATCATATCCTAGATTCCTAGTCCTTCAACTTAGGCAAGTATCTTATTCTGTTAAGCACGTAGGATGATTATATAAGCTCGTTAGATTATATAAATTTGAAAACATTCTCCCCCTCAATCAATGACTCTTTCTATGAAAAGTTTTAAATAAGCTGAAGTCACTGATTGGGTTTTGCAAATTTATGAAAACATGATTCTGATTGATTTTCAAGCAACTCATTTACCACCATTTTGTTAAAACAAATATTTTTCTGAAGAATTTTAGAAGGAAAAATATTTGAGTAAGAACAGCAGTCCTTCGACATACTTTCCTCAATTTGTTTTAGGATAAGTGCACGAAATATTTGAAAATTGATTTAGCGCAACACTTTCCTTCTTTTGAAGAGCGGGTTGTTATCTAAAATAATAGCAAACCATGGTTTAAGCGCGGGTCACAGTCTGAAATAACTGCAAGCCATAGTTTTAAACATGTTTTGAAAAGAATATTTACACCTTCTGCTCGAACTTCATCTATGGTCCCGTGCCATTATTGAATGACATTTCTAAGACCGTAGATGTTATCGATACCAGAAGACATGTCATGAGAAAACAACAATATTTTTTTGACTTTTGACTTTTTCAAATTTTCTGATTTTTATGGATTTTTGTAGGTTTTATATTTTTCTATTTTCTTTTTGCTGGTTTTATATTTTAGTATTATGGTTTTTGAAAATTATTTACATAGATAGAGAAATAGTTTAAGAAGATAATGATACGAGTACCGAGATAAGAAAATCGTTCAGCACTTTGTAGAAGATAGAAGTCATCATCTATTAAACTTTCACCACCAAAGCATTCGAGGCTCTTGAATCGTCGCAAGAACTTGAGCCTTCTTAAAGTGAATCTTTGGCGCTTCCCCAAACCGACAATCCTCGAAAAGACCACTTCCCCCAAGAAGAAGAAGTGAAGCAAACAGTCTAACTGTATGAAGCTCAAGAACCCGAAGAAGACAATAACAACGAAGTAACAAGTTAACACCGATCATTTCTGCGGTTATCAAACCAGAAATAAATGATTAAGCCCGATCACATGATCATGTTGTGCGTCCTCGATGTACACATTACTCTTCGAGTTTGAGCAGTTTTCTATTCGGGAGAACACTATATCAACATCTTCATTTAACCAAATGCATTCCAGTTATCTAACATATAACCAATCAGCCCATAGTGTACACATGTACGCAACAAGAGTAGAGACGATGACATCCATGTAACATGTTGAGTCACTAATCATCTCTGCGAATGTCAACTCCAGAATAAATGAATTAGCTCGATCAAGTGAACATGTTGTGCATCCTTAATGTACACATATCTCTCCCCTGATGGTTGCGATCTCATCGGAATCATCATTGCATTGTGTACATGAAGCAATAACTGGAAGCACTACCATAAATCATATAGAAGATGTCGATAAGCAATATCATCTCATGCTCCACATATTCTTCTCATATTTCTTCCCACCGAAAGTCGAGTTAACACATACCAAAAGTATCCAGAGACCACTTCCCCAAATGGTTGGAATAATGCATCCTTCCCCAAATAGTTGGAATAATATATCCTTCCCCAAACAGTTGGAATAATACATCCTTCCCCAAATAGTTGGAATAACACACCAAAGGCTACGAGTTAGACACGAGTTTCTCCGCAGGTTATGACATTTGTCTTTCCCGGATTACTTCAATAGAGAAGAAGTATTAAGTTCATCACGTGTACTCGTTGTGTGTTTATATGTATATCTCCTTCCCCCTTGCTGGTTTTGATACCTCAGAATCAGCGACACATTATACATGCCAAATACTCTTGAAATAGAGAAGAACAAACAATTAGCTCAACTGAATCCTTTGAGAATCAACTGCTACAGAAACTCTCTCTGACTATCTTTATCAACTCATATGTAGACAATTTGAAGTGATCACTAATGAAGAAAACTTGATATACCAAACTTGAAACTGAAGTCGAATTCCCTACATTTGTATCTTAAGCTTGCACTTAATGATGGAAGAACGGTGTCAAGAATCTATGCTTCAAGCAAATCTCTAAGTACTCATTGCTCAAACAAAGTATGAGACATTAACACCTCTTGCGATTATCCACATCGTTGGTCATTAACCATCCACCCCGACTGCTGGTGACTAGATAAACCAAGTCTTCAACTCAAATTCTTAAGCCCGAGCAAGTTATCAAATAAGAACATGCCATTGTGAAAGTCAACTTCAATCTCAAATCAGTGATAAATGATTAAATCCGAAGTAATCAACTTGTGTCAAATGTCCAACACGTGAATAAACATACAATCGGATGTACATTGACCCACTGAATGAACCGGAACAAATGATTCCTCAATATCAATGCATTCTTCCTAAAGGTATACATGTAGAGACAGATATGGAAGATTTACCAATAATGTCTTCGAGCGGATGAGGCAGTCATTTTCCTTAATGTTCATGTGGTTGATTTATAGTGCGCACAATGAGAGGAACAATAATTCGTGAAGATTTGGCAAAGGAATACCAAAGAGCGGATCATTATTCATGAACAATAATCCGTGAAGATTTAGCAAAGGAATACCAAAGAGCGGAACATTATTCAATAGTGCAACTACAATATCATGATAGTCATTATCAACGCCTTGTGAAATAGCTGGAGATAAGGTTTCTTGAGAATTCCGAGAAGTACTTCTTAGATGGTGAACCAGTTGAGTCAGTAGGAACCGGAGCATGAGATTCAGGAACTGGATGATCAACATTCGTTGGAGGTTGGAAGTACTCATCAAACATATCTTGAAACCAATGAATCCCAAATAGTAAATCCCAGTTATTCTTAGTGAGTGAAGACATTAGGCGTTGGAGAGTCGTATGACCATAAATCAAGCATCCATCAACATGTAGTATATTCACTCTTCACCCCCTCAAAAATTGCAAATGAAGTTTGTCATTTTTGATTGAGAAAGTGAATAAGAATATACACCAATGAACGTAGATCCACTTAAGGATTGAATGAGCATGGAAAAACATGAAGCTTGTTGATGAAGAATGTCGATGAGAATGGTCATAAAAAATGAAGATTTCTCTTCTTCTGAAGATAAAGCGCACTGAGGTGTACACTTTTCTTTTCTTTGAGGAACGAGGCCTGAAGTGTTATCTAGAGACGCCATAATGATGAAGTACGAGGCCTGAACTTATGTGAACAGACGTCATAGTAGATTGTATGTCAAGGTTGAGTTACTTGAACCCGTGAGTTATGAGATATCGATCCATTTGTTATCCATTCTTTAAGCCAGTCCATGTAGTGAAGGATCAAAGTATCTGCAACTGAGTAAGGACTACCTGCACTAACATTACAAGCTTTATTGCATATAAATTGGTTAGTGACATTAGAACCCTTTGGGGTTTCACGGTCAACCTTGATTTTGCCATCGGTAAACAGCTTTCCGGTAGGTATCCACCTGAGTCCAACATCCTTAAACATTCTACCAGGCGGTATCCACTTATCGTTATTCCTAGACTCCAAAGATTTATTAGTTGGGATCCATCTAGGTGAAGTTTTAGGTTTGTTTTGCTTCATAACATGTTGAACCTTAGCCATGTTAGTAGCCTTAGTGGATTGTACCTTAGCATGTGAATTAGGAAAATGTTTCTTATTCGGAAAAGACTCAGAATTTCTAGTTTCATTTTCTACATGCTTAGCATTCTTCTTCATATAACTACTCTTAGATGCAAGCCAACCCCTAGTCTTTTGAGAGTTCCTAGGTAATGGTTTACTACTACTAGCAGTGCCTTGAAATCTCGTGGAATGCATCACCCTAGGTCTTGCACCTAAAATTCCATCTTTTCGAATATGTGCCTTTTTCCTAGCTTCTTCTAGATAATAGTTCTTCCACAAGTCATTCATATCATATGAATTCTGGGTTTTAATGCTTGGTTTTGACACTGCTTTCAAACTATTCCTACAGTCCGGGAGTAGAAGTAGCTACTTGTTGAGGTTAACAGAGCTAGAAGCATTATTCTTAGGTAACTTAGGTGAAGTGACCGGTTTTGACAAAACTTGTATCGCATCAACTTGGGAGGCAAGCCTTGTCTTTAAAGATTTTGTTCTTTCGGATATAAATGCGAGGGTCGCCTAACAATGGACCGGTCTCTAGTGGGATGAGAAACGGCTTCCCAAGGTTGATGATTTTGTAAACTTAGTGTTCACACTTTTCCCTGCAGTTTTCCTAAGCTCTTTTTTTAAGGCAACAATAGCGAAACTCTTTTCCTGAAGTTGAGCTTTGAGTTCATCAATTTTTGCTATCAAAGAATTTGTTTGTTCCATTGACTTAGTTCTAACTTCTTTGACAGAGTCACTTAGTTCTATGTGATGCTTTCTCAAAGACTCATTTTCCTTTAGTAATTTGGCCACACAAACTGCTAATTCATCATTTCTCATTTGAATATCATAAATAACATTAACATTAGAATTACTTGTAACCAAATTACTTTTCACATGCATACCAGAAATATGTTTCTTCAAATTTTTGATAGTCGAGTTTTTGGCTTGAAGCTGAGCTTTTAAATCGTTTATTTCAAAAAATTCACGAAATTCAGGAAATTTTGAATGAGTTTAGAGTAGTTAGCATCATTTGGATCATTTCTTGTGTTAAAGTTTGGATTTTGATAGTACTTTTGTGTTTTGAATCATTATAAGGGTTTAGGTTTTGATTTGGAAGGCTTGAATCATTGTGGTTGGGTTGTTTTTAGATTGAAAAGTGGTGTTTTTTTAAAGTTTGTTGGATGCGAGTTGAGTCACGGAATGTATTTCTTTGATGCGAGTTGTCTACAATGCGAGTTGTCTGCTAAGCGACTTGTCTGCCTATGCGAGTTGTCTGCTAAGCGAGTTATCTGCTAAGCGACTTGTCTGCCTATGCGAGTTGTCTACAATGCGAGTTATCTGATAAGCGAGTTGTCTGCTAAGCGACTTGTCTGCCTATGCGAGTTGTCTTGAATGCGAGTTGTCTGCTAAGCGATTTGTCAATTCCTGCGATTTGTCTCTAAACCTAACATACAAAACCCGTGTTTTCAAACCCTAATTTTCCGAAATGGCGAGAATTAGGGAATATCACAAACTTAACCATAACACCAACCTATTTTCACTTTCTTATCATCTTCTTGGGGGAGATACATGCTTTACTTTAAACCGAACATATTGCTTTCAAAATGTATACTTATCTGATTGTTTTATTAGCACTAAGTTACCACATTTGCCAAAATTAAGTCCCTAAATCATGAATTATTAATCACTAGTGAGAGTGGGCGCGAATATTGTGAATAGATCTATTGGGATTGACGAATCCCGTTTGTGTTGATCAGGTAGGCAAACAAACGCACTATATTTGAGTAACATTGGTAAAACGGAAATTTTACCCGATAGCACCGACCGACATTAATTTTGGAACACGTTAACGCCTTGATTGCATGATGCTTAGTCTAATAATAATGCTTTGTTTTCAAACCATTGGTGTGAATTTATAACTCACACTACAAACATAATGTGTTCAACCATCAAACAAACTCTATGAATTTCACTCAACCTTTGTGTTGATGCTTTAACATGTATTTCAGGTCCATATTGTACGAGGTCGCACGGAGGAGCACGGATACTCAAGAAGGCTATAAATTTTATTATCATTCGAAACCCATTTAATGAATTTTGTAAACCGTGAAACCATCGGGACCTCATTTTTGTAAACTCGATATTTATATAAATCTAATGATAAATCTTTAAACGACTCCATTAGAGTTCGTTTTCTATTGTTATGACTGTTGTGCAATGAAGTAACACCCAGTTTGAATTCCGCTGCGTATCACGAAATTGGGGGTGTTACAGATGTAACATATACACTCGAGAAGGTGTGTAATTGGTTGCCTGTTCTTGAGTCGACCACAAAGTGTACCAGGGTGTTCGATTCCAGCTTAAATTCTGCTTATTTTCCTAGCTTATTTCTGCTAAATATCCAGCTTATTTATGCTAAAGTACAGCTTATGTTCTGCTCTCTTCTAGCTTATTTAGGCTATGTTTTGACTTCATTGATGTACACATGTGTTAATGTGACAACTCGTAATTTCCTCGATGTGTCGTAATTGGATAAACGTCGATTTGAGCGATTGTTTGATTTAATTTGAGACACGAGACGTATTTTATATCGTTTTTATTGGAATTAATATTTTAAAAACAATGGCGTAACTCTTGAGTCACGAATCCCTCGTTTACTAGGCTAAACGAGTCCCGAGCTTAATATTATTAAAGGTTTGAGAAAGTTACATCTAGGGTCCTTTTTAAATGTTTCATTTTCGCCCTTATGGTTTCACTAATACACATTAAGTCCCTCCAGGGGTATAAATACCCCTAACCACTCACAACTTTCCCATTTCCTCATTTTCACTCTCTCTACAAAACACACACAAGCAAACCCTCCTTTCTCTCTCTACAAAATCCGGCCACCCATTTCTAGGGTTCCGGCGCCGTCATCTTTTCCGGCCAATTTCCGGCGACCTTCTCTACTTACACCACCTATCTCAAACGATAGATCGGTGTCTTGTGGTCACGTTTATGCAAGATAATCACATCTAAACACACACACGCGCCTCTAATCTTGATTATAAGTTTCGAATACCTAGGGTTTCAAATGAAATCGTGGTATTAAGTCTTTCATGGTAATGGTATACGAGTTGTACTCGTATGGGACACCAACAACAACGACCTCGTCTCTCATTTTCTTTCTTCCTCTCTCGGTAACTAAGCGCTCCATTATTCTTTTTGTTGTCTCCTTTTATTTAACGTATATGAATTTTTATATTCGTATGATATTGTTTTTGTGTTGCTTTCGTGGTGAAGAAAAAGGGAAACGAGAACTAAAAATATATTTGGTTCATTAACAATTAATAAAACGGATTTAAAACCGGGTAAGAGTAGTTTTATAATGGGTCCCGTGTGGTGTTAGAATGAGAAACGTGATGTGGAATAAATCTGGAAAACATGGTGTTTGTGTTGCGAGTGGACTCGAAGTTGAGTGAACCCACTGGGTCGGAACAGTGGACTCGGTGAGTCGGGTCAACGGGCTGTGTCGGGTCAAGTTATGTTGTTGTCGTGGCTTGTTTTGGAGTACTTAAGGTCATGGTTAACAGTTTTAGAACCCGTATGGGTTATGGGCCGAGACCGGTTTAGTCTCTTTTGATTTATGAACTTCTAATAGTTGTTGTTGTTGCCAAGCCCGGGAATAAGTGTGTTGGGACTTGTTAAGTTAAATGGATCACGGGTCAAATTTGTTAAGACTCGATAAGTGGTTATAAATCATAAAGTGTGATAATAGATAATATCGAAACAAGTAAGTGGTAACCGGTGTAGGCAATAGATTAAAATGGGAAATACGAGACGTGTTACATGTTTGGTATGAGTCGAACTAAGTAACGAGTAATACTTTAATTGGACTTGGAAATGTGGTCGATAAGTAGTAAATATTATTGCAACGAGAGATATTAAGACTAATACAATTAGTTAATGAATCAACATGGTTTCATTTGATTAATCGTGAACTAGTATGTTTCGGATAATATGGGGAATTGCAATTTGGGTTTGAATACGGTTCATACGTTTTGAGTAACAATTGTCTTCCAAGTTATTTTGGTTATAAGATGTACTATATTAAGTATTTTGAATTTACCGAGTACGATATAATGGGCCCGGGAATAAGTTAATAGGTTTGTTTCACAATGTGTCTAAGTATTCTATTTTCACATTTGACAAGATATTAACCTATATATTGTTGGGAGATACGGTTTTATTTAGTTAAAAACCCTTATTATCTACAATAATAACTTGTGTTTGGATAAATATAAAATATCTTTTATAAACTATTGATAACAAGTTATATTGATTATTCTGTCGTACTTTATTAAACATTTGGTTTAAATGAGTTTAATATATTCGCTTTACAATAAGCCTGAATATTATGTTTTCATATTTTAACCAATAATGAAATATACTACTATATATATTGTTGACGACTACGACTTTATTTGAATTATAAACCTTTATTTACTACGATAATAACTCATATTTTGTAACACATGTAGCTTGTATAAACTTGTTTGAAAATATTATTTTGATAAGATAACTTATTAACGTCGTAATGGTTTGGGAATAAACGAAAGTGTCATCTATAGTACCCTATTTACCACACCTTATATGAAGTAATTTCGGGTAAACTTGTATGATTATGAATAACGATTGAGAAACCTTTATTAATCGAGCGATAAATGGAAACTTGCCTTTTATTATTGAACATGTACGTTTGGGAATTGTTGGGTAAATTGCCAAAACTTATCAATTAACCTATTTATATTACATAAATAATCGTCATCATTTCCTAGTCTTTGACTAGCTTAAGTATCGTTAAGTATTTCTTGACTATGTCAATGTCTTTTCCTTTTTGGCGTGAGTTATGGTATGTATGACTTGATTTGGTCGATGTCTTCTCTTCTTTCGCGTGAGTTGTACATCGCGTCTATATTTCTTACCACCACACGAAACATTAAAACCAAACTTTTGAGATATTGATTATGAATTTTTGGAAAGATAATGTACTTTTAAAAGTAACGACATGAATGATCCACGAAAACTACAACACATTACCTTCTATTGATTTATTTATCATATGAGCCATATTCTAAGAATATCGTATACGCATTAGGTTACGTCACAACTATTCTATTGTACTCGTCGTACATTCTTTTGGATGCCATGGAGATTAGCTTTAGATGCCAGTCGTGTCAATAGTGAATAGTGCATTGTCGCGTGCGTGATTACCGTTATCTTCGCTAGTGTTTATTCGTGCCTTGCGTGGCTAAGGTGAGTTTCATAGCCCCACTTTTATCTACGCTTTAACCACGCTTTGAACTATTTTAGGTGAGAATCATGCTACGTGTTTTGGACCATGAAAACTATTTGGATTTGCCTATATGCTTGATTGCTTAGATAGATGTGCGTAGTTGTTGCCTTAGTCTAGGTTTAACCGTGCCTAACTAAGAATAGATTTCTACCCGACCTAGTCCGGGTTGGCAATTGTTCTAGATTTTGCCACAACAAGGTCGGACTAGAGTCGCGGGGCCCGAGTAATCCTCGGATGCGGATATGATTGGAGATTCGAGTAGGATCGGTGTGTGCAAACAATATTTATCTATCTTAGGTCTTGCATAGCAAATCAACTCTTACTGGTCCACTACGATTTTGTTGAACTTAAACTTATGAACTCACCAGCGTAAGCTGACCTTTTAGCATGATTTCTCAGGTATTTGAGAGATGTTTGGTATACGTGATCGGTGGAAGCTTGGCAAGAAGGCGGGTTCAAGGATCAATTCTGACTCTGATAAGCTTTGGGAACCTATTTTATGAAATCATGTGTTGGGCCTAATATTTACACTTTTGGATTAAATGTTTTGAATAACTAAATTTGGGATTGGTTTTGAATGTTAAATGACTATCTTTTTGCTATACTTATGTGCGATACCAATCCAATAGTAACACCCCGAAAACTTGATTAAGTCTTTCGTTGTACCGAGATTTGGGGGTGTTACAGATTGGTATCAGAGCTCAAGGTTATAGAGAATTAGATATTTTATAAACCCTAAACTATAACCACTTTTGAGAAAATTGATCCTCGACCAACGCACGCCCGCTTGCCAAGCCGAAGCTTCTTAATTGATTATGGTATGAACTGCGATTTGAATTATGAGATGATCTGTTAAGGGATATAGGAATTGATTATTGAAACGTTATGATTTGGAGATATGATTATTGATTTTGGGTAAATGAGATGAGATTATCGAGATATTACGAAATTTGATTTGAGTAAACGGTATATTATGATTTTGGAATCTTGAACTCGATTGATTTGATATGGATGATTGAGAACACATTAGACGAATTGATTGATAAGATGATTAATGAGATGTTTAGGGCTGATTTGATGAACGGTTGATGGAACACTTGATTGAGCGTGTGCCCTGTTAGTAGACGATTTAAGTCTGCCTATCGTAGAAGTTCACTATAAGCATTTCACATGCTTATACACACACATTAAGCATGTCCTCATGCTTACGCATACCCCATAAGCATTTCTATATGCCTATGCACGCCCTATGAGCATGTCCTCATGCTCATACATACACAGAAAACATGTCCTCATGTTTTCGTACGCGCTATACCTTTCACAGAGTGTGGAGTCCCAAACCTTAAAATCTATAACACTTAGCTTATACTAAGCAGTTGCCTTGGGTATATCCCAAAACAATAAAGAAGAAAACCTTGTATGAATATACACAAATACGTGGGATTTATTGGAATGTATTTGGAAGATTAAAGTGAACAAATGAACACAGAATGTGATAACCAATAATTCAACATTATTTATCAATAATGCGGATACTCTCAAAGTATCATGGTAATTTTCTTGCGTAATCTCACCGCTTGATTTAAAATTTGCACATTAGTAGTGGTCGTGGAAATTATTTGGGAATATAAAGGAAATGGTACTATTATAACTAAGTCAGGGAGTCACAAACGAGGCCTTTTGTCTCGTGAACGTGAGTTCCACAGTTAAGTTTTGATGAACACGAGTCTAAAACGCGTTAAAGCTAATAAAGCATGTGAACTAGTGTGTTGGTATCGTGTGTGTGTCATGCTCACGTGTTTTGCATCGTATCATGTTTATGTGCTCTTGATCATAACTAGATGATGGATTATAATGATTTTGATGATGTCGATTGGTGATGGTCTCGTGTCATGATTTTGAGTCGAAACCTTCGTAAACCATTGTTTTGTTCTTAAGTATTGTCAAACGAGTGATAACCGGTTTTGATTACTAATAACGAATTCATGTCCGTTAATATTATAATGATATGCGAAACCAGTAAGTGTTTTCAGATGATAAATTGGACTAACGTGTGATTATTTGGTTAACGTTGAATCATTGGTATGAATCAGATTTTTGGAATCGAATGACATTTCAATTAACAGCCTTAATTGAATAACAAATTAATTGTGGTGTTTTGGGTAATTGATGAGTTATTAAAAAACGTTAGAATTGATACTCGTTAATCAGGTTGTGTTTGGGGAAATTGGAAGAGTCAATTTGAAATGTTTAATGGTGTTGGGTATGTTTGATTTTCTGTCTAGATGGCGAGGTTGGTATGAGATTGTTTGGGAGATTAATTAGAATTGTGAAAATTGTTTATTTTGGACTTAATGGTATATATGCAAACTTTGCGCTCGCCGTGTTATCGTGACTCTAGTCTCGACTACCCCGACAACGCCGTATCATGGTCTTTAGTATTTATGTGGGCAATATGATTGTGTAAAACCGAGAGTCATGACTCGGACTTGGGAACTCAAACTAATAACGACTGAAATTTATATTGAAATTTATATTGAAGATTTTATCGAATTTATATTGAAATTTTCATTGAAATTTGTATTGAAAATTTTATTGAAATTTATAAGTGAGATGAATGAATTTATATTGAAATTGTATTTAATTTTATATATAAATATATATATATATATATATATCTATATCCCTTATAAAGCATGAATATCCCCAACCCTTCATTTTTAAGATTCAGCCATCCAACCCTATATCTAAGCCTAAATTTACACACACCAAACCAACATCCGATCCTAAACAATTACCAAACCAACAAAACTACAAAACCAACCACACAAACCAATACCCCACCAACACACATCCTCCATCCATTTACTTCCACTCTATTTCTTTTAAAAACACGTAAATAAAAACACTCTCACTAAAAAAAACATACACAAAAACTCTCATCTCCTCCACCACCATCCGACGCCTCCACCACCGGACTACACCTTCCACTGTTTTGCCGCCGACGGAACCACCAAGACCCATGAAGACACAACCACCAAAAGTGTTTATGTAAATTTTGAGGTATTCTAAAGTATATTAACAGATTTATACATCTTCATCAATATTTTAAGGTTTTATATATAGACTATACATTTTGTTTAGATCTATATATTTTATTTGTAGATCTATAGTTTTTTTTTTAGATCTATGTTTTTTAATATTTTCGGTATTTTTTACAGCCGCCCTTAACACCGATTGCCACCGCGTTATCTCGCTTGAAAAGTTGCCCGCCATCACTCCTATCGCCGTTGAGGCCACCAAAAATTTCTTATATGAGTCATAAATGTGGTTGGTTTGGTACATGTTTTCTATAGGTCAGGGCCTTGCCTATACAAAGGGTAAGCATATCTAATGGTGTAAATCTTTTCAGAAAATAGCAAAAAAAGTTCTCAAATTCTTGTGTCAAGTCACTTATTGACTGTAAATGTACTGGAAATTTAATAGATAATTGGACATAATTATTTTGTGTACCGTTTCTTTATCTATAAAAGACAATTATGGTTACCGTTTGCCCAATAAGAAAACTGCAGTGCCGCCATCTTTACTGTTGTTGGAAAACTTATGGTACAATGTTAAAGTTTGTTGGCTATATTTTATATTTGTTAGAAAATTTATTGTATAAATATTGTAAATAAGATTATGTAAACATGTGAATTTTGTGTTCCTCGTAAGCTTACATGTAGATTTGTAATTTGAGGTTTATGTATTATATTTGTAGATCTAAGTATTTTTCATATATCTCCGTCATTTTTTTTAAGGTTTTTATTTAGAGATCTATGTTTATTTTATAGATCTATGTATTCATTTTGTACATCTATGTATTTTTAGCCGCCGCCGGAACTTCTTCCCCGCCGTTGCCGGAATCTGCTTACTCTCGTCGGAATTTTCTTTGGCCCGCCGGAAGTTGTTGTGTCCACTTCTGCCACCGGAAACTTTGTGTAATGTTTGTATTAATTTTTTGTTATAAATTTTTTGGTAATGTTGTTTAAATTTTGTCACAATGTTTATTTAGTTATTTGGTTAGTAAATTTTGTTTAAGAAGTGTAAGTAAATTTTTTTGGTAAATTATGTTTGTTAAACTAGGTTGTGTGATTTATTGAAATAGTGTTGGTATATGTTAAAATTTGATTTTTTTTTCTAGAAAATATGTAATGATAAAATATGGAATATATTAAAGTATGTGTTATCTTTATATTTTGATCTTCTTAAAACAAGTTTTTTACTATCTATAGTATAGTGGGGCTCTTTTTGAGTTTAGATATTCTCATCAGTAATTTTTAAGTAACTTCATTTAAAAATGTTTGCATAAGTTTAGCATCTTATGGTCAAGTTTTGCTTTATACCGAATCGCCTATTAAGATTCTAATGAGTTTGAAATTTGAATTCTCGAAGAAAGCATTTTGTTGCAAAACAAAGGACAATCTAATGACTAAAAAACTGAAAAAGCACAATGTAGGCTGGACAATATACTGTAACACATATCTTTATGGCTATGATAAAATTGGACCATAGGTAAACATGCATGAGTCCAAGAAAACATCACAAGTAGTTTAGAATTAATATTTTACATCCCATTATTATCTCAACTAGATTATATTAAGTGAAATTCACATGCTTTTCTCAGAACTCATTTAATTTATCTATTGCTAAATATCTCAAGCTTAGGCTATAAAATCATTGTTGTGGTACATCCATGGTTATACTTTATAACAACACATATAAAATAAGTTTATTACAACAAAGGTCAATAAGATTATTTAATTTTGTGAAGAAATTCACAAACGCTTTATAGCCACTCATAGATTATCGAGACAAATAAATATTTTAAGCAATTTACTTGTAAACTAGTTGGGGCACCAGCGCAAGGCGACAGGGTGTTGTGTTTAATATAAGCCTAAAAAAATGTATTTTTTTGTTATTTGTAGTGATGATATTTTCGCTTTAGTCCATGAAACCGACGGGTTGTTGCAACGTTAGTCCTTAGGGACTAACGGTGAAAAAAAGTTAACCTCAGGGGCTGTTTTTGCTTAATATTTGCATGTAAATAGCCCCAGTTATTGTTACGCTGCAAATTTAATCCACGATTTTTAGGTAACGGACGTTAAGGGCTAACTTTGCAATTGATCAGTAACCTAAGGGGCTAAAATGAAAATTGAGTATCCACTGTAGCTACAGTGCCCATCAATGGGTTTTAGTATATATATATAATTTATTTAAACATGAAAGTTGAAGAAAAGGAAGAAAAACACCAAACTGTAAGATGGTGCAAATTGCTGGAATAAAAAAATGAAAATGAAGTTGCTATTCATAAGAAATATAGATAACGGATGACGATTTAAAAAAAAAAAAGAAGAAGATAGAAGCGGTGCAATGTATATAATGAAAGAAGGGTAATAAATGAAACATTGTTAGACTATAGTGGACGTAGAGATTAATAATGGAGTGACACGTGTTTTGTTTTCTATGTCGTTTATTAAAAATGGAAGATAGAAGATTAACAATCGACCTTAGTCAACCAATTTTTAAATGTCTCAAGATGAACATATTTAAAAATGATGTTTAAAACATGTGTGACGGAATGTTAAAATGTACACGTTTATAAATTACTTTTTATACTTGAATAATGAATAACGGGCACACACACAAAGACATTAAATAAGACACAAACATATTGATTAGCGCAACAAGGTTTTGTCGGAAACTACAAACTAACGATGCAATACACATAAACTCGCCTATGCAACTATGCCGTTAGGAAAATAGTTCCTAAAAATAAAACCTCTTTAGCACTTCAAATATAGTTGTCGAAGAAAAATATTTTGCCTTGAATTTTGTCGAAACTATACACCGCTGCCGTTAGGCACGGGTACTCGGCTAGTATATATATATATATATCTACTAGTAAATCATACTAGATTATATGAATGATAAATGGTTTTGTACTAAGCATTCGATAACAAAGCTCGCCTTGTTATCCAACATTTTAAGAAGGGAACCAACGTTTGAAAATAGAAATGTTTTGTAACAAAGGAGTCGTTAAATGTTTCGAGGGTACGTTTATCGAAGGGTGTCATTTATGAATATTTAATGTCATTTATGTGTTGTGCATGGGTTACGAATGACCTAACATTAATAGCGTCGATCCACGTGGATAACGGACTTATTAGGTTGACGAACCTAATAGGCGCCCGCTATGTACGTGGGATAACGTTATTAATGGGTGAATTATACTTATGACTCGTTAGGATGTGCTTGGTTTTGGGATAATAGTTTACATGAATAATGAGTTGAGTTTATCGAATTGACGAATTCGATAAGATCTAACTATTTATTCAAACTTATTAAACTATGAAGTTTATCATTTAGACGCCCCATTGTGTCATTATGAGTCGATTGTGGTTATTTGAGTGCATTCATGGAGTCTTGTCGAGTCGATACCACACACACACACGATGATACCTAACGCTACTAACTAAATGAAACAACGAGATATTTTGAGATGAGGAAATGAATACATTTTGGGCATAAAACATTGAAGTTGAGAATATATATTAAGAATTGGTTATAAACTGGTTGTGCCTTGCTTGATAAAAATTTATCGAACCTCGATTGAATATAGATCGATCACCTATATTCACCCGAGACAACAGACATGGGCCGATCACCTATGTCCGTCTCGAGGTGAATTTTACAAATCGGGAATTGTTATAACAAAATTGTGTTCGGATTGAGATTGGTTTTAAGAACGATAAACTTAAGGTGGACTCGCACACTCACACTCGCTAAACATCACGAAGCCCGCACTCACACACCATACAATCGGCATCGTAACACCTCTTGAATCGTAACACTTCCGGCATCACTATACGCCTTCGCTTTGTGGAATTCTTGTTTGTAACACTGAGCGTAGTTCGCCATAAGTCGGGTGAGACCCGATTGGCACTGTTTGCATCCGAGTTGCTTATCGACATAAGCCTCGTCGGTCTCTCTAGAGCGTTTGAAATTATTTTGGGCTATTTTTGGATTTGGTGTTGACTATTTTGTATTCGGTTTTGGATTTTGGTCTTTGGGTTTGAATTTGAGATTTTGATCTCGTTCCGAGTTTTAACTCGTCATTTGACTTCGAGTCATCGTTGGCCTCGAATTATTATTCGCCCGTTCGCTGATAACTTTGTTAAAATCATCTTTCGACCTTGATTTCAAACGCCATCCGTCGCATTACGATAGTAACCGTGATGGAATTATTATTCCACCGTATTTGATAGTAATCTTGTTGGAATTATCATTCCACATCGCTTCGGTAGTAACACCGTGGATTTGTCATCGAGCCTCGCTTCGCTGGTAACCTCATTATCGACACTTATACCTCAAGCCTAGTCTTGAACCGATTGTTGAGAAAACTTCAAACCTTACCATTCACTCGATGTTGATTTTAACGACTTCATCTAGTCGACGTTGCTCATTTTCTAAGCCGATAATATTGTGGTCGACGTTGTTTCGCCAATGCCGATTAAGGTAGTACCTTACGTCTTGCTGATGTCGCACTTATCCTCTATGTAGGAACCCCTATCGATAACGATCTAACGACTTGTTTTAAGTGAAGTTGTTCACCAAGGATTATCCTTAGATATTGTTTCGTCGATGATTGACTCTAGTAACATTTGAACCTCAACATTGTTTGTTAACAATAGTCTCGCTCACACACACCACCCAGTAATGGTAATACCTACCCTATTTTATCAGTATGGTACCTTACACACCATAGATGAGAAATTCTCTAGCATACGTACTTAGAGCCGTTGACGTTCACTCGTAGGTAGGAAATGATTTGGATATCGATTGGTAGTTGAACTTCTTTTGGAGATTATGATTTTGGAGTTGAACCTTGAAACCTTTGCGTTAAGTGTTAAGTGCACCAATGAGTCAATCGACTGACTGTGGTTAGTAACCAATACTCTCTTTTAGGAGTTGTACTTTCATCTCTAACCTAGATATCATGCTAAGTTAACCGACCGATTGCTGGAAGCAATCAACACTTTCTAATAGAGACATAATCTGAACGTCCTAGACTCATCATCTAGTAGAGATTCCGTACTCAGCAGAAACCTTGAAATCCTAAGGAGAAATCGGAACCAAGTTCTCTAAGACAATCACATAATCTTTCTCTCATCCTTCGAGGAGCATCTTCTAACCTTTTGGACCTCTCACCAAACGATAAGCTACACCATAGACGAGACCTTGAAAGTAGATTCCCGCCTTTACCTAAGTGATTGTTAGTAGTCTTACCAACCTATTCACTTCCCGCGAATTAGTAAAAAGAAAAAGTATGGACGACAATGCTCGTCTCTCCTCATATAGATATAGAAACACTAGAGAACCCAGCTATCTTCTTTTACGGAGGTGAGGTAGTACCCAATCCTCTCCCTCTGGTAAAGTGACTTGCTCTAATAAGCTAGACCTCACTTTCAAACCTTAGCTCCCTACCTTCTTTCAATTATGGAACTTTGATTAAAAAGGAAATTACCTTGATCCGTTTTCTCTATCTGAGATTCATTTGGTTAGTATACACCTGATCCTCCTTCCTCAACCTTCAACTCATTTCGATATTCTTAAGGAAGGAGTGCGATCGAAAACCTAAGTTATACAAATGGACTTCTCCACACGTAAAGGAAACCGCGTGCTTTAGGAAATGTTGATTCCTATCCTTTCTCGGATTTTGGCAATCGCCACACACCCATTTTTCATCTATCACTTCCTAGAGCCTAGAGAACCGATCTGGACATGCTTATAGTGTATCACCTCCGCACGAAGGACCATGGAAGAATCATTCGAACCCTAGTAGAACACATAGCGTACCTATCAAGTTTGGCAATGGTTGGGATGGACACTTTCCCTTGGTCAACATCTCTTATAACCATACCTATCGCTTTAGTACCTCACATGCACCGTAAGAGATCCCTTATGGTCGTAAGTGCCAATCTCGATTGTTGGGTAGAAATGGAAATACCCAACCTACCAACCCTGAACCTATTCGAAATGATACCAAGGAAACCGTTCTAAGTTGGGATGGATATGTAAGTTACTCACAAACCATTTGGAGGCATAGACAACGTGAATCTCTTGAACCCTCCGAGGTAACCTAGAATTTAGCTTTCGGAGCCACCATGAAATTTTGTGAAGCGAGTAGTAAATGTGAAAACTTAATCCCCGCTATGTCAATCTTTTGGAAAATCCTTGCTACATTGAGACCAGTAGCTCAGAGCCTTAAGCTACCATTGAGACTCAGTAGAGAGTTCCCAACATTTTGTGCATAGTAGGAAGAAGTGACTTGCCGTTGAGGAAAATGTTATCCCTTTGGAAAATCCTAATTTTTGGACGTTTAAACTTCGTTGATCTATCGAAACCATAGATGATGAGACCTGGCAACTTTAGTAAAGTTGCCTCCTCGCTTCAAAAACATGGTGTTAGAATGAGAAACGTGATGTGAAATAAATCGGAAAACATGGTGTTTGTGTTGCAGTGGACTCGAGTCGAGTGAACCCACTGGTCGGAACAAATGGACTCTGGTGAGTCGGGTCAACGGGCGTGAGTGGTTGTTGCGAGTGGACGGGTCAAGTTATGTTGTTGTCGTGGCTTGTTTTGGAGTACTTAAGGTCATGGTTACGCTTTGTTTTAGAACCCGTATGGGTTATGGGCGAGACCAGTTTAGTCTCTTTTGATTTATGAACTTCTAATGGTTGTTGTTGTTGCCAAGCCCGGGAATAAGTGTGTTGGGACTTTTTAAGTTAAATGGATCACGGGTCAAATTTGTTAAGACTCGATAAGTAGTTATAAATCATAAAGTGTGATAATAGATAATATCGAAACAAGTAAGTGGTAACCGGTGTAGGTAACGGATTAAAATGGGAAATACGAGACGTGTTACATGTTTGGTATGAGTCAAACTAAGTAACGAGTAATACTTTAATTGGACTTGGAAATGTGGTCGATAAGTAGTAAATATTATTGCAACGAGAGATATTAAGACTAATAAAATTAGTTAATGAATCAACATGGTTTCATTTGATTAATCGTGAACTAGTATGTTTCGGATAATATGGGGAATTGCGATTTGGGTTTGAATACGGTTCATACGTTTTGAGTAACAATTGTCTTCCAAGTTATTTTGGTTATAAGATGTACTATATTAAGTATTTTGAATTTACCGAGTACGATATAATGGACTCGGGAATAAGTTAATAGGTTTATTTCACAATGTGTCTAAGTATTCTATTTTCACATTTGACAAGATATTAACCCATATATTGTTGGCAGATACGGTTTTATTTAGTTAAAAACCCTTATTATCTACAATAATAACTTATGTTTGGATAAATATAAAATATCTTTTTTAAACTATTGATAACAAGTTATATTGATTATTGTGTCGTACTTTATTAAACATTTGGTTTAAATGAGTTTAATATATTCGCTTTACAATAAGCCTGAATATTATGTTTTCATATTTTAACCAATAATGAAATATACTACTATATATATTGTTGACGACTACGACTTTATTTGAATTATAAACCTTTATTTACTACGATAAAACTCATATTTTGTAACACATGTAGCTTGTGTAAACTTGTTTGAAATATTATTTTGATAAGATAACTTATTAACGTCGTAATGGTTTGGGAATAAACGAAAGTGTCATCTATAGTACCCTATTTACCATACCTTATATGAAGTAATTTCGGGTAAACTTGTATGATTATGAATAACGATTGAGAAACCTTTATTAATCGAGCGATAAATGGAAACTTGTCTTTTATTATTGAACATGTACGTTTGGGAATTGTTGGGTAAATTGCCGAAACTTATCAATTAACCTATTTATGTTACATAAATAATCGTCATCATTCCCTAGTCTTTGACTAGGTTAAGTATCGTCAAGTATTTCTTGACTATGTCAATGTCTTTTCCTTTTTGGCGTGAGTTATGGTCTGTATGACTTGATTTGGTCGATGTATTCTCTTCTTTCGCGTGACTTGTACATCGCGTCTATATTTCTTACCACCACACGAAACGTTAAAACCAAACTTTTGAGATATTGATTATGAATTTTTGGAAAGATAATGTACTTTTGAAAGTAACGACATGAATGATCCACAAAAAGTACAACACATTACCTTCTATTGATTTCTTTATCATATGAGCCATATTCTAAGAATATCGTATACGCATTAGGTTACGTCACAACTATTCTATTGTACTCGTCATTCTTTTGGATGCCAGGGAGATTAGCTTTAGATGCCAGTCGTATCAATAGTGAATAGTGCATTGTTGTGCCGTGATTACCTGTTATCTTCTGCTAGTGTTTATTCGTGCCTTGATGTGGCTAAGGTGAGTTTCATAGCCCCACTTTTATCTACGTTTTAACTACGTTTTGAAATATTTTGGGGTGAGAATCATGCTACTGTTTTTGGACCGTGAAAACTATTTGGATTTGCCTATATGCTTGATTGTTTAGATAGATGTGTGGTAGTTGTTGCCTTAGTCTAGGTTTAACCGTGCCTAACTAAGAATAGACTTCTACCTCGACCTAGTCCGGGGTTGGCAATTGTTCTAGATTTTGCCACAACAAAGGTTTGGACTAGAGTCGCGGCCCAAGTAATCCCGGATGCGGGATATGATTGAGATTCGGGTAGGATCAATGCATGCAAACGGTATTTATCTATCTTAGGTCTTGCATAGCAAATCAACTCTTACTGGTCCACTATGATTTTGTTGAACTTAAACCTATGAACTCACCAGCGTAAGTTGACCTTTTAGCATGATTTCTCAGGTATTTGAGAGATGTTTGGTATACGTGATCGGTGGAAGCTTGACAAGAAGGCGGGTTCAAGGATCAATTCTGACTCTGATAAGCTTTGGGGACCTATTTTATGAAATCATGTGTTGGGCCTAATATTTACACTTTTGGATTAAATGTTTTTAATTACTAAATTTGGGATTGGTTTTGAATGTTAAATGACTATCTTTTTGCTATACTTGTGTGCGATACCAATTCAATAGTAACGCCCTGAAAACTTGATTAAGTCTTCCGCTGTACCAAGATTTGGGGGTGTTACAGTTAACATATAACACTATGGTGCGTTTTGTGTTAAGACAATGGACTCAAATGTAATACCCCCAAAATTTGTTACAGCAGAAACACACGGGGTGCTAGTCTATTGGTATTCACAACACAAAGTAATAAAGAACGAAATACATACTACGTTAAAGTTTCATTTATAATGAAAAAAGTTTTACAATAATGTCAAGTACGGAAAATATGGCCCATATGTTTTACTAATCATGAAAATAAGTCATAGTTTGTGTAAAACACTTATGTGGATGGTTTATGACCATTGCCTTGCCATTTCCTTGCTTGGAGAAATAAACATTTGAGAAAAACATGCTAAAAGTTAGCAAAAAGCTGGTGAGTTCATAGGTCTAAATATTCAAATAGAGATGGACCAATATAATAAACATTTCAAACAGTTGTGAAACATGTTCCGCTAGCACTAAGTTCATGCAACCAAAGCTTAACGATAGTGCGCATGCTCTAGAAGCATGTTATAGTAAAGGCCTTGCAAGTGTTGAAATCCCAAAACACTTGAATCTCGACATGATATACATTTTGTTGCCTATCCGTAAACTTGAACGGGGGACTCACCCCCAATAGATCTATTTATAACATTCGTGCTTCCCAACAGGGATTAACGGTTCATGAGTTCGGCCAAAAAAGAGGATTTAAGTGCTTAGGCTACTCTACGAAAAAGTTTAAATAAACATAAGTTTTCAGTTGATCCGCAAAAGTATTTTGCAAGTTTCTCACCCCAAAGTTTATGAAACAGATTATCAGATAAAAGTGGGGCTATAAACTCACCTAAGAAAAAGCAATATGAAGTGACAATCAAATAGTGATAGTGGGCAGCTCCGACACGTAACCTAAATTAGTACGACAAGTTTTAATCTTTATTTCACGTTCAATACTTGATAAAGTTTAACAAAACTTTATAAGTTTTACAATGTTATGTTGTTGTTGCTTGCGTGGCATCGTTTAAGTTTGAAAATGGTTTTTCAAAAGTTGTGTGTATATCGGCTTATGGAAGTATAGAAGTAAATATAATAGAAAAATATATCGAGAATAAATGAGACTTTGGTTTGATGATGACCGAATGATAATGTACGAAAGATAGTACGTATATTGTGTGACGTAGTTGGTGTGAACGAAAGAAACATATATATATATATATATATATATATATATATATATATATATATATATATATATATATATATATATATATATAGGAGGCATTGGCATTAATGCCACCTCAATGCCAACTCAATGCCAACTCAATGCCACCTCAATGCCACCTCAATGCCACATAATCAATTTTCATGCCACATAAGCATAAGTTGTCCAAGTAAGCAATTAATTCTTAATTTCCGAATTTTATTATTTTTTTGGTAATTTTGGAAATTTTTAAAGATTTTGAAAATTGTTTATAAAAAGTTCCTTGCAAGGATTGAACCTTGGTTGTTTTGATAAATAACGTGTGTTTACCACTTAGGCAACAAGTTATTTTGATAATTATGTTGCATAATATAATCTTTAAATGGCTATGATTATATTGGAATCCAATACTAAATACAATTTATCTACAAAAATTATATTAAGTAATTATCTTTTTTAAAACTTTTTATACATATCTTTTCCTTAAATATATATTTTTTCTTAATACATTCATTATTAACAACTCTTTTTTAATTCAAAACCCTAATTTTCACGAGGTGCATGTTTTAATTGTTAATGGTTAGCGACCTATCTTTCATTCAACCTGAGGTAAGGAACCATACTCATCTAAAAGCATCTGTCAAAAAAAAATTGAATAATAAGTATTTTATATGTTTTTAGTTTACGTAGTTGTTGAAAATTTGGTTGAGAGAAGGAAAAGTGTAAAAAGATCAATGAAGAGTGCAACAGTCACAAACACCAACAATTTGATATTCAACAAAAACATTGAAACTCACGGCTAACATTGTTTGATAGATACAACTCTTCAATGTTTGGTGACCATTCGGTGGTTCTTGATGGGTCATGCATACCTTCGACCCTTCGCGTTCGGTTGTTTCTCATGTAGAGGCTACGCTAACGAGCATTCTAAACAATATGTTCCTCCTACATTCACATGTAATTTCCTTATACACTTCCTCTGGTAGTAAGTTTTAATTCTCTTTTTCTAACATGATGCTTTATTCTTTTAATATTGGATCCAGATTTGCCAAATGCTTATGTTACTTTGGATTTTGAGGCGGAAGTGATTTGGACTAGGACTGCCACTTTATCGCCTACGGGTGTCAGCATTAGTTATCCGTGGACCCTATCCCAGAAAAGGCAATGACCGTGATATGGTAAACTCTACTGATCATATTAACACTATACTCTTCTTGCATATTAACACCATGACTCATGAAGTGAGAGGTCACATGTCCTCTTTTCTTTTTTATCATATACTTTATGTGAAATTTTTGACTCATTTAGTAGTGTAGTCCCAGCCCGTCACTCTCTTCATGACGAAAATTCTTTTTAATGATTTTGAGCAGATTCCTTAAGAATAGTTGATGAAGAATCATAGGATTTTGAGTTTCAACAGCCTGAAGACTTTGAGGTAAATACTTTTATATTTACTTTTTACATGTTTTGTTTGTTTATTGAAGTATGCTTTGATTTTAGTGGAGTTTATAGCTATTAGGGTGATTGTTGTTGTAAGTAAGGACTTATAAGTAAGAACTTTAGGAATAAGTGTTTGGATAAACACGATTAACAAGCAATCTTCTCTATTTCTAAAACAAGGCAATTGAACTAATAACAATGGTTACCGGCATACAAAAGCAGATGGAACTCCAAGCATTAAAGGCAAAACATCGAGAACATGAAATGAGAAAACATGTAGAGGCAAAACATCGAGAACAGAAATAAGAAAACATGCGGAAGAAATGGTTAACAACATACAAAAGGAGATGGAAGGACAAGCTATAGAAGCAAAGCGTCGAGAACAAGAAATAGAAAGAGAAGCGAAGTCCGAGCTCATGCTATAATCTGTGAAATTGAAAGGCAACGGTCTATTCATAATCGGGAGCGAGAATGAGCTACGTGTCTCTCGAACCAAGGCAATAATGTGCATGGAGTCGATACATATCAAATTCGCAAATGTCTCAAACTTCATCCCATCTTCCGGTTGTCGTGTCCAAATCTTATGACCCGACCAGAGGCGATGAGATCCCAAAGGAGTTTTAGTCTCTCTGACAGAAAATATGAGGCCCAAGACATTAGCGGCCGGAGGTATTACCATTTCCCATAGTTCATAGACTAACAATCTTGGTAAGATTACATGCATTTTGTTTGGGTCTTTGATTTTCACTTCGATTCTCTCCTCTCATGGATTTATTGATGCGGGGCGTTACTAAATCTCTCGTGAACTTGAGCGATGTAGTAAGGCTCGCCTGCCACTTACTCATCTTTGTTTTCACACTTAAAAAGTCGACAAGTTGATGTATTTTTAATGTTTTGATGATAAACTTTCCTTAATCTTTTGTAGGGGTTATTAAGTTTATTCCATTTACTCCGAATTTGAAAAGGCATATAACTATCCTTGATGATGTTAGTGATGTCATTAAATAGAGCGGGATGGGATGGATCTTCATAGCTAATCTAATCTCACCAAGAGCTTCATTAATCCACAACCGGGGTTGAATTTTTTGATTTGTATGTCTTATTTGTGACAATACATCATATAACCTATACTACCCCTTTTTTTGTATAGTTTAATGATTAACCTTAATCTAAGCATGCTTCACGACCACGAGACGATATTTGTGAGGGCTTACAAAGACGGGAAGGATCTTTTCTGACAATTTTTTGATTTGTATGTCTTATTTGTGACAATACATCATATAACCTATACTACCCCTTTTTTTGTATATCGTGACCTTGAGATATTTATTTGATCATATCTCCATCTCTATTATCCATTATATTCTTGAATATTCTCATGCATAATTCTCTATACATCCGAAATATTAGTTTATTCGATGAGTGTCTCTTTACTTGAAAAAATATTGCTTGCAACAACTGATTTCTACATCGTAATTACATTTAATGTTCGGTTTGTGCTCTTTCACCATTTGTAGAGGTGGAAAAATGTTAAGGTTGGTAACGAGTTAAAGTGTAATTTTGTATGGCGAATTGGGTCCGGTTGCTTACAGGATACATTGTCTTTTTTATGTGTGTTTCCGAGCAACTATCACGATAGCCCGCCAAGATGTCGCCTCTTCCTTTACCTACTTGATCCGAATACATATATACAAAGTATAATCTTGCTTAGTTTCGTGTAATTTAACGAGGATTGATCTTTTGTTTGACTCCTGTGCTCTCACTCTTTTGTTCTTGGTGTCAATCCAAATTTGAACAATGTGGTGAAGATCAAATATTCCGCATGTTTACAAGCTTCGCCTTTGGAAAAGGCGTGGGTGCCTCGCACTTCAAGCGTGCTCAATATCTACTCTCCATCAGAGTGCGATTTTGAATACAATGCCTTTGTGTAGCGGGCTTCCATCGTTGGGTGACACGTGCACGGAGTATCACTATCACCTTCCTTACTATACAACGAGAACATCCTTATAAAATCGCTAGAAACAATGGTGTGTACCATGGCGAAACCACCCAAAGTAATCAAAACAAACATTTTGTTTCTACTTTTGCTTATAGTGTTTGCTTATCTTATTAGATGTTGTATGATGCTGGTGACACTTTGAGGTTTTGTGGTGGGCATTTTCGCAAGCGTGCACATGATATACTAATGTCATGCAAGTATTTAGGACTACAAGGTTCAAGTAAGCACTACGTACCACAAAAGTTATGTTCGTTTAACTAATATTAGTGATCTGATTGACAAACTTGGTTGTAACTATCGTGGCACCTTGGCATGTATAAAGTGGTGCAGTAACGGTCATTTAGAAAAAGAAGTGTTTTATGGGTCAAATATAAAACTATCATATGTTCTTGATTTAAGTACATTTCTCTATCAAATGTTTGTTAAATTTCTTAAAATTGTAGATAGGCAGCTGTATGTAAGAGAACAAATAAAGTGATGGTTGATCCTTGAGGGTTGCAATATAAATTATATGTAGACTAACCATTTAAATTACAAAATGCTTGAACTTATATATATATTTTACCATTTGCAACCAACACATAGTTTGTTAACTTTTTCTTGCTAGCTACTTGCTATTAAGATGTAATGTTATTGCTTTCTCATGTAGCTCTTTTTTCTTTGTGTTTCTAGAATTGGTGAAAAAACATTTACAGGTTAGGGAGAGTTAACAAGAGGTTTTCCTACTACACGCAGAATGTTATTAACGTACAAGTTTGTTGTTGTAGATTGTTCTCCCTGTTCAAGGTACTCACAAGGTTCGAACAAGCCACCCTGTTTCTTTAAGTAATTTGTTTCGAATCTTAGCTCCAATGAGGTTGTCGAAAGAGTTTATATATGAATATTACTTAGCCTAAATAGTAGAAAGTTAATATGGCAATCCTATATGTTTGGCCCATGTAATTTCTTCATGCGGATTCATAAGCACTTTAAAATTTACTAAAATGGGATCGTCGAATAGTAACTATGCCTAAACACTAGAAGCGATTATTTGTCACTCATGAAATATGATGCCAAACATTCGTGATCCGTATATCTTTATACTTGAGTTATGACCAACTTTTACAAGACAAGGGCGTTACATAAGTTTGATGAGAATAAGACGGTGTATCACAATCTCTGTGTAAAAGACTCGATTACAATAAGTGACACATCTACTTTTAAAAGCCTTGAGGTGTAAGTTATACCTTATTTATGTTTTCTTGGTATGAATAAATATTCTTGCATTTGTTAGTCATCATTCAAGAATTTGAAAGCTACGAAATGAGTCATTTATGAGGTCTTGGTTGGTGGCCACAAATACTTTACTGTCAAAACTTTGTTTTAACAACAATATAATTCATGAATTATACTACAAAACCAATTGTGTTACAAGGGTTGTTTATAAGAAACCAATACATATATTATTAATACAACCTATAAACGTAGTGCAACAACAATTTTTTTGCATATAGATTACATTATATAAGCTAATATCCTGATGTATGCAGTTTTCAAAAAGAACTTGCCGCAGAGTCGCTTAAAAGAGATGAAAAGTACCATTAATGACACTTCATGTTTATTTTTTAAGTTCAAGAATCATAGCTTTGGCTATTGATCTTTAACTTTTGTCTACCTTGCTTTAGCATATAAACCTGCACCCCTCCAACATTTTGTTCCTATCAAATTAGTTATACTTTTTTACAATTCTAATCATTGATACAAATCTCTTTAGTGTTTCTAACTAAATTTAAATATAGAATGCATGTATTTATTTAATGGATATCATTCTTAATGTGCATTAAGCTAAATGGTGTAGCATGCAAGAACCTAATGCATGTTCTGACTTAGGATTTCTTCTGATGGCCTCTACCTCGGGGGTGACACATGAATCATGATCAGGAATTGGTCTATTTTGTAGCTATCGAAAGGATCTATGTATGATGAAATATGCTTATCATCATGACTTCCAATAATAACATTTATAAAAAGATGGAGGATTATATATAGTCCTTATGTTATTTATTGTTTGATTGTAGCACTAATGTTTATGATATTGCTGCACCGTGCAAGACATGGTCTATTGCTGCACTATGATTTAGAACACGCTTTGCTTTCAGACTGTTTAAGGTCACATGGTGTTGGAAATACATACTATTTGCTGAGATGATGGAAAATATTGGAAAGTATTGGAATGGCATGTTATTTGGGCTGGCATATAGTAAGCCTCATGATGGAGACGAAATCTATAAGCTGAGAACAAACAGGTTGCCTTTCGTGTAGTAAACACATTTTATTATGATAGGTATGCCTCTTTAAAAAAACTGTAATTGTAGCAAAAACTAATTGTAATAGTATCTAAGTTGTATTATAAAGAGATATGCCTTTTCCAGTCTGTTTGTATAATATTCGATCATAATATCTTTAATTGTATTCTGTTGTTGCAGACTGATTTGCAGTTGTATGGTGTCGAGTGACGAAGTTAATACCAATGACCCTATTGTGACTATCTCATCTATCTTCAGTACTGACGCCACAACAAATGTACAGCCACGTGAAATTCTTGAACAGCTAGACTTTGACCGTATGAGTAAGTAATGTTGGTATTTTTATTAAAAAAATTATTAGTAAAAGATATTCACATCAATTTACGTTATTCTCATTTTGTGCAAGGTGCTGTTACCACAATTATTAACTAAATAGAATGCCGGAGGTGAAGTGGTATACCAGTCGGGTCATGTTCCTTACAAGGAAAGTAAGCTAACAAGACTTCTAAGAGTCACGCTTGGTAGGAGGACCAACAAAGTTTCATCAGTGCAATGGTTTATACATCTACTCACTGTCGCTTCAAAACCAAAATCTTGGAAACTTTCTTGATGAACACCTGCTAAAACCTGATGAACCATATTTCAGTAATGGAAATGTTATCTTACCATGTTCTCTATGATTTTCATTTTCAGGTCAAGTGGTTAGTGGACATCTTTAGAGCTAAAATTGTTGATATCTCCCGGGAATCATTAACAATTAAGGTGATGGGGCTGATATATGACTATCACTTATTACTTTTTCATGCAACATATTTAAAGTAAGTGTTGAATCTTATTTGATTAGATTTAAAAATGTGTATACTCTCCAACTCTTTGGGTTCTAGGTAACTGGTGACCCAGGAAAAATGGTTGTGGTGCAAAGAAATCTAAGTAAGTTTGGGATTCTAGAAGTTGCTAGGACTCGAAAGGTAGGCAACTGGTTAAGTACTTTAATCAGATGCTCTTTTTTGCTTTATTAAAGCTGTAATTTGTTTTCTTTGATGCTTAGATTGCCTTGTGAAGAGAAAAAATGGTTGAAGATGCTCCTTTTTGGCGATTTTCAGTAGTTTTGTATCATGACCTTGATGAAATTAACGCACGAACTTCTCTTCAGGCCAAAGAGACAACAGAATATCAGGAAACCGATACGTCCGTTAGGGTATGTCTTACTTTTTATGGGTGTCAATAGGTATGACCAATTGGGTAGGTTAGGTTGCGGGAGAAAATAGGTTCACGTTGAATCAAACTATTTTGCTCCGTTTAATTTGAGTTGAGTGAGTTTATCGATTGAACTAAAAAAATGTGCTTCAAATCAGGTTATTATCTAACATCCATGCTAATAGTGTTGTTCGTGATGTCCGAATCTCATTTTATACTTCATGCTCTTGCTAGAATCCTCGACCCGATTTTGCTAAACATAAACAGATGATATCAGGTTCATTACTGAATCTCTTTTAGCTGTTTGGAGTATGTTTATATATGTTTAAGTTATGTGAGTGTGCCAATCTTTTTCTAATTTTTTTGACTTTGTTATTGAATCTTTTTACCATTTTATGCAACTAATCTCCGTGGATCAGAAGCCCATTTTTTTAAAAATAAAATTCATACAACTAGAAAAGAGCCTAGCACTAGCCTAGGCCAAAAATTCAATGACCCAAATTCACAATAGCGTTGATGGACTATACTTAATTTTTATCATGTACTACATTTTTGTCGTTTAACAAGCAATCTATT
>CM040238.1:126248328-126448328 GCA_022545495.1 Chrysanthemum lavandulifolium | reverse complement strand
ACAATGATGAACCGGTGATGAAGTTCTTAATGAAGTACTCCCACCGCAGATTTTGATCCAAATGCGTTCTTTAACCCGTTTGCAAATGAGATCACGCACGGATGTCGCAGAATCTTCAACAAGCCATTTAAATCCTCGGAATCGCACAATGTATATCAACATCAACCTCTACACATCGATGGACGAAAGACCATCCTCCGGAAAATATTATTGGCAACCCGAATCAACCAATCGTTACGAGACAACGTCTTCACTCGGATGGTGAACATTGCATTTATGCACTCACCGTCCGCCAACTGAGCCTAAAAACATTAAAGACGCAATGAAAAAGACAACTGGATTGTATCCATGCAAGAAGAACTCAACCAATTCAAACGTCTTGAAGTATGGGAAATGGTTGAAAGACCAACAGGGTCTACGTCATTGGTCTCAAATGGATTTGGAAGAACAAATTGATGTCAAGGGAACGTAATCCAAACAAGTCACGCCTAGTTGCTAAGGGTTATCGTCGGGAAGAGGTATAGACTTTGAAGAATCTTTTGCTCCGGTTGCTCGCCTTGAGGTTGTTCGATATTTCTCGCGTTCATGCTCATATGAATATGACGGTCTTTCGATGGATGTCAAACTGCGTTTTCAACGGACAACTTAAAGAAACGGTTTATGTCACCAACCATAAGGATTCGTTGATCCCGAGTTCCCAAACCATGTCTACAAATTGAACAAAGCTCGTATGGTCTCAAACAAGGTCCTCGGGCATGGTACGATAAGCTATCATCTTTTCTCATAGCCAATAATTTCACCAAAGGTTCGGTCGACCCTACTCTTTTTATACAATATCACGGGGCACATATCTTAATTGTTCAAATTTACGTGGATGACATCATTTTTGGGTCTACACATAAAAAGTACTCAATCGCTTTTGCAAAACTAATGAAGAAATTTTTTGAAATGTCCATGATGGGTGAACTTACGTTCTTTCTAGGACTACAAGTTCATCAATCACCCCGTGTTATTTTCTTGAGTCAGTCTAAATATGCCCTTGAATTGTTAAACAAATTTGGCATGAATACCTGCGACACCTATGCCACTCCAATGGCACATACCAAAAAGCTAGATGCAGATTTACATGGGAAATTGGTGGACCCTACCAAATACCTAAGTATTATTGGGTCTCTCATGTATCTAACGACCCACAGTTCGACATTGTATTTGACATTTATCTCGCTCCCGTTATCATTCGAGACCAATCTGAAACCCACCTCTCGAGGCTAAAAGAATCCTCCGATACATAAAGGGAACCATTAACTTGGGATCCGTATCCAGAAGGATTCGGTTTTGAACTAATCGCTTTTTAGATGTCGATCACGCGGGATGTTTAGATTCACGAAAAGTACTTCAGAGCACTACAATTTCTTGGTGATAAACCGTGTCTGGCAAGCGAAGAAGCGAGGATTGTACATCATTGTCATCAACCAAGCGAGAATATGTAGCCATGTCGCGTGTTGTGCTCAAGTCATCCGGATGAGAACACAACTCAAAGACTATGGTTACGATTTGATGTAATCCCGATGTATCGCGACAATCGGAGTGCTATTGCGATCTCGCAACTCGATTCAAAGATTCAAAATCAAAGCACATCGATCTTCGTTATCATTTCATCAAGGACCACGTGGAATGTGGTAATCGTTGAATTATATTTTGTGGGTACAGAATACCAATTGGCAGATCTACTCACCAAAGCCTTGCCTCCCGCTAGGTTTAATGAGTTAGTCCACCAGATTGGTATGCGGTGTTTGACTCAAGAGGAATTGGATGAACTCTTAAAACAGTCTTAAAAACCAGTCAAACACCAAAATCTCTTTTGTAAATATTTTTCAAAAACAAAATACAAAAATATAAAACCTGATAAAACAACAAAAATATTCTTCTATCTATTTTCTTTCTACATGGCAAGTACATCTCTTCCGTCAACACTCAAATCTTTCAAAATTCAGTATTTTTTCGATCAAGTGTTGAGGGGAGACAATAAATACTTAACTGTTTAAAAATAACACTGTACTTGCATGTTACCTTTTCCCGGTTGTTTCTTTAAATTGGTGGTCACATTTCTGGTTCACTGACACTCCTCGGACTAAAAATTATAACCTTTCTTTATTTCTTAAGTCTAGGGGGAGTGTCGTCATGTTTCTTTCTTAAAATCTTTCGTTTGGTAACCAAAATGGAAGTTAAAAGGCTTTGGATGAAAATGGAAAAGGTGGAGGGACTAAAACTGTCAAAATCTTAAAGTTACTTTTAATAAAACACTCCACCTAACTTCTTATCTTTACATTTATTACACATACCAAACCATATCCTACGCATATAAATCGATCTTCAAATCCGTGTGTTGGATCATCATTTTGTAAGTGACTTAATCTAAACGTGTTTTCAAACAAAGGTTTTGGTTTAAATCTAAAACTAACGGTTAGATTTTAGTTATGATCGATTTGGTGTTCTACGATAAGCGTAAGAACAGCTAATCAAGAATGGGTGTTTGTGGTGAAAAAGATTGTGTCAAAACGTTTATATAACATCAATGATTATACTTTCATCACTAAAACACATCCAGATACACGAATTGATTGACTTTCAAAAACTAGGGTTTATGCGTGGGTTTGGGTGTTTTCATATGTGAACATTTTTGGTAATCAAGATTGTTATAATAGGTTGTTTTAAAGTTGAATTGATCATATTAAAGCCCAGAACTTGCCCAGAAACATAAAAAGTGAAGAAATTGAAATTTAGGGTTTATGTTCATATGGTTTGGGTATTTTTGATTCATGACGTGTTTGATGTTAAAACTTGGATATAACAACTCTATAGGCTTTCTAGACTTACCAGAAAAACTTTGGTGCAAATCCTATGGCTAGATTTCATACGCGTAATTCATAAACTTTAGGGTTTAGTCTTACGCGTAAGACCTTTTACGCGTAAACTGTTTGATGAGTTTCATGCCATGATCTGTTTTATAATGAATGTTAATGTTAATATTGATGTTATGATGATGTTATTTCAGGCTTGCTACTCGTAAAACGCAGAATCAAGGTTATTGAAAATCTACGCATAAGGATCACCTCACGCGTAGAAAGTTAGGCATAAGAGAAATCTTACGCGTAATCGTTACGCGTAAGGTTCTACAAAGGGACTACACGTATCCCGTGAAGGATATGCGTAAACAAGGACCTCCACGCATAAGGTCTACTCACGAGTAAGCCTTACGCCGTAAGGTTTTATATACGCCACGCGTAAGCTTTACGCATAAGGTCCCCTTTTCCCACGCTGTAACATTTCTTACGCGTAGTAAGGATCCCACGATAAGCCCTGCGCTCACGCGTATACTTCTCCCGCTTACGCATAAGCTACCATTTCTACGCCTAAGCCTTGATCAAACCTTCATTATGAATTGTTACGCGTGAAAACTTGTAAATAAAGAAATCATAACGTCACGAAACCAATAATGTCACTAATAAGCTTAAACGTTTAATATGTTGTGAAAAATAAGTGATAACATAAACTTTAAATCTTAAAGTTAACTAACTAACAAAACTTCTCACGACGTCATTGGACTATTAGACAAACAAGTGACTTTGGACTCGTAACAATCATTGACATTGCACATTCAATAATTAGACAATAAAACCATCTGTTGACTAACATAATGTCTTTCGATATGTTGGTTCTTTTGGCTAATGTTATTTCAGATCACGACATGGCCGCTCAAATGAATGTGGATGCACCAAATGTTCTCACCATTGCTGATATCTTCCCAAACGGTTATCCAATGAAGATTGTGAAGAATAACCTTCGAGTTGACTTTGAAACTCTTACCTGCTCAGAATCTTCTTGTCTCATTGCAGTGGATATTCTGAAGAATCATCCCTATCAGAACATGCTCACCAACTCTGCCACTGTTCCGGAGATCTACATTCAGCAATTTTGGAATACAATGCAAATGATCAAAGGACAAAATGTTGTGACTGTGACTCTCAACCACAAACAACTCACCATCACACCGGCAGACCTAAGGGTTGTTCTCCTTATTCCTGACATCATACCAACTGAATTCTCTGTTGCACCTACTGAAGAGACTGTTATGCAATTCTTGATTGATATTGGATACGACGAAGCTTCAGGAGTAATCACTAAGCATTCGCACGTGGATCTCAAGAATATTCCTCAGCCTTGGAGAACCCTTTATATCATCATCAAAAATCATTTACGGTCGTGACGGTGGATATGAGCATCCCAAGCTCATGGAAGCGCAAATCTTTTGGGCTCCAATCAACATGAAGCACATCGAAGTTGAAGCTCTGATATGGGATGACATGATGACATTCCTCAAAAAGCTTGGCTCAAAGATTCCTTATATCAGATATACAAAACTGTTGATCCAAAGAGCACTTGGGTATAACCCTGATATCCCCAAAAGAATCAATGACCCCAACAATCTCGACATTTTGTCTGAACCCACTCTGACAGTCAAATTTAAGGAGTCATCTACCAAGAAACAAGGTGCTGTGTTGCCAGATCACCTTCTCTCAGATGAACTCAAACAACTCTACTCTTATAAGAGGTATCTGATGGCTGTAAAAGAGAACAAAGTTGGTTTCCTTGATGACAAGTCAGCTGGTACACCTAAAAGGAAAACCAGACAAGGAAGTGCAGGAAGTGCTGCAAGCACTGAGAGTCAAAGAAAGTTTCCTAAGAGGTCACCTGGTCGTAAAAGGAGAGTTCCTTCTAAGGAAGCTATTCCTATTCCCACAATCAAGCCCGAACCGCAAAGAAAGCTAACGGACGAGGACTCGGAGGGTACTGCATCAGATGAAGAGATTTTCTACTCTGAAACTGCTAAAGATGACACTACAACGGTACCAAAACCTCCCAGTCCACCAGCTGAACACGGCAAAGGGAAGACTCCAGTCATTGAGCAACAAGAAGAAGAAGAATCAGATGAAGAGCAACTAGATGCAACATACAGGACAAAGTTCAAATTCCTTAGACTCCAACACATTGCGAAAGAATTTGCTAAGGATCAAATGGGTGGCCCCGGAGGATCAAGTGTTGCAGTTCAACCTACACCAAATCCTGATGCGGTTAATCAACCCGATAAGGGATCTGGTACCACCACTTTGGAGCAACAACAAACGCGCGTGGAAGATACTATTGAGTATGACATTGAAGAACCAGAAACTAAAAAGTCTGATAAAGATAAAGATGTTGATTATGATACGTTTGTTCTGGATAGTCCTACACGCTCAAAGAAGGAAACTTCTAAACCACCAAAGGACCCGGAGTCACCTTACATCTCATCATCATCGGATTCATCATCTCACTCTTCACCACCACCATCAAAAGGACAACCGATCCACATCCGGATCATTGAAGAAGCCTCGCCTCTTGGATGTCTCAAGCTAAAACTCGAATCGTTAAAGTCGTTAAACAAGTCGAGAGAAAGACATGCTCTGGGAAGATGAATTTCTTCACGATCGATCTGATGATCTTCATGATGAGACCGACAAGATGCAAGTTGAAAGGAATACGTCCAAGCTCATGCAAGATGATCTTCAAGGAAAATGAACGAAATGATCAAAGGGTACACTCATCATTACCTTCTTGACATTGTTCCTAAAGTTACAAAGGAGTTGTTCACCAAACAACTCTATCTCGAATCTACTTCATCGGCCAAGCGCACTATGAAATCAACACCAATGCACGTGAACATCAATCCAGTTGATCCCATAATCTTTTCGGATGTCGAATTAGTTGACCGGTGGTAGCTCAACTGTCCAAACAATCGCAATACTTGCCTCTCACGAAGGTAAATTGCTTGAAGCATTCGAATACCAACTAAAATCGGCATGTAGAAGAAGTCGAAGGCGAAATGTCCAAGAGACGATGATGACAAGGATAAGGATAAAGACAACGAGCCTAAACGCCCAAGAAGGCGGTGAATCATCTTCTATGCAACCTCCACCCCAACGGACTCAAAGACAACAAAAGTCTCCTCTTCGTTCTTCTCTTGAAAACCTCGAGATTCTTTCGAATTACCACCCTGGACTCGAAAACCGGTGATCACTTTGAGTATACTGGTGGTGACGATGAGGAATTCCATGAGCCCCAACAACAACCCGCCTCTCCCGAAAATTTAAGAAACCGTAATCCTCATCTAGGCCTAAGAAAAGAAGAAGAAGGCGCCTAAGGTTGACGTCGTATCATGGCTAGATGAAGATGACTGAAAGGAATCTGTTGGTTTTCTACACTTGTTAATTCCACTCCTACCCAGCTCAAGGTCAAGATCCGCGACGGTAGTACATTGGAGCATGCCAAGATATTGCAAGAAAAATTCCGTGTGAAAAGATGACGAAATACGAGTTGAAGCGAATCAAGAATGAAGCATTTCAACTTCTTAAAGACAGCTCGGAAAGTGCTATTGAAGTTGAGTATCACCTCGATAATATAGCACAAGCCATGTCTAGCAACATGGATTGGCTCAACCCAGAAGCAAACATCGACTTCACCAAACGGGACAACCCTCCATATTACACCGACTGGTCTAAACCTTTACCTACAATTGGCCAACCAGATCAGCCTATGATTCCATTCCGCTATTTCTTCAACAAAGACTTGGAATTTCTTCTACACGGTGGCGATGGTTCAAGGAAATATGCTACATCTCTGACACTTCCGTTCCCAGCAGCTATATACTCTAACTGCATATCCATCAAGGAAAGAGCTAACCACATGTTCTCCAACAAAGTGGAAGAGTATGACCGTGATGCAATGTATGGATTCACCATTGGCACGAACGGCGAATCTACTACCAAGGCTGCCAGTTGAAGTCTCAACATGAAGTGTTCAAGACTAAGTGTATTGTTGCCATCAAACATGTTGATCTTTTGTCCAAATGGGACTACACTTTTCTCAAGAATATTGTGGTCAAAAGGCAAGACGAAAGGGACTATGCATTCTCTGAAGCGGACTTTGAGAATTTGTCTCTCAACGACATTGAAGACATGTACCTTGCCAAAGTGTGGTCGCATGAGATAATTTTCAATCAAGTGCAACGTGAATTCATCAAGTCCTTGCTTATCTTCATCGACGCATAGTCATCAAAGAACGTGTAGAAGATCTCCGACTTGCGGTTGAATCATATCGCACCGTGTCAACTTTACTCCACCTCGCCTAGATCTTCCCGACATCAACCACTTTCACACACACACTCATCACCAACCATTCGAGTAGTTTACATTAGTGAAACACAACGCAAATGCTTGATGGCGTGTAGAGATCTTCACAAGTTTGGGGATCACATATTGAAGAAGGTTGGGACGGATTGGCTTATAGGTTGAAGGATATTCATGAAGGAATTGGGTCACCAAAGCGATGGAATTCTAAGGAAAGACGGGATGTGAAGAGGATCATCAGAAAGATTGATGAAAGGTTGTATCAACGGGACCAGTTCAGAACTCTGGAAAGCTTTGTAGGCGGTCGTCCCAGGATTGCTCTCGTCGGCTATCAACGCCCTGTTCGCATTCTTGGAAAGATCGATGGACTTCCTGGTACCCCTTGAACTGCTTCTATTTCATATAATTTGGATGTGTGATTATATATGTCTATGGCTTGTGCACACATAACAGTGTACAACCCGTAATTGTCAAGAAAGGACCCTGTGGTACGCTTCAGTGCCACAATCCTTATAAAATGAGCGAAAGCGTCTTACTTTTGAGTAAACCTTATCAAACCTTTCACTTTTCAAAGGTTCTACTCAAAAGAACAAGTACTTCCCCTTATGATTTTCAAAACCTCAACCGTTTATATCACTTGTTGAGGGGGAGTATTTGACTTAAAACTTTGTTCACCAAAATGTTCTTTGTGTCACTCTTCCCGCAACACTCGAAATGGTTATATTTATTCTCAACTTTTCAAAAATAACATTCTATATGCCATTTTTTAGGGGGAGAAAATATGTGATAAGAAATATGTTGTGTTTTGCTATTGAATTCTCGTGTGAAAAGACTTCAACCCATGAATTGACGGGATCTAAACAGTCATACATTGAAAGGATTTGTCTTCCAAGACTTATCCAAGTAAATTGTACCCATTCGAGAAGCTCTAGATAGACATGAACTTTGACGGGTTTGACAACCTTTTGGGGTTGTCCACATCTTCAAGGTAGTTATTAGAGCTAGTTGTCACCTAAAAGTCGACATTGTATCTCTTTAACTATGCAACGTAATCGTGTCTCGCAAGGAATTGTCTATCTTGAGTCGATCAATTCAAAAGTGTGCGCTCTTTCCTCACCATGCAAATTTGTCAAAACTCTTAAGCATGTGAGGGGAGTATTTTGCAAAAGATCAAACTCTTTCGGTGGTACAAAATGTTTTTCATTCACAATCACTTTAAGAGATTTTCTTAAAATGGTTTTATGGCAATGGAGTTATAAGGTGATTAAGGTTAGGAATAACTGTCCTATGATCCGCCAGAGTCGGAGGGATCTACCCAAGGACATCACAAATAGTTAGAAGTTAGAAGTCCTTAGGTATGATTATAAAAAGGAGAAAATGAGAATCGGAGAAAGAAGGAGTTGAAGAATCAAAAGAAATGCAAAGAAAAGGGTGAAAAGAAATAGCCCTCCATATTATTCAACTTAGAAGGACACGGGTTCAATTCATATGCTCTTGGTTGTCACTTGATGACACCGGTATTGAAGATTAAAGTCGTCATGGACCCAAAGGACGCATGCACTAAACCTTCTTAGCCACTCAAGTTTCTCTCAATGAGCTTGTTTCATTCTCACAGGAACCCTATATAATCTATCGGCTTCTCTTAGAGATTGCCGATATTGAAGAAGAAGACCCTCCCTAGTCTCCGCCAGAAAACCAAAATGCACTATTGAGTCAAGAGCCACGAGATACATCAAAAGATCTCTTAGGTACACTTGACATTTCATCACTTGTTGTTCAACAATAAGAACAACGATGGTACGTTATCGAGTCCTACACGATCTTAGCAATCTGTCGAGAACATTTATGAGAGGTTCACATCCGTGATCCTCGGTGATTGAATGGAAACTCCTGCCGTGGTCAACATCAAACGACCACGATAGCGGTCACCGGTAACTCCCGTGGATTACGCTTAGTGTATCTCAAACGGTCTACGATCGTGAGGTGATGCTTGATGTACCTCGGCGACTCATCCGAACCGTAGGTGTACTTCGGTACATCGCGTTATCTCACTTGTGGGACTCCGGTTCAGAGCGGCCTTTGTGAGAATTAGAGTTGTGTTTTCACACTATGTTGTTAACACTCTCAAGTTCAAACTTGTAAGCGCGGAATCCGCTTATTACTAACCGTTTTAATGTTTTCTTCTTATGGAAGCTTTGGAGCGGAATGATCGTGCAGATTCTTCTCATGCTCACGCCAACATCATCACTAATGAAAGTTCTATCTTAAAGCAACACAAAGTCGAATGATTCTTCGTCAAATCAAAGAATCTACAAAGTTTAAAGACTTAAAGAACTTCATCAAGATCAATTCCAACGTCAAAGCGTGTGAGCATGTTAAAGAATGACGTGGAGACACCGAGCAACGAAGCGGCACTGTGGCGATTAGATGCGCACAACAACAACATACTATCACTACCATCACAAAGAACAATGATCAAAGAACAAAGATTCAGATGACGTCAAAGCAGAACTGTTCAAAGAAGACAATTTCTCTACACTGGGGAGATTGTTCGAATCAAGGCAATTCTTCTCACAATAAAGAAGAATGTCAGAAGACGTGAAAGCTTCTATTACATCAGCACCTTAACCGTTCATATTCATTCATCACCAACACTTAGGGGGAGATTGTTGGAATCACTCCTAAACCTAATTCAAGTGTTTGTGATTCATATGTAATAGTTAGCTTAATTATGGCCTTTATGTTTGTTATTAGCCTTAGGCTTATGTAGAAGGCCCATAAGCCTAGGCCCAAGCCCATAAGGAAAAGGAAGGGAGTAGGAGTGTTGCCCTAGCTCCCCTTCTTATAAATACCTTGTAATAACCCTCACTTGAGGGTTGGTTGTTCAATTTATTTCTTTCACACATACTCTACGCGTAACCATCCAAGTATATCGTGTGTGTGTGTTTGGTTTATTGTTCATCCGCCTCTCTACCTCTTCTCTTGATGCTTGTATTGTAAAACTAGTGACCTAACATTAATATATGATATTCTGTTAATATCAGAGTTAGTTGGCCTATGACGTATACATATTAATATTATCTTAATATCAGAGTTTAGTTTTCTTAATATATGATATTGCCTTAATATCAGAGTTAGTTGTCTTAATATATTATATTGTCTTAATATCAGAGTGTCTGAAACAAAATATTAATCTTCACATTCTGATATTAATGAGGTATATATATTAATATTGTCTTAATATCATAGTTAGTTTTACATTTATTAAGTAATTTCAATCTATATTCAAAAAGAGCTAAAATTAAATTAAATTTACTATCTGACATACATATTTGAGTATCTGTTTGAAAAAGATAGATGCATAACACACTGACATACATGTCAGATAGTGATGAAAAATTCCTCCTTGACACTTCAAATATCAATTAATGTCAAAGTTTTACATTTAATTTTAATATAGTTTTTCAATAATGTTGCTTTTTTTTTTAATTCATGTTGTTTTTAATTATATTTTTGTTTTTATTTAAATTTACTAAATAATTTTAATTGAGTTATGTTTATTTAAATTAAAATGATTTAATTTCTCACTCAGTTGTTAAAAATTAATATGATGTTTATTTTTTCAATAAAATTTGTTATTTTTATAATTTTTATATCAAATTTCATATTTTTAATATATGATATTTGTGTTAATGTCTGAGTATCAAAAGTCCTACTTCTATTTTTCTTATAGTTTCTTTAGTCAAACAGATCAGAGTTACTTGTTCTATTTTTATTTAATATCACAGTGTTAGAAATTGGAAATTCCATGTTAAAGTGTCGGTCACCCCAATTATGGTCTAGCATAAGTTAGCTCGTAGACGTGTCGTTATTTACGTTATGTAGTAGTTAATTAGTTAGTTTGTAGCGTAGCTTAGTCTAGTGTAATACCGTGGAGGAAGGACGGGTCTTTACCCACTGTATACCTGATCCACAGGCCAATAGGAGGTTGTTATGTTTGTAAGTATAAATACCCCTTCCATCCATGGAAGTGGTGGAGCTTTTCAATCTAACCTTACATTTTTAGTGAAGCAAGTCTCTACCAAGAAATCTCCCAACTCTCTACTTTCTCTCTCTAATGGCAAACATGTATTTTGATCATCCAAGACCACCCGAATCATCAACACAATAATATATATCGATCCTACAAATGGTACCAGAGCCAAGGTTATTGTGTGGTGTTGATTTATTGTGGTCTTTTGATTCTTGTTAAAACTGTTTTGTGTCTTTTTTCTTGGTCGAAAAATATTTTCCGTGTTACTTTGGATCAGTTTGAACACATCTTGTTTTTTGTATCCTTTATTTGGTTTTAATCAAAATGTCATATGGTCCAATCACTGTTTACTCCTGTTTTGTGTCAAACTTGTCCAAACAGTCTTTTTTTTTGTTTCATCATATTTACATGAGTTTTGGTTACCAATTTTATCCGTGAAATACTATGTGGTCACTTGGTCAAATCTGCATATCAATATGGTCAAAACGTGAACAAATGGGTCAAAAGATGCATTTTTTTTATAAAACTTTTTGGGTTTGCTATGAATGTTGCCGGAATACTTGGTCGGAATAATCGCCGGAAAAAGTCATTTGGTCAAGTTTATATGTAGCGACTTGTCAAAACCACAGTGTAGTGATTTGTGTAATAAATCTGCCTAGCGACTTGTATTTACAAGTCGTAGCGAGTTGTGCTTTGAAGCTGGTATAGCGACTTGGTTAAAAACTCGCTAGCGACTTGGCACAAAACTTTGACCTAGCGACTTAGACCTAACGATTTGACAGAAAGGAGATGAAAAAGAGGTTGACCGTGACCATAACAGGACTCGACCACAATATACCAAATACCAAAAGCTTTTGTTCTCAGGTTCACACCATCTTTTGTCCAAGTTCATCTACGAAAATAAAAGATGAAAGTAAAACAGATCCTATCTTAGATCTATCCTAAACATCATCCTATCCCCACACATCAAACATGACACTGATTATTCACTAAAGATCTCGGAGGGTACAACTTTTCACATATCTTTTAAAGATTTTTTTGTTGTTGCACTCTAATCTTCATCGATCAATGTTTCTGAAGCATAACTTCAACAATATCCGATATAAAAAGAGAAGATTAACAAGAAGTTTGTTATTATCTTATCTTTGGATCGTTTATAATTAATGAAAAACAACAAATTTTAAACCTACCCGAGACCGACAAAATCCGATCTTGATGTCATAAGCTCTTATGTGTAGTGTAGTTGACAAGAAGAACTAAGGATATAAGTCTCTTGGTATTTCAGTAATATCACAGCTAGATGAATGAAATAATTTGTGCTTGTGATTTTCGAATCTATTGGTAAAAAAATCATTTTGATGGTGAGATTAATCTGAGATCAAGGAGAGGTGTTAGATGATTTTGGGCTTGGTTGTGATATTTTTTTCGAGAGGAAATGTCAAATGTGGGAGGCGGATGTATTGAGTAAATGATTAGGGTTAATGTTATGCCTAAATATTAGGGTACCTCGCTTAAATACTCGGTTATGATGTTAGAATTCCAAATCTAGATATGGGCTTTTTTTTAACCGGTTTGTGTTGTACACATGTGGGCCCAATTGATTTTGATATCTGCATTAATTCACGGTTTGGTATATTTGGATTGATATCTCATTTATCCCATGTGTATGGAATAATTGGATTGGACCGGTATTATTACTTGGACGTGTGTTGCATTACAAAAGTATGGACTTGGCCAAGACTTTGCTTATTTCGTTTTGGAATGAAGTAAACTCAATTATTGTTATCTGAATTTTCTCACTAAAATTTTTGGATATAAATTTTTAAAGTTTATTTTAATTGAGTGGTATTTTGGAAGTATATTTTTCACAGAGGCACAAATTCACGGCTTGAGCGATAATCAAAAATGACTACGGAGTTTTTGTATGGTATTACTTACGAGATATTATCCGATCGGGTTACCTCCATATGTGGTCATTACTATTAGCCGATGAATCAATGGAGGTTCAATTTCAAGAATTCCATGAGATATTCGACGCCACAAAATGTCAATGATACTTCACAGTCTAAGCAAAATCTTTCAAAGAATTGTCAGTGTCAGTCATAATTTTTCAAGATGTCTGCTTATTACAAGAACTTTTAGTGCAAATGGTCGTACACGTTATGATGCTTCCGAAATTTCAAAACCATCATGGAGGAGAAACGTGTACTTTGATGTTTTACGGTCAACCTCAGGGGGAAGTAGTGTATACTACTCGACTTAGTATGGTTTGTGAAGTTGTCTACATATGGGTAAAGATTCATTGATGAACCGCTGCATGTTCCCCTAAAACAGATACTCACCAAAACCAAAGTTGTCATAAAACATTCAAGCTGACATTGTTTACGGTTTTATCTTGATTTTGTAAAATCCCGCGAAAGAATCTATTTCTCGGTTTAAATCATAGACTTGTAAAATCCCGTGACAATGGAAACATCCTGGTAATAGTAAAGTGCATTTCCGGATTTATCTTACGGGTTATTCTTGGTTTTGTAAAATCTCGCGAAAGAAACTATTTCTCGGTTTAAACTATAGAATTGTAAATCCCGTGTTGATGGAACCATCCTGGAGAAAGGAAAGTGTATTTTGGAATCTTATCGATGTTGGTGATACGGTTTATGCTTCAAAGAAGGGATAAAGGGTGTACTTCATGAATTGGGTGCTTGCTTGGATATTCGTCATGGCGGTTTGGTTATTACATGGTTTACGGGTATGTGCTATTAGCCATGGTGGGATGAAAACCATTATCATAGTTCACTTAAAACGTCAAAGGAGGCTAGATTTGAGCTTTTAACCAGAAGATGTGACAATGGGGTTAATTCACTATTAGTTATTTGAGGTTGAAGTGAAATATCATGGGCGAGTCTACTTAGCATCTGAAGGTATCGGGGATGGTTGGATGAAGATTCTTCATGATCCTTGTTCAAGCTTATTATTAAAAACGAAGACTTGGAAATCTAGTTATTGTTGGGTGTCTTTTACCTTTTCTTTTACCACTTGGGGGAATTAGGCTCTTACCGCCACAAAATAACTATCACTTTAAGGAGTTACGTTGTAGTACTCAGTGTCACATTCAATTGTGGATTTTCAAGAGGTGATGTACGTCTATTACTTGATGGTTGGTTGGTTGAAGAGTATAGAGTACTTAGAGATTCAAATGGGCGTGAATTCTCGACACCGCTCTTTGTTACACATGTGCAAGTTTAAGTCACGAGTTTGAGTTATTCTACTTGTGGTCAAATTCATCATATTGGGTTTTCTCCATCACCGTCACGACAAAGAGCCTCTTGAATGATAATGGGGTTGATTACATGTTTTGCCTAGAGAGCTGAAAAGAGAGAGATTTATGACATATGAACACATCAGTTCATGCCTCGTACTCTAAAGAAAAGAAAAGCGTACGTTTCAGTGCGCTTTATCTTCGAAAGAAGAGAAATCTTCTTATGACGTATGAACACAACAGTTCATGCCTCATTCGTTAAAGAAAAGAAAAGTGTACGCTTCAGTGCGCTTTATCTTCTGAAGAAGAGAAATCTTCTTATTATGACCATTCTCATCAGCATGCTTCATACTTTTTCCATGCGCTTCAATTATCTAGTGAACCGGACTACCGATGATTGTTTTCTTATTCCACTTGCTCAACTATAATGATGATGGTGACATCATGTGCTAATTTTGCGAGGGAGAAGTGTGAATTGACTACATTTGGATACTTTTCACTTGTTTAATCAAGAATGGCAACTCCGTATGCAATTCTTGAGGGGGAGAAGAAGTGTGAATGTTTTGCATGGTTGATTGATATTTGAAAATATATGGTCAAACGGCTCCTAACTCATGTAAGAACCGAGCTTCTTCTTATCGGATCATCTTCACATGTAGTTTCTTCTAAGAGCCGTTGGTTGACATCTTCACACGGATTGATGAGTTTAGTAACAAAGTGCTTCCGGTTAATGCTTCACGTGCACATCAACATGATGATTCCAAACAATCTCTATGTTCTTGTTTGATGTGATTGGTAGTTTGGTGTTACCATTTAGTGTGTTCGGTGCGGGTGATTCTTGATTTCCTTGATGAACATCTTTACATTCTTGTTTGATTGGGAGGATTTTAGTTAAGGGATTTGCAAGAGGTAAGTTAATTGGGATGCTTTTGGTGAGATGAAGATGTTAACTTTCTATTCCCCAACTGGACAATCTTGAAGAAGGTCGAGTCTACAGTTTGTTCTACATTTTACGCTACATGTTACAAGACTAAAGGCGAGTTGCATTTAACGATCTAAAGACTTCTTCTTAACTGGGCATTTATCAAGCAGTTGTCGGTTTAGGGAGAGCAATAATTGGGGAGGGTGAAATGTTTTATTTAATCCCCAATTATACTTGCTCACTTACTTGACAAGTTGATTCCACAAGATTACTAGTGTTCTTCTCAAAAGATTTCTAGTACTTGGGCTTATAATATGTTGTCGATTACGAAGTGTCAAAACCAAAGAAGGGGAAGGAGACTCACATCTAAACACAAAGCGAGTAAACTTGATGAACTTAATTCTTCTAAGTGATTGAAGATATCCCGGAAGACAAATGTTATTCTGCAGAGAAACTCAAGGTTTGACTCATGGCGAGTAAACTTGATGAACTTAACTCTTCTAAGTGATTGAAGATATCCCGGAAAACAAATGTCATGACCTCGAGAGAAACTCAAGGTTTTACTCATCAAGGATTTTGTGTTATTATTCCAACGACGTGGGGAAGAGATGGAAGAGTTAGTTTACGAAGATAAAGAGGTACACAAGTGTGTGATGATTTTGATGTTATCGGAATCATCGGGGAGAGAGATTGTGTACATTGGGGATGCTCATTTGTTTTACTTGAGGGCTTAATCGGTGATTCAAAGATATAATCACTTATTACGGTGTTGACATCCCAGAGATTGTCACCCGAGAGATAATCGATGATTCGCCTGCTTCTTCAATGTTATCGGTTATTCTCTCTTTGGGCATTGGTGCCGGGTTCTTGAGCTTCATACACTTTCTTGACGGGTGATAAAAGTATACATCGGGGTTATTCTTTGGCTATTGGACTTAATCTGCTACTTGATGGTATAAGTTTCTCGTCTTGGCATATGTGTATTCGTGTTCGTGAGCTCTAGTCTAAGAGATCGATCGCATCAAGTCATCTACTTGGGGAAGTGTTCTCTTGACACCTTTTGGAATGAATTGCTTGAGACTTGAGTGGTTATGAAATGTGAGAAGATTATTTATGAGTGGGATGATACGTTCTTGATCTATTTTGATGATATAACCCAACGGAGAATCTCGATTATCGTTCTTAAAAGGGCAATGGATTTATGTTAAATAGTGTGCTTTTACATGCACTGGCTAAGACAAGCTTGAAATAGAGCTTGAATCTGCTCATCCAAAGGATTTTCGGTTTGGGGAAGCGCCAAAATCTCACTTCGGATGGTTCAATTTCTTTCTTCAATGCAAGAGCCTCGGAAGCTTTGGTGGTGAAAGTTTTAGGATGATGACTTCTATCTTCTACAACGGGGCTGCTCGATATCCTTATCTCGGTACTCGTATCATCATCTTCTTAAACTATATCATCTACTCTATCTGTGTAAATATTTTTTAAAAACCAAATAGAAAATTATAAAACCAACAAAAACCCATAAAAATCATAAAATTTAAAAATACTAAAAATATTGTTTTCTCAAGACATGTCTTCTGGTATCGATAACATCTACGGTCTTAAAAATGTCATTCAATAATGGCACGGGACTTTAGATGAAGTTCAAGCAGGAGGTGTAAATATTTCATTCTAAACATGTCTCAAAATATGGCTTGCAGTTATTTCAGACTGTAACCCGTGCTTAAACTATGGTTTGCTATTATTTCCGATAGCAACCCGATCTTCAAGGAAGGAAAGTGCTGCGCTAAACAAATTTTAAAAATTTTCATGCACTTATCCTAAAAACAAAATGAGGAAAGTATGTCGAAGGACTGCTGTTCCTAAACAAATTTTTTTCCGTCTAAAAATTCTTCAGAAAAATATTTGTTGTGTTTTCAAAATGGTGGAAAATGAGTTGCTTGAAAAATCAATCAGTATCGAGTTTTTATTAAATTGAAAACTCAATCAATGACTTCAGTGCTTTTAAAATTTTCAGAAAAATAAGTCATTGATTGAGGGGGAGAATGTTTTCAAATTTATATCATCTAACGGGCTTTCTTAATTATCCTATATGCTTAATTAAAAATGATGTTAACCTACGTTGAAGGACTAGGTGCCTAGGATAAGATTGTTAGGATTAGATGATTATAGTTTGATGAACACATATATCCCATACCTTATATGATCTGATTGATATGTTGGATTGACTTTTATTAGTCGATTGCTGTTGGGTGTTGTCGACCACCATATATGTCTATCTATTTCTACTAACGTATGCAGATGACATGGTTCATAAGAATGTTCCCGATCCGGATCCCACAATTGAATATGATTGGATGCGAATGGAAAGGGTAACTATCTCTTGGGTTGACATATGAAGAAAGCGGAGCTTAATTGGACTTCTATGGAGAGTTGGCATGGAAAAATGCAGCGTAAGAGGTCTCACTGCATTAGCGAGATGGTTTTCTTCATCGACAAATGAAGAAAGCGGAGCTTAATTTGACCTCGGTTGGCATAAAAATGCAACGTAAGAAGTCTCACTGCATCAGCAGACGGTTTTTCTTCCAAGCCTTACAGCAACAACAGAAGCAGCTCAACCACTTAACACAATCTTTGTGCAGGATAAAGAGTGAATAATACCATTTGTCAAAACTTTGAAAAATTTTGTTTTTTGAAAATGGAAAAATGTTGTTTTTGAAAATAAAATGAACTAAAGTTTTGAAATCAACCGGACTTTATTTTGTCAAATCTTCAGTGATTTCAAATTAAATATTTTCAAACGATATTTCATCAAAAAGTCCGTTTTGTACGATAATAAGTGGTGATCTAAAGATTTAATGTTATGTCATGGTATGATTTTTTCTTTTGAATCAAGATCTTTCAAAATGAAATTTTTTCTGTTCTTGTTTGATTGTGAAATTGTTTTATTTTACTTAAAGATCTCTTAAAACAATCATACCTGACACTAACAATCTTTAATGTCTTAAAATGGTCCTTATCTGTCATTTTTTTCAAAATCAAATCTTGCCATGTCTTTCCCCAAAATTTTCTAAATGATTTAAATCAATTGGGATCACAAATCTCAATTGGTTTGAAATTTTTGATCGGGGGAGAGATCGTGATTTAAATCTCTTATCTGTTTAAATGGAATTGATTTTAGTCCTTAAAGGCACTCCTGCCTCCATGTGCCAAACGATTTCAATATATGATGCACATGATTGAGGAGGAGCATTTATCCAAAAACCAGATGAGTATTTAAACCTGGCCACATTTTCTCCCATGTTTTCTAAACCTTATTAAATCACTTGGTATCCAAAATCTCAAAGGGTTTGATATTTTTGATCGGGGGAGAATTTGTGATTTAATATGAAATTTGATAAAAGATGATCGTTTTGATTCAAAGTGCTAGTTCTCTCTAATATGTGCTAAACTCTTTCGTATATCGATGCACATATTGAGGGGGAGCAAATGGTTTCTAATTGGAATCGTGAAAAGTGCTTCAAAAGAACTCTTTCCTCTATGTGATAAAATGATTTCAAATATCCTATGCACATATTGAGGGGGAGAATTTTACCAAGAAAATCAAATGGCTTTTTCGTACGAAATTGTGATCAAGAATTTGTTTCAAAGAACTCTTGCCTCCATGTGCTAAACAATTTCAAAACATATGCACATGTTGAGGGGGAGCATTTCTAAATGATCAAAACTATTAAGGTACAAAATGCTTTGATTTTATATCACAAGTACCTTGATTGTTTTTCCAAATGATTTTTCAATTGGTTTTGAGAATGAAAGAACAATACCATAAGACCGACCAATTTACTTTATGCATGGTGTTATAAGGATGGTTAGGTTAGGTATTCGTTCCCACGATCCGCCAGAGCCGGAGGGATCTACCCAGGGACAATCCATTAGATAGTGTAGAGTCCTTAGGTATGATGAAAAAAGGAAAAAAGTGAGATATGGGAAGAGTGCGGACTGAGATAGAGCTAGTATTGGAATAAACCCACAAGGTTCTAGTAATGAAGTCTCGGTAAGCTTGAAGGGGTTGAAGAATGAAAAGAACCTGAATGTGAAAAGGGTGAAAAGAAATAGCCCTCCATCAATTCAACCTTAGGGCGTAAATCGGGTTCAATACATATGCTCGGTGGTTACTAAGGTAACGCCGGTATTGAAGACAAGGCGTCATGAACCCGATGGACTTGCACCTAACTTCCCAAGCTACTTAAGTTCCTCTTAAAAGGACTTGTTTCATTCTCACGGGAACCAACATTATCTATCGACTTTCTCTTAGAGATTGTTGATATTGAAGAAGAGACCCTCTCCTAGTCTCCGGCATAGGAACCAAATGTGCACAATTGAGTCTAGAGCCAAGAGATCATCCACAATATCTCATTAGGACACTATTCTTGAAGACTTGCTGTTTCACACAATGTGGAAAGTAAATATATATTAAGATTCCTATGCATTATCCTTGTGGTATTGCCAGAACATTCGAGTGATACGTAAAAGTATTCACGATGAAGATGGAAATCCTTCTAGAGCCAACATCAAATAAGCTCTTGGTGGGTGACATGTGAGATCTTTTCAAAAGATTAAGCTTATGACAAGCGGATAGAAGCGATGGGAGATTCAATCTTGAATCAACCTTGGTCGAGAATGGAATTGACGAATACTTTTGGAAAAACCGTTCGATGTGCAAATCTTCTTTCTCTAGCACATCGAATGTGTACTATGTTTTCAAACTCAAAAGTATCTCGATTGAAAAATACTTTTGGAAAAACCGTTCGATGTGCGAATCTCTTCTTTTCACTAGCACGTCGAATGTGTACTCTTTTCAAATATAAAAGTATTTATGATTGAAAATTGATCTTTCCCATAAAACCTTCATCGTATTGCAAAACTCTTTCTTCTAAGCAATACGCGATTGTTTTCAAATCATTTTCATCAATCGGTGAATCTCAATTATTGGTTCACTCACTCCGTGTTGTCTTCTTTGAGGCGTTCGGTTTGAGAAGCGGCTAGAAGCATTGCGAAACCACGTCAAGGAGATTCTTAGGAATCTTACACGATTCTGAGCGATGCTTGTCGCGATCAGCGGGGAACCGTGGGCGTGTACCTCAATTCAACAAAAGTGATCAAAGACACTTTCGTGTGTTTTATTGCTAGCTGTTGTTTGCGGTACATTTGGACGATTCTGTTGATCGAATTGAGGAGTCAATCAAAGCCGCATGCTCACGCATCCACACTTAATTTGAAGAAATCATGGTGGTGCATATCTACATAACACGGTTACGATATTTTTATACTATGCTACGCTGCGCCATCGCAAATATCATGAACGGTAAAGCTTCGCTACTACGATGGAAAGATGTCATGATCCGAAAGTGTGAGCATGTCGGTCCGAAAGTCACAACTTCACATGATGGCAACACAATAAAGGGTGATCCAGAGATTTCTGTGGTGATGATCTCAAAGAAAGCTCGAAGATCATCAAAGATGTGGATCGATTAAAGGCCTCCATTAAAGTACTAATCAATGCGGACTTTGAAGAATCGCTACAAAAGCACAAAGATTGCGGAACTTGAAGAATAGAAGTCTGAGCTCGAACTAAAGACAAAGATAGAATGCTAGGATGCAAAATGTATTTCATGGGTTGACCTCCTTATGGGAGATTGTTAGAATTGGAAATTCCATGTTAAAGTGTCGGTCACCCCAATTATGGTCTAGCATAAGTTAGCTCGTAGACGTGTCGTTATTTACGTTATGTAGTAGTTAATTAGTTAGTTTGTAGCGTAGTTTAGTCTAGTGTAACACCGTGGAGGAAGGACGGGTCTTTACCCATTGTATACGATCCACGGCCGATAGGAGGTCGTTATGTTTGTAGTATAAATACCCTTCCATCCATGGAAGGGTGGAGCTTTTCAATCTAACCTTACATTTTTAGTGAAGCAAGTCTCTACCAAGAAATCTCCCAACTCTCTACTTTCTCTCTCTAATGGCAAACATGTATTTTGATCATCCAAGACCACCCGAATCATTAACACAATAATATATATCGATCCTACACACAGTGTGTTTAAATTACATAATTTTTAATATATGATATTTGTATTAATATCAAAAATAGTTGTCTTTAATATATGATATTGTCTTAATATCAGAGTCTTTGAAACTAAATATTAAAAAAAAATCAGAGAAAATTTTATAATTGCATCTTCTATGACGTATACATATTAGAATTGTCTTAATATCATAGTTTGTTTGCCTATGACATATATATTTTAGTATCTGTATACATTTATTAAGTAATTTCCAACTGACATATATGTCAAATACTATTTTTATAGTGGTTAAAGATATCTCCTCGAGACACAAAATATCACTCTATCTGTTTTAATCTTTAAAGTTGATTTTGACAATACACAAGACATTAATGAATATAATTAAATAATGAAGTATATCGATGATAATTTTAATTTAATTAGATAAAAAAATTGATATTAATTTTGTATTTTATTTTAATAAAGTTGTTTTACTTAAACAACTTTGATGTCTTGTGATATTAAATTTTTAAATATTTTAGCTAACAATTTAATCAATTTACATTTTAAAATGTTATCATATATTTAAACTATGAAATTTACATACTCTGATAATATTAAGAGAGTAGTTATTAGAAATATTTTATATCATATTATTAGAATTAGTTGGCCTATGACGTATACATATTTCAGTATCTGTTTACATTTATTAAGTAATTTGCAACTGACATATATGGCAGATGTTATTTATATTGATTATCACATTTGATATTGTAACACCCCCAAATTTGGTTTTGCGGAAGCATACGTGTTATTTGGGAGCGTTACAAAATTGGTAAATCATAACACAAGTAATACATAACGGAATACATACTCCGTTTAATTTCATAAAATATTTGGAAACATTATCTTGTAACATTGTTTAGATAAATGGGCACATCCCATAAGTTCAGCGGTCCCAATATAAAAACATCGTTTATGAGTAAAAACACTTCTTTAGAAATTTCTACGACCATTTATCCGCCTCTTGCCTTGCATCCATGATAACAACTAAGCGCCTGAGAAAATATGCTAAAAAGGTCAGCTAAAAGCTGGTGAGTTCATAGGTTTAAATTTAAATAGTAAGTTTGGACCATAAGCAAAGGCATATAATCATTACCAAGAATATAATGATATATGGATGAAAGTCTATTACGTTAGCTCTAAGTTCATGCAACCGATACTACGACAGTTTCTGTATGCTAAAAGATGTCATACAATATAGGGGCCCATAGCGAGTGTTTTATCCCTCGACACTCGGTTCCGACATGGTATACGTTTCACCTTGGCCTAAGCATGGCCAACCGAACGGAGGAGTCACCCTCAATAGATCTATTTATAACATTCGCGTTTCCCAATGGGGAATTGACGGTTCATGAAAAAAGAACATTCTTTAGGGACATAAGGGCTTAGGCTAAACCACGTAATAGTAATCATGTAATAGTTTAGGTCCATAAAAAGGTTTTGCATATTTCTCACCCCAAAATGTATAAAACAATTTATCAAGTAAAAGAGGGGCTATGAAAACTCACCTTAGCAAATGTGCAATCCAAATGTGGGATCTAGTGAATGTTGTGAAGCGGCACCAACACGCGACCTAGATAAGGAGGACAATGTTTTAGTTCATTGTTTTAAGTATCACTTACTTAAAGTAGTTCAATGGCTTTGATAATCGTATTAATACTTATCGTAGTTTGTAAAAATCGTTAAAATGATTTTACTAGTAAGTATACGAAGTATATATATATACTTTTCATGTAGACACTATAATATGATTTTGAAATTCAAAGTTTGATTTGAAAAATAATTACAATATTCCACTAGTAAGTATATAAATGTGTATATACTTATTTAAGTTGACACCAAATGGTATTGTCAAAATTATATATATATATATATAATTGATTTATTTTCTAATTGTATTTAGAAAATGTTTAAGTTAAGTTTGAAGACTTTTAAATTTAATATATGATAAAATGACATAGTGATCTTTAGTTATCTATCACAACTTGTTCTTAAGATATAGTTCTAAACGGAAAGTTTACTTGACATACATTTGTTTACTCATTGATGCTAAATTTTGGCGTAAGCATTATTATGTGAATCATGTTTTTAAACATTTGTTGTTCATGTCAGCTTTTGTATATTTTTCGTTAAGTAATGACTTGTGTACATACTTCGACGCTAAGATGATATGTAACGAGATGAAAAGTAAGAATAGACGGGGACGGGTTTGCATGTTTGATATCCAAATAAGTCGTCTCGGGTAGCACCTTATTCGAACACCCATAGTTACTACACACTTAACCATGGGGGTGGCCCGATGTCATTAGTGGTAGGGTACGAGTTGGGCCTAAGCCGAAATGATGTAAGAAATGGGTTTGTACAAGTAAAGGGTTTTAGCTTCTTGGTTAGCTAATTATACCCTTATGGGTATCTTATGGGCTCGACCCAAGGTGTTTGAAACCAATTTGACACTAAGTTTTTAGACATTAAAATGTTTTGTCAAGCTTTTAATACTAACATCTTTACTCAACACAAAAATATGACGAGTGGTTTTGACTTGAGTGCGACTCGACCTTAATATCCCTTGGATTGTGAAGTCGAGACTCCTCAACCAGGAATCACACGTACAATATTCGCAACCTTCAACATTTTACTAAGGGGACTAATATGAGGCTCGACTAGACACGAGGAGGTGGTCAAGAGTTTCAGGTTCGACACAAGGGTGTCCATAACAAACCTGTCTCGAGCCGTTGCCACAATATAGGAAGGCTTGGAAATAATACGTTAACTAAAATGCTAGATCGGGGAAATGATAAAACGTATACTAGTTGTGTACTACACAAAATATTTCCACTAGTATTCGTTACTCTCGACAGTCAAGGACTAAACCAACATGATGTCAAAGACAACTTAAGTTCAAATGTGATAAAAAAAAGAATGTCATTTGTCAAAACACAATGGTTATTAGTATCTCTTTTATAAACTCAACTCCTCTATTTTCTTGTTTCCCTTTACTCTCGTGACATAAACCAAACCGACCCATTTGCTAAAGACAACTTAACTTTCATGGTCACATATCAAGATTTTTAGCATCAAAATCCTAGTTCTTTGGTTAACTTTTATAAAACTCAATTTTCCTATCTTCTTGATTTATACCACTCGATAGGGACAAGATTATCATAACAAATGAAAACTCAAATTTCAAACAACCAAACTCACAACTCGACTTGGAATTTAAGAACAAATAAAAATCGACATGACCAACATATAACAATTTCATTGATAAAATTTTTCCAACATAATAGCATAAAAGAACATAAAACATTACATCAAGAAAGATAAGTAACCTTAATTCGAGAGTGATGGGTGAAGGACGAAGGTTGTTTCTTGGATTCGAACCAAACAAGACTTGAATTAGCTCCAAAATACTTCCAATTGCAAAACCCCCAAATCAATTTTAGAAAACCCTAACCTTCACAAACCCTAGTTTTTGGTAAAATTGATGAGGAACTGAGTTTGGGGCGTTTGCATCTCTACTAGAGATAAAGAAGTATTTTGGGAAGAATCTTGACTATCTTTCTCTCCTTGAGACTTGGTTTGAAGCCGAATTTGGTTAGCTTCCAAAACCTTAGGCGAATCTTGGACTTGCTCAAGATAGATTGAAGTGAAGATATGATTCTCTTAAGTGACTTTGTCTTTATTCTTCTTGGCTTATTCGAATCGTAGTCGGCGCATCATAGAGAGGATTTGGAGAGACCAAAAACTTACATGGTTTTGGTAAGAAATAGGAGGATATGATGGGATAGCATGTTGGGTTTTCCTTTTTTGGAAGAGTCGACCTAGATGAGGCGTAGGTCTAGAGGGAGGTTGAAGAAGATTGATATCTTTTGTTTCTTGGTTCTTGTACTTGTTTTGTCGTGTGTGGGAAGAGAAAGGACAAAGAGATTATATCTCAATTTTTATTAAATGTTTTCATTTATATCCATTGTGTAAGTATATATATGTATTATACTTATTGTATAAATTGTGGAAATGTATGTATATACATTACACTTAGGTATTAATTGTATTTGAGTCCTATAAAAGTTATTGTTTAAGTGATAGTGTGTTACATATTTTATGTCCTGCGATATTAAATTGTGACCATGATACCATTGTTTGATAATTTTATGACGTAATATCTTATAGCTACGCATCGGAGATATTATTATCTTTGTAATATTTTTCATTATGAAAGTTTGTCATTTGTTTTATCGAGTCCTTATCATAGTGTCGATGCAGCGTGCGGTCGGTCCTTTGGGGTAAACGAGATAACCTCTCGTCTTACAATTAAATCATAAGACAAAATGAAATAAAATATTCATAAAATGATATGAATGCAAAAGTGATGCAATAGTCTACAGTATGCGAGTTAACTACTCAAATGATCAGGTAAAGCCTATGCATGCTTAATGACTTATGCTTAGTAGTAATAAATTACTAATTATCAGTTAAATTTTAGTGAAAATTTACCGTGTGTCACATCCTCCCCGCCTTAGAAGAGAAAACCGTCCTCGGTTTTCAGTTAGAATTATTTGTTGAAGTAGAGAAAAGGTGTGGGTTTTTACGCTTGGATTGGTCTTCACGTTCTCATGTGTATTCCGGATCTCTTTGAGGGTTCCAACAGATCTTAACGATAGGAGTGCGGCTTTGTTTAAGCCGTTTGATTTCTTGATTCAATATTTCATTTGGGTTCCTTGACACAAGTTAATATTTTGTCGATTTGGATTTCTTTCATTGGAATGGCGAGAGTTTCATCGGGAAGGCAATTCTTCGAGTTTCATATGCGAAACACGTTATGCAAGGAGTTGAGTTCTTGTGGGGATTTCGGGTTGGTGGGCTACCGGCCCGATTCTCGTGAAAATTTTGACAACGGATCTAAAGTGACGAGGATTTAACTTTCTACATTTCCCAAAACGGATTACGCCTTTCTATGGCGTTACAAATCCCTAATATGAAGGGTGGTTCTCCGAGTTGTTCGCACCAGACTATTTGTGCATCACGTATAGTCCTGATGGTAATCCGAGTTGGTAACTACCAGCTCGATCTTGGGGAGGATTTGATTAATCTTATGAATTAAGGTTTTTCCCCCTTTTGCGTTCTGTTAGGTTGGGTTACTCTTTCCGGAGGCGGAACTTCAATCTAACTTTCTCATCGACTTGAACCTCAAGTGACCTTTAGTCCTATATTTATTGACCTTGATGATTAGATTTGTTTGCATTCGGTCTCTGGTCTGCGCACTATTATCAATGGTTCTTGATAGCCGCATGGAACCATTGGACTGGTTCTTTGCCGACCTATGTCCTAAACACGATTGATTTGCGCTTTTGACCATACAGTGCCTCATGAGGTAGCCTTTAGTTGTAAGGGAATTTGATTAAGGCAGTTTGCCTACTCTATTCACCTTTCGAAATAGGTTACTCATGCTTGAAGTATAACTTCTATAGCTTGAATGGTCCTTCCATTCAGTCTAGTAGTCGAAAGACGGTAAATGGTACTCATTTCATGTTGAATTCCTTAGAGTTTTGGGAGTGGTCCTCGAAGGTTTAATGTGAATGGCTATCGCTATTTGGAATGAAGAGAATTGAAAAGCTATGACTTGTAGTGCTTGCTTTGAGCAATCCATGCGAGTTAATCCATGTTGTCGTTCTCTTTGTTTGGTAGAGATAGGTGGATTTTGTGAGATGATCATTTAGTACCCAAGTAGAGTCAAAATCGATAGGGTTCTTTGGTGACTTGGTACTAGAGTCCATTGTTATGCATTCCCATTTCTATCTGGAAATTTTGGTTTGTACTTAGGTAGGTTTGATGGTTCTGATTGTTTTGAATTCTTCCTTTCGAACATGCTAAGTATGGTTTGACATAGGTCAAATACCGACCTTCATGTTTGATACTCATAATAGCTCTGGATCAAGGTGCATCTTTTAGAACACTAGATGAGTATAACTCACGGCCTTAATGAGGTTCCCACATAATGAGATTACAAATCCCTTCATGGCGTGGGTCTCAGCGTTGGTCCTTGGGGATAAGATTCCGCCGTCTTTTACAAGTTCCATTTCGCCTTGGTTATGTCGTAAGAGTTTTATTTTGTCGCTTCTCAAAAAAAAATTTTTTTTGGGTGTTGAGTATTCTATACCAATATTTTCCTTTTTGGATCAGGATAGCTTCCAGCTCTGGTGTAAAGCGTCTCTCTTAAATGGTAGAGTCCCTGTCATACTCAGGTATGCCTAAAACAGGCGCATTACATGATTTTTCCTTGCGCAGTGTGTGTAGGTGCTTGTTGGGTTGACTTTGGGGTGTATGATGATTTATTCCTTTCTTGGTTATGTGTAGGTGATAGGGTACTAAATGCAATTTGCATATCCGAGGCGTCGGTCTGCGTCGAGTGTTCTATAGGATGCTAATTCATTGTCGAAGGTTCAAGCGTTTCATATTTGTTTCCTTAATAAAATATTTCTTCTCTCGGATGGCACGGTCTATTCTATTCCGTGTAATGTGAAATGTATGGCATTTTAAGGTGGGAGTCGACATGTGATATAGACACGAACCTTTCTATTTCGTGATAGTGAGTTAAGCATTTCCTTTAACATGACCGGGCAAGAATTTCAAGAATTTAGCCATGTCGTGCGTTACCCTCGAATTATACATAGGTGATCAGGCTATGTATAATTGAGGACCGGTGACGTGTTGTGTGGTATAATCTAAATCTTGGTGTACTTATTCTTTGGTCAGTGGAAATGTTTCAAGAGTTCATGTGCGAAGTTTTGGTGCGATGGTTTATAAGATTTGCTAGGCCGACCGATTCTGTCAGCACGGCCTATAGTTCGTTTGACCAAGATGTGTGAAATAATGACAACTTGATTAGGAATGAAATGTTGGATTCGTGATTTTTGGCGAGGTACTAGTTGAGTTGGTCTTATCGGTATTGATAATAATACCTTCGTAATTTTTGGAATGTGGATTTTTCTAAAACCACCCGTTGGGTGATACTAATTTGTCAGGGAGACTAGTCGAACACCCAAGATGACTTTCTCCTATCTTCAGAGGAATCTTTTCATCGATACAAGATAGTTGATATTCTTAATGGTACAGTGAAAGTGGTCTTGGAGAGGACATATATTAAGATAACACGATAAGAACAACAGATAAATTACTAGGGGAAAGGTTCAGTACATTAAGGTTTCATAGAGAAGTACTTTAAAGTAGACTATGACTTGGAAGTTAAACTAAGCTTTATTACAACCAGCATCTCTAGCTAGCTTAATTTCTTCCATGGTGTCCCTTGGGAGCCTGAACAATTCTTCACACTTTCTTCAGGAAATTGTTTTGACAATTGCTGCCTTCATGCTGACCCTCCCTATCCGGGCACATGCTTTTGATGTGGTCTTTCTTTCCACATCCATGACATGTCATTGTTTCCCAGTAGAGTTGCTTACAATCTTCCATCTCATGCCCAACTCTTTTACAAATTCCACAAGGTATAGGGCATTTTCCATAGTGGTAATATGGGCATATATTACACTTGGGTTTTGTCGACATACCTTACTTCCGCTTTTTTTTTTTTTTTGGTAGTCTTAACTTCAGGCGTCCATTGACGTTTGCTTGATTGTTGCATTTGATCTTCCTCACCATCATATTTCCAGTTCCTCTTGCTACCACAGTACCCTATTGCCTTGCCTTGAGGCAGTGACTCTGTCAATCCAGGAGTCACACCAGTAGCTTCTTGAGTGACAGTGGGCGCAAATGCAACAACGTTCCTCTGAGTTTCGGGAGAACATTCCCAAAAGTATGCTTCGAGTCTCTTTTCCTCAGGTCCTATCATATTAGGACATAGTTGGGCTAGTTCGCGGCGGTTGGTGTACCCTCGAGGTCGGTCCTATCATACTTAGTCCACAGAGCTCTCTTTCCATCATTCGCGGTTCATTCCTTGAGCGATGATTCGCAATCATCATTTTCTTGAGTGTCCCACGAAGTGAGTAGCGGCGTCTATTCCACTAATCGGACATAAATGTCCCACCATGTGAAGGCTTGGTGTCGAAAGGTGCAAGTAGCATACTTGACCTTACAATTGTCCGTGACTCGTTCGCGAGAAAATTGTCTGTATCCTTTCTAGCCATTTTGCCAAACTTCTAGCTCCTTCAATTCCCTCAAATGCCGGTGGTTTACAGTTTCTGAATTCTTGGTAAGATAAATTTCGTGGTGTAGGCGTCTTACCAACAACTTCTTCCCTATTCCCCTGGATGAGGTTGTTGATGTTGTGATTGATTTGGTAGTTAGCAATTCTTGCGACAACTCGTTCAGCTATGATTTCTCAATGGTGGTTGTGTTCATGTTACCTTTCTTGAAACATTTTCCTTCAACCACAAGAAATGACAACAATGAGTTTTCTATGAGTGTGAGGACCATGGTTGGGATTCCTAAGGTTACAACGTGTACTACTTCTCAATCAAGTATCTTCTAGGTTGTATTATTTGGATATCACGAAGACTTAGTCTATTAAGATGGCGTTAAGCGGAGATTGGTTGGAGTGAGTTTAACATAAAGTTATAATCCACAAGGCGTTGTTTATTATGCATAGTCGTTCGTCACAATAAACTTGATTACATTCTAAGAAGATTTATGGCTCATAGGGCGATACATAACATCGTTCATTGACTCGCTCTAGTTTGTCATATGACAAAACTACTACAAGCGTTTTATTGAAACCACTCATCACAACGTCTAACACAATTGCAAAGTGAAATTTAAGCATTTCGATGTTGTCCGAGTTGACTTTGTTGAGTTGTCTTCCATTCTTCTAACTCCACGAGTTGGGCCTCCATTACAGCAAATTTGTTGTTGACCTCATTTGCCCTACTCTCCATAATCGTCTTTGAAATTCTCGACACCCTCCGGTATCTGTCTCGATTAATGCTATTGTAGTAATGGTCTCCAAGCGTGTTTGCCTACTTTCAATCTCGTGAGGCGTCACAGGTGTCTCTGAGTTCTGAGCACACCTTTCAATGTGGTCTTCAAGGCGTGCAATTATTCGTTTAACTTCTCACGGGTTCCCTCTATTGTTGTCCCAACATCGTTGTAGCATTCCTTGAGTGTTTCGCCAAGTGCTTGTAGTTCTTCCACCACTTCTTCAATCCTTCAATCCTTTCTTACGGTAGTATCCCCGGATGATCCGACATCTCTTCTATTTGTTCCTCATGGCGTGTTATCGCGCCATAAGCTGTGTCGAGTTGGTGGTCTATCGGTGGTTGCTCTGAAGTTTCCCAACCGAACAAACTAGGAGGTGGTGTACGGAAGATGATGGTGATGATGCAGGTGTGATTCTCTTGCTAGCGGTATCTCGAGGCGAGGTGGATCCTTTGATGCCTTGGTGAAAGTGTAGGAGTAGTGGAACGGTAAGTATAGTCTTGATAGTAGTGATGATTTGGAAGTGAGCGGTGGAGTGTGGGTAGTACCCTCTGGTGAACTTGATACACTACCTGTGCGGGTTTCGGTGTCGATGTCGGGAGTGAGTTGAGAAGGAGGCGGGATGCGTTCGGCGGGTGACAAACCTACATTGGGTCATCGCATCCGGTTTAGAGTGAGGAAGACATAGTGCAGTGACAAGGCGGTGCATATGTGTAAGTATATGTAAAATATACTTATAATAGATATGGGGTAGTGAATTAATAAATAGGCAATATAACATGCAGTCATATCTAAATGAACTCTAAATAAAATGGCAAGTAAGGCAAGCGGCAATTGGCGGTCGTAGAGTGATGTTTTTGTAAAAAGTGGTTATAGTTTAGGGTTTATATGTACCTAGTTCTCTATAACCTTGGCTCTGATGCCAATATGTAACACCCCCAAATTTGGTTTAGCGGAAGCATACGTGTTATTTGGGAGCGTTATGAAATTGGTAAATCATAACACAAATGTCTGAGCAGAATACATACTCCGTTTAATTTCATAAAAGATTTGGAAACATTATCTTGTAACATTGTTTAGATAAATGGGCACATCCATAAGTTCGTGGTCCCAATATAAAAACATCGTTTATGAGTAAAACACTTCTTTAGAAATTTCTCGACCATTTATCCGCCTCTTGCCTTGCATCCATGATCACAACTAAGCGCTGAGAAAATATGCTAAAAGGTCACTAAAAGCTGGTGAGTTCATAGGTTTAAATTTAAATAGTAAGTTTGGACCATAAGCAAGGCATATAATCATTACCAAGAATATAATGATATATGGATTAAAGTCTATTACGTTAGCTCTAAGTTCATGCAACCGATACTACGGACGGTTCAGTATGCTAAAGATGTCATACAATATAGGGGCCCATAGCGAGTGTTTTGTCCCTCGACACTCGGTTCCGACATGGTATCGTTTCACCTTGGCCTAAGCATGGCCAACCGAACGGAGGAGTCACCCTCAATAGATCTATTTATAACATTCGCGTTTCCCAATGGGAATTGACGGTTCATGAAAAAGGGCATTCTTTAGGGACATAAGGGCTTAGGCTAAACCACGTAATAGTAATCATGTAATAGTTTAGGTCCATAAAAGGTTTGCATATTTCTCACCCCAAAATGTATAAAACAATTTATCAAGTAAAGAGGGCTATGAAAACTCACCTTAGCAAATGTGCAATCCAAATGTGGATCTAGTGAATGTTGTGAAGCGGCACCGACACGCGACCTAGATAAGGAGGGCAATGTTTTAGTTCATTGTTTTAAGTATCACTTACTTATAGTAGTTCAATGGCTTTGATAATCGTATTAATACTTATCGTATTTTGTAAAAATCGTTAAAATGATTTTACTAGTAAGTATACGAAGTATATATATATATACTTTTCATGTAGACACTATAATATGATTTTGAAATTCAAAGTTTGATTTGAAAAATAATTACAATATTCCACTAGTAAGTATATAATGTGTATATACTTATTTAAGTTGACACAAATGGTATTGTCAAATTATATATATATATATATATATATATATATATATATATATATATATATATATATATATATATATATATATATATATATATATATATATATATATATAATTGATTTATTTTCTAATTGTATTTAGAAAATGTTTAAGTTAACTTTGAAGACTTTCAAATTTAATATATGATAAAATGACATAGTGGTCTTTAGTTATCTATCACAACTTGTTCTTAAGATATAGTTCTAAGCGGAAAGTTTACTTGACATACATTTGTTTACTCATTGATGCTAAATTTTGGCGTAAGCATTATTATGTGAATCATGTTTTTAAACATTTGTTGTTCATGTCAACTTTTGTATATTTTTCGTTAAGTAATGACTTGTGTACATACTTCGACGCTAAGATGATATGTAACGAGATGAAAAGTAAGAATAGACGGGGACGGGTTTGCATGTTTGATATCCAAATAAGTCGTCTCGGGTAGCACCTTATTCGAACACCCATAGTTACTACACACTTAACCATGGGCTGTGGCCCGATGTCATTAGTGGTAGGGTACACGAGTTGGGCCTAAGCCCGAAATGATGTAAGAAATGGGTTTGTACAAGTAAAGGGTTTTTAGCTTCTTGGTTAGCTAATTATACCCTTATGGGTAGTCTTATGTGCTACGGCCCAAGGTGTTTCTGAAACCAATTTGACACTAAGTTTTTAGACATTAAAATGTTTTGTCAAGCTTTTAATACTAACATCTTTACTCAACACAAAAATATGACATGAGTGGTTTTTGACTTGAGGTACGACTCGACCTTAATATCCCTTGGATTGTGAAGTCGAGACTCCTCAACTAGGAATCACACGTACAATATTCGCAACCTTCAACATTTTACTAAGGGGACTAATATGAGGCTCGACTAGACACGAGGAGGTGGTCAAGAGTTTCAGGTTCGACACAAGGGTGTCCATAACAAACTGTCTCGAGCCGTTGCCACAATATAGGAAGGCTTGGAAATAATACGTTAACTAAAATGCTAGATCGGGGAAATGATAAAACGTATACTAGTTGTGTACTACACAAAATATTTCCACTAGTATTCGTTACTCTCGACAGTCAAGGACTAAACCAACATGATGTCAAAGACAACTTAAGTTCAAATGTGATAAAACGAGAATGTCATTTGTCAAAACACAATGGTTATTAGTATCTCTTTTTATAAACTCAACTCCTCTATTTTTCTTGTTTCCCTTTACTCTCGATAGCATAAACCAAACCGACCCATTTGCTAAAGACAACTTAACTTTCATGGTCACATATCAAGATTTTTAGCATCAAAATCCTAGTTCTTTGGTTAACTTTTATAAAACTCAATTTTCCTAACTTCTTGATTTATACCACTCGATAGGGACAAGATTATCATAACAAATGAAAACTCAAATTTCAAACAACCAAACTCACAACTCGACTTGGAATTTAAGAACAAATAAAAATCGACATGACCAACATATAACAATTTCATTGATAAAAATTTTCCAACATATTAGCATAAAAAGAACATAAAAACATTACATCAAGAAAGATAAGTAACCTTAATTCGAGAGTGATGGGTGAAGGGACGAAGGTTGTTTCTTGGATTCGAACCAAACAAGACTCGAATTAGCTCCAAAATACTTCCAATTGCAAAACCCCCAAATCAATTTTAGAAAACCTAACATTCACAAACCCTAGTTTTGGTAAAATTGATGAGGAACTGAGTTTAGGCGTTTGCATCTCTACTAGAGATAAAGAAGTATTTTGGGAAGAATCTTAACTATCTTTCTCTCCTTGAGACTTGGTTTGAAGCCGAATTTGGTTAGCTTCCAAAACCTTAGGCGAATCTTGGACTTACTCAAGATAGATTGAAGTAAAGATATGATTCTCTTGGTGACTTTGTCTTGATTCTTCTTGGCTTATTCGAATCGTAGTCGGTAGCATCATAGAGGATTTGGAGAGACCAAAAACTTACATGGTTTTGGTAAGAAATAGAAGGATATGATGGGATAGCATGTTGGGTTTTCCCTTTTTGGAAGAGTCGACCTAGATGAGGCGTAGGTCTAGAGGGAGGTTGAAGAAGATTGATATCTTTTGTTTTCCTGGTTCTTGTACTTGTTTTGTCGTGTGTGGGAAGAGAAAGGACAAAGAGATTATATCTCAATTTTTATTAAATGTTTTCATTTATATCCATTGTGTAAGTATATATATGTATTATACTTATTGTATAAATTGTGGAAATGTATGTATATACATTACACTTAGGTATTAATTGTATTTGAGTCCTATAAAAGTTATTGTTTAAGTGATAGTGTGTTAAATATTTTATGTCCTGCGATATTAAATTGTGACCTTGATACCATTGTTTGATAATTTTATGGCGTAATATCTTATAGTTACGCATCGGAGATATTATTATCTTTGTAATATTTTTCATTACGAAAGTTTGTCATTTTTTATCGAGTCCTTATCATAGTGTTGATGCAGCGTGCGATTAATCGGTCCTTTGGGGTAAGCGAGATAACCTCTCGTCTTACAATTAAATCATAAGACAAAATGAAATAAAATATTCATAAAATGATATGAATGAAAAAGTGATGCAATAGTCTACAGTATGCGAGTTAACTACTCAAATGATCAGGTAAAGCTTATGCATGCTTAATGACTTATGCTCAGTAGTAATAAATTACTAATTATCAGTTAAATTTTAGTGAAAGTTTACCGTGTGTCACAGATATTGCCTTAATATCAGAGTTTAGTTGTCTTATTATATGATATTGCCTTAATATCAGAGTTAGTTGTCTTAATATATGATATTGTCTTAATATCAGAGTGTCTGAAACAAAATATTAATCTTCACATTCGGATATTAATGAGGTATATATATTAATATTGAGTATCTGTATCCAAAAAGAGCTAAAATAAAATTAAATTTATGATATATGATATTGCCTTAATATTAGAGTTAGTTTTTACATTTTTAAGTAATTTCAATCTATATTAAAAAAGAGCTAAAATAAAATTAAATTTACTATCTGACATACATATTTTGAGTATCTGTTTGAAAAATATATATGCATAACACACTGACATACATGTCAGATAGTGATGAAAAATTCCTCCTCGAGACTTAAAATATCAATTTATGTCAAAGTTTTACATTTAATTTTAAGGGGCAATTTCATATTTCCCCTCCTTTTAATTGGAAATTTCATATATACCCAAACATGCATTAAAAACATTGTACATTATGCATTCAACACTTGCACTTTGGGTATATATGAAATTAATCATGAAAGTATGGTGATATATGAAATTAATCCTAATTTTAATATAGTTTTTCAATAATGTTGCTTTTTTTTAATTTATGTTGTTTTTAAGTATATTTTTGTTTTTATTTAAATTTACTAAATAATTTTAATTTAGTTATGTTATTTAAATTAAAATGATTTAATTTCTCACTCAGTTGGTTAAAATTAATATGATGTTATTTTTATAATTTTTATATCAAATGTCCTAAGCGGTAGTAACTTTTCTTTTAGCAGCAGTATCAAATTTTTATTTAAATTTCATACTTTTAATATATGATATTTGTGTTAATGTCGGTATCAAAGTCCTACTTGTATTTTTCTTATAGTTTCTTTAGTCAACAGATACTCAAATATCGAGTTACTTGTTCTATTTTTATTTAATATCACAGTGTGTTTAAATTTCATATTTTTTAATATATGATATTTGTCTTAATATCAAAGTTAGTTGTCTTTAATATATGATATTGTCTTAATATCAGAGTCTCTGAAACTAAATATTAAAAAAAAATCAGAGAAAATTTTATAATTGCATCTTAATATCAGAGTCTTTTGTTTTAATCTTTAAATTGTCTTAATATCACAGTTTGTTTGCCTATGACGTATATTATTTGTATACATTTATTAAGTAATTTCCAACTGACATATATGTCAGATACTATTTTTATAGTGGTTAAAGATATCTCTTCGAGACACAAAATATCACTCTATATGTTTTAATCTTTAAAGTTGATTTTGACAATACACAAGACATTAATGATTATAATTAAATAATAAAGTATATCGATGATAATTTTAATTTAATTAAATAAAAAAAATTGATATTAATTTTTGTATTTTTTATTTTAATAAAGATGTTTTACTTAAACAACTTTGATGTACTGTGATATTAAACTTTTTTAATATTTATAATAACTACTCTCTTAAATATTATCAGAGTATGTAAATTTCATACTTTAAATATTATAATAGTACGTAAATTTTGATTCGTATTAAATAATTATTTAATATCACAGTAACTTAATATGACATTAATATCATGGTAATTTAGTAATTAAAAAAAATAGTGTCGTTTATTGTATTAATATAGATGTTTGATTTTAATTTTGTTTTTTTATTACCTAAAATATAATGTCAGAAAAAAGACACATGGGTAAGATTAGACTATACACATAAATTTTAATATTTCGTCCTTTTCAATTTTAAAACATACCTACCAAATGTCAGTTTATATTTATTATTTTTGAAATAAATTTCAACAACAACCTTATCCTTATTTTACAATATAAATTTGATCATTCCCACTTTAATAATGTAATAAAAAAGTGTTTAAAAAAGGAATATTGCATCTCTTTTTTTAAGAAAGTTTTTTTATTTTATTTTATTTTTTTAAGTCTTTATATAAAGAAGCTCTTTTTACAAAAGGTTAGTGTTTTCCTTTAATAACTTATAATTTATGTTCATTAATTCTTTAGGTGATTATATCTTCTTATTATTTTTTTTTCCGAAATGCTTGTTTTAATGACATTTTATTTTGATTACGGAGGAATTATTATTTATTTATATTTTCACTTTGAAACCTAAATATTTTTAGAATTTTATCAAATCTAAGCATTTGGAATGTCAAGCGATATGACAATCTCTCCGGAAGATGATGTACACAAGATTTGATAATAATACAATGGCGCATTCTTGGCTCATCTCGATTGCCATTGAAAGACATCGATCTCTCAATTCTCGAATATGCTTGGTTCTTTGGGAAAAAAGGCAGCGTCCAGAGAGGCAAGCGCGTAACGTAGTCAAGATAGGTTATGAAGAATATTTTTAGTTTGTTGGTGTTTTTTAGTTTGGTTTCAAATTTTGAAATGTGTTTTGATAACCGTTGCTGCTCACGCTTTTGTGATAGAAATGAATGAGCGTCTGAGACGAGTGTGTAATGTACTCAAGATAGGTTATGAAGAATATTATACGATTCTCGATGTGCTACGTGTGTACAAGTTTTAAATTTATAAAGGTGAATTACCAATATTACCAATAACACATACAAGCAAGTGTACTAGTCCGTTGTAGCAAGATTATGAAGGTAAGTCGAGATCGATTCGCGAGGATTTGAGTGAATCAATAACAAGTTTGAATCAACGAGTCTATCAAAACATATAACAACGCAAATAAATATAATGAAGTTCGGATGATTAAAAACTACACTTGCTTAAACTAGTTTCATATCTTAGATTAATATGATTGTGTTAACCTCTTAACATGTTGGTTGTGATAATTAGTTGGTGTACTAATCTATTGTTCTTATAAGTTAAACCTTCGTCAAGATTTTAGTTCATAAAAACAAGCATTACGTTTAACCAATCAATTCAAGATCAATTCAAGTTTCATATGTTCACTTGATTCATCAAATTGCTTAAGAAATGGTCAATACAAAAGGTACCCGATTATAGACAAAAGGCTACAATTGATTCTCAACAACTAATCTTACGACCTTTTAGATGTTTCCAATCAATCCAATTTGATAATCAAAAAGCGTTTTTATTACAACCACACCTTAATTCCTTTGTTTAATCAAGAATAATGGGTAAAAACAATCATCCATAGACAAAATGATTATAACTAGTTGAATAACAATAAGTTCTTTCAACATCTACGATTACTATCAACTAGTCAAACTTGATTAACAAATGTCACTATGAAACTTTAGTACAATTGGATCTTAGAATCAACTTGAAATTGAATTAAAACATGTTAACACAATCACTAACTAATCATATGATAATCAACATCATTTAAGCAAGTGTATAAAGAAACTAGCCACTCATAGCAAACATGAACATAAACTCAGAACTTTGAACATTAGAAAACATGATTAAAAGTCTTACAATGCTTGGAATAAGATTACAAATGGTGAAGTAATGATTCCCTAAGTATTGGGGTAGACTTCTTGGTGATTTGGCCTCCAAATGTGGAACTTACGGAACTCCAAACTTTCACGAACTTCTAAGGACGAATTTGAGAGCTTAAGAGCTTTGTTTGATGAGTAGAGATTTGTATTGAAGTGTGTGTCTCATATGCTCACAAAAGGCCTCTATTTATACAAGTTCAAGGTCTAGGGTATTAATTCTGAACTTGGCCTCCAAGGAGTTAGGAAAGGACTAGAATACACCAAGAGAAGGACCTACAATCGTTTGGATACAAAGGGAAACTTAGTGATGAAGATTTGGCAAATCTGAGTCTTCAACCGGATCGGTTACATGACCAACCGTTCGGTTGCGGCGGCGACCGAGCGGTTGGATGGCGTCTATGGCACTTTTGGTCGATTTCAACCGATCCGGTTGGATTCCACGAGTTACGGAAAATTGATCTTTACTTCTATTTGTCTTGTAGAACTTGGTTCTTCAATCACTAAGGTCTTCAAAGGTACTAGAATCTTGATTTGTGCTTGACATGCTTCAAAGCGGGAATCTTCTATTTGTTGAACATTACTTTACTTTTCCTTCCGTTTTCACGCACTTGGTTATAAACACTAGACAAACATCTTTTGATGCGATTAAGCCTTTGAAATCACATAAATATAACCAAATAACATATAAAAAGCACACATAACGCTACTAGAAACATGTACAATACGGCGTTATCAAATTCCCCACACTTAAACTTTGCTTGCCTCAAGAAAATCTAGGAAAAACATCCATTTGGCACAAGATCATGATTATGAAAGATGTGATGCAAATCAACCAAGTACAAGTCGAGAGAAGATTCATCAATTATGCTTTATAAAAGTGAAACTTTCAAGATGTTTGACTATATCCAATGATTAACATTTCAAAACACCTCACGAAAAAGAAACATAATATAATTCACTCAATCACTCAATTTTAGTGGAGTAACAAGATAAATCACACTCATAGCTCGGTCATGATTAGATTATTACCATAAGCTTGTACAGAAACAAAACTCCACCGGCGTGGCGTGAGCACCAAGAAAAACATCTAAAGAGGACTTTTATTCGGGTTATAATGTTATGGCTTGGGTTAAGGGTATGGATAAGGCATGGGAATGTTTATGAAATTGGTGTTAAAATAAAAATAAAATCAAGTCTAATACCCGTGTTGCTAGCTACCAAACAATCCATGAACCAATAAATGATTAAAGCTTCATTTTCTTTTCTTGGTTTCCGACTCTTAGCTTTGCTTTGCCATGACAATTTTTCTTGAACATAGCACATTGGCTAATACATTCATACTTTCAACTTTTTTTTTTTTTTTTTTTGAACTCTCCATGAAATGGCTCAATTAATCTAACAAGATGTGGTAACTCATAATCATTTGAAAAATCTTCACTTTACAGGTGACTAGCAACCAACCGTTTAGACATTGATAAGGGTTAGGCTAAGGTTTAAAAGTGTAAAATCTTTTTGTATTTTCTGGATGTAGCAAAAATGAAAAGGATGGCTCAAAGGGTGTAACTAAGGGTATCTAGTGCTAAAAATGAGCACTACAAATGGGTCCATGTAGGTGGTTAACTAACCGGTGTGGCTAGCTAATATAGCATGATATGAAAAATGGAAGGCCATTTGGGTTAAATCCTAAGGTGCCTCTTTATCACACGAATTCACTTATATTGCACGAATGCGATCTCATTGCGGTCTGGTAATGATTTACAAGTACAAGTTCTAGAATAAATAAAATCACCGGCACACTCATAGCAAAAGATCCAAGCATAAAAGATGAATGCTTCTTATAGAACAGGCTCAAATCCTCACAATTTAGTGGAAAGGGCTATAATATGTGCTAGCAAATATTTATCGATCCCAGAATGGATTGCAATAATAATCGGAACACATCTCGGAGTTTCAAATATTACCAGTTTTACCAGTGGTTTGATCCAGTTATTCTAATATATAATCCTAAAGGTGTGAAAAATAACTAGATCACAAGGGCAAACAAAAATTTTATTTTAAGCATGAAAACTCTAATTTTTCCTATTCACCCCCCTCCCCCCCCCCACACTTATGTTAGACATTGTCCTCAATGTGAAAAATGAACTTCAAAGTATAGAAATAGGGAAAATAGAGATGAAACCGGATATTCCAATGAGTTTGTCGACAATTTTCTTCATTCCTAAGCGTCCTTTGGAGTAATCATTACGCACAAAATCTTATAAACAAACAAAGAGTTTTATTAAGAGGTGGCACCCCCACTTAAGTTCAACCAAAGGTTTAAACTTTGGGCGTGACCCTGAAAATCAAATCGAAACACACGGGTTGCCTCAGAGAAGCACTTATTTTATTAATGAGTCATCATTTGACTCGAATCTTCCCAATTCACTTGGCCACGGATCTGACCTTGAACATTTTGAAAAGTTCGGGATATACATGAATTCTTCACAGTAGCTTCAACATCGTCCCAGACGAACTCGTGAGATGGTTTCAAAGGAACAATTTGTGGGATCCTTCACGGAAAAGGTGCTACAAAGGTGATGGTTTCGAATTCATTTTAAGAAAGCTATTATAAGCTGAAACTTCATTCATTTGCTCCTTATCGTAGTATAATTTGATTCGGTGCCCATTAACAATGAAGCGCCACCTGTTTGTCATAAAGTTCGACATACCGGATGGATATCTATGTTTAACGATATATGGTCCAAACCATCTTGGTTGTAATTTAGGAGCTTTGAATTTGAATTTCATGTTAAAAGCGAGAACTTTATCTCCGGCTTTGAATTCTTTCGAACTCTTAGCTTTTTGTCGTGATAAGCTTTTGTTCTAGCTTTATCTGATTTGCAATTGCAAGAATCTCTTTTCTCCGGCTATTTTGAGATCGGTGTTACAGTTTACGAGAGCCCGTAAGCACGATGTTCAACTTGAGCGGCAAATGACAAGTCTATCCATACGAGTGCAGTGAGGAGTTGTGCCAATTGGAGTTTTATAAGCCGTCGAAGCGCCCAGGAGCATCGTCAAGTTTCTTCGCCCTGGCGAAGGATTGTCCTTCTTTGTTTTCTTGAGTATTCTTTTGAGAGCTCTGTTGGTGTTTTCAACTTGCCTTTGGTTTATGGATGATAGGCGTTCGCGAATCGATGATGAACTCCATATCTATTCATAGTTTTCAACATTTGTTAGTTCGAGAAATTGGTTCCTCGATCGCTTATCAAGGCCTTGGGAATTCCATAACGAGCGAAAAGCTTTTGAGGAAATTATGACGACACGAGCATGGTTCGTTGGTAAAGCTTCGACTTACCGCCCATTTGGACACGTAATCTATAGCAATGAGAATGTATTCGTATTTGTGGGATTTAGGAAAAGGTCCCATGAAATCTATTCCCAAATATCAAATATTTCACACTTGGATGCTTGTCAATGGCATTTCATCTCTTCATGAAAGATTTGTGGTTCTTTGTAAGCGTCACAATTTTGAACAAGTGTATGTGCTTCTTTGAATATTGTTGGCCAATAGAATCCGACATCAAAAACTTTTTAGGCGTGGTGGAAGGACCATAATGTCCCCAGTTAGGCCATGATGACATTCGTCAAGAATCTTACGGGTTTGGAACCGAAACACATCTTGGATCATTAAGTCGGGACATATCTTGAAAGATATGGCTCTTCCCAAAAATAGTATTTAAGTTTGAAAAGAATTTGCTCCTTTGAGCATGAGTTAAACCTTTTTCGAATTCCTCCGGTGAGATAGTTTGCAAAGTCGACAAACCAAGGATCGTCGAGTTCCATCGACGGTCATGAGAGTTTCATCGGGGAAGTAGTCATCGATTTCTTCTTCCTTTAACTCCTCAAGATCGGGGTTTTCAAGACGAGATAAATGATCATGAGCTAGATTCTCTGCTCCTTTCTTATCTTTGATTTCGATGTCAAATTCTTGGAGTAGCGAATCTAACGAATAAGACAGCAGTTTAGCATCTTGCTTGGTAACAGATATTTGAGTCTTGAATGATCGATGAAAGCGATTGTCTTTGAGAGCACAAGGTAGGATCGAATTTGTCGAATGCAAAACTACGGCCGATAATTCCTTTTCGGTGTGGTATAATTTTCTTGAGCACTATTCGGTGTCTTGCTAGCAAAATATATGGGCGAAAGTGTTTTCCTTCACTTTGGCCTAAGGCGGCTCAACGACAAAATCGCTTGCATCGCATAAGCTCGAAAGGTAGTGACCAATTAGGTGAAACCATGATCGGAGCACTAGTCGGTTGAGATTTCAAAATTTGAAAGCTTTTATGCAATCGACATTGAAGTCAAATATAGATTCTTTCTCAAGAAGTTTTGTCATCGGACGGGATATTTTTGAAAATCTTTGATAAAAGGCGGTAAAACCGGCATGTCCTAGAAAATTCTAAAGGCTTTGGCGTTAGTTGGTGGTGGAAGTTTCAAGATAACGTCGATTTTGCTTTGTCTACTTCCATTCACCTTTGGAGATCTTATGGCCAAGCACAATTCCTTGGTCACCATGAAGTGACATTTTCCTAGTTAAGGACAAGATGTGCGACTTAGCATCTTTCGAGCATTTATCAAGATTGGAAAGACAAGCTTCAAATGAGTCTCCGAAAGTGAAAAGTCATCCATGAAAACTTCCATGGAGGTTTCGAGCATGTCTTGGAATATGGCTATCATACACCTTTGAAAAGTCGCAGGTGCATTGCAAAGACCAAAAGGTATACGCCGATATGCGTAGGTTCCAAAAGGACAAGTGAAAGTGGTCTTTCTTGGTCATTAGGGTCGATTGGAATTTGGAAATATCACGAAAATCCATCGAGGAAACAAAAGAATTTATTTCTGCTAGTCTTTCAAGCATTTGATCCATGAGCAGGGAGTGGAAAGTGATCTTTACGGTGGCTTTGTTTAATTTCGATAGTCGGTACAAAGCGCCTTGACCCGATGTGATTCTAGTTGGAACTAGTTCATTTTGTTCATTAGTCACTACCGTCATTCCTCCTTTCTTGGGAACACGATGAGCGGGACTTACCCACGGGCTATCCTTGTTGGAATCCTCCTAATCCTTAATCAAGTGTTTGTAATTCATATGTAATAGTTAGCTTAATTATGGCCTTTATGTTTGTTATTAGCCTTAAGCTTATGTAGAAGGCCCATGAGCTTAGGCCCAAGCCCATAGGAGAAAGGAAGGGACTAGGAGTGTTGCCCTAGCTTCCCTCCTATAAATACTCTTGTATAACCCTCACTTGAGGGTTGTTCATTTTATTCACTCTCTTTCACCTTACGCATAACCGGTTTAATATTCTTACGCGTGTGTGTGTGTTTAACGTGTTCAACCAATCTCTTCTCCTCTCTATTTCTTGTATTGATGCTTGTGTTGTAAAACTAGTGACCTAACAATCCTCAATTGGGTAAATGATACCAGCATCGAGAAGTTTTATGATTTCCTTTTTAACAACTTCTTTCATGTTGGGATTGAGTCGACACTGACGTTCTACCACAGGTTTGATTCCTTCTTCGAAATTGATTTTGTGTTTGCAGAAAAAGGGACTAATTCCTTGGATATTAGATGTTTTCCAAGCTAAAGCTTGTTTGTGATTTTTGAGGACAGAAACTAAACATTCTTTCTCATTGTCCTCGAGCAATGAAGATATGACTACTGGAAGAAGTGAGTTTTCCTCCAAGTAAGCATATTCAAGATGATCAGGCAGAGGTTTGAGTACGAGATCAGTGGGTGGTTCTTCGATAGAGGATTTAATTCGCATCTCGTCATTGAAAGTTATTTCTTCAAAGTTTTCTTCCTCTTCCGTGTTATCTCCTTCGAATTCTACTTTCATGAAATCATCAAACTCATTGTCAAAGTCTGTTTCATTGATTTTTTCAGAAGTAGTCATGAATGGATCGGATTCGCTAAGTAATGCATCCAATTCTTCGTTAGTGACTTCATCGATAACATCGATGTTGAAACAAGTGTCATCACTGGAATGTGGATATCGCATCGCTTTATCGATTAGAAAGGTGATTTGATCTTCTCCAACTCCAAGGTTGAGTTCTTTTCCTTTCACTTTGATGATTGCATCAGCGGTATTTAGGAAAGGTCTTCCTAAGATGAGTGCGACTTTACTATCTTCTTACATTTCTAAGATTACAAAGTCCACGGGAAAAATGAATTTACCGACTTGAACAAGCATATTCTCGGCAATACCAACAGGATATTGATAAGAATGATTTGCTAATCGAATGCTCATTTTGTTGGTTTTAGGTCGTTGTTGCATAACTTGGAATACAATGAATAAGGCATCAAATTGATACTTGCGCCAAGATCGGCTAAAGCATCGCATTTAATATTATTCCAAAGTACATGGAATAAGAAAGCTCCCAGGATCTCCGAGCTTTGGTGGGATCTTGTTTTGGACAATGGTGAGCATTCTTTGTTAAGGAAAGTAGGCGATATTTTCTCTAGCTTGCTTTTGTTATTAAGTTCTTTCAAGAATTTCCGTAATTGGGCATTCCGCTAAGACATCAACGAGAGGACATTGAGTCTAACCTCTTTGATTATTTCAATGAACTTCTTATAACATTCTTCCATTTTTCTTTCTTAAGGCGTTGAGGATAAGGAATCTTTAGTGTATGCGCCTTGACGGATGGGGTGGTTTTCTTTTGGTGGTTTGAGTTGTGTTGGTTTCTCGGCTTCATCCTCACTATCTTGGTGATAGGAGTATTTTCATTGGGATTCGGTGGATCGTGCGAGACCACTTCTTGTGAAAACTGACATTGATATGCTCATTTCTCATTTCGGTGGATGAGACGTCTTATCATTTGATGGTTTTGGGTTGGATTGGGTGTTACTTGGCAACCAACCCGGATGGTCGAGAGGAATGTTGGTCGAGAGAGTCATGAACTTGTTTTCAAGATCTTGGATAGATGCTTGAGGATTTTTCTGTCCCTACTCAACTTTGGCTTTGAGATTGAAAAATTGATTTTTGATAAAATCATTTGCAGATTTTTGATTAGCCACGAATTCTCTCATGGTTTTCTCGAATTCGGTTTCTTCCATATTTTTGTCAGAGTTTTGTGGTGGTGGATTGTCAGTTTGTGGTTGAGAATCACGGTTGTCATCCCTTGGTCGGCGATCTTGCCAATTACCAGAATTTCGACCGTAATAGTTACTACGATATCCTCCTCCACGATATCCTCCTTGGGCATAATTCGCTTCTCCTTCTTTAGGTCCACCCATAGGCTTATCGTCGCACTCGGACGATGGATGATTTCCTCAACTTTGGCTTTGAGATTGAAAAATTGATTTTTGATAAAATCATTTGCAGATTTTTGATTAGCCACGAATTCTCTCATGGTTTTCTCGAATTCGGTTTCTTCCATATTTTTGTCAGAGTTTTGTGGTGGTGGATTGTCAGTTTGTGGTTGAGAATCACGGTTGTCATCCTTGGTCGGCGATCTTGCCAATTACAATTTCGACCGTAATAGTTACTACGATATCCTCCTCCACGATATCCTCCTTGGGCATAATTAGCTTCTCCTTCTTTAGGTCCACCCATAGGCTTATCGTCGCTTTTCGGACGATGGATGATTTCCTCCACAATTGTTGCATCCGTCTCGCATTTCCTTCATTTCATCCTTGATATCTTTATATTGCGAGTCGATTTTTGAGGTTAAGGCTTCCATTTTCTCCATGATTTTTGAGGTATTGGTGTTTTCGACAAAAGCAACGGTTTTTCTAAGAGGTTTAGTTTTGGAATCTTTGGACCAATCGAGTTTGAGAAGTACTCGATCCTCGAGTAATTGGTGTGCATCCTTAGGAGTCTTATAGAGAAAAATTCCTCCAGCATCAAGGATGCCTTGAGAGATTTCATCTAGTCCATGGTAAAAGATTTGGATGATGGTTCCTTTGGATAATCCATGTCCATGACAACTACGAAGCAAATCTTTCATCCGAAGCCAAGCTTCGACAAGTGATTCGTTGGGATTTTGTGTGAAAGCACGAATTTTTCCCATTAATCGATCAAACATGGCAGGTGGAAAGAATTGGCTTACAAAGGCTTGCCTCATCTCCTCCCAAGTGTTGATAATTCTTGGGGTTAATTCATTGTACCATACTTTAGCATCTCCAACGAGTGATGACGGAAAAAGCTTGAGTTTGATGGCATTGGCATCGGTGTCGCCATAACGGAACATGCCGCAAATTTCGATGAATTCGGCAATGTGCTTATGCGGATCGGCCCGCGCACGGACATCGAATTGACGGTCTTTGATCATGGAAAGATGATGACCCTTCAAGGTGAAGTTGTCACCAAGGTTGATAACAATGAGCACTCTCGGGGTTGGTGCTACGGCTCGTTAGTTCCCACATGGGTTGATCGTCCACCATGGGAAAAGGTAAATTGATGAAAGGGTTGTAAACAACTTTGGCTTCTACGAGGTTATCAAATGGTGGGTTTGGTACTCTTGGTACACGATTTTCCAAAGGTATGAAAAGTGTTCTTCTTCTTCTTCGAATCAAACGTTCGGGGTTGGTAAGAGGTGTAATTGGTTCTATTCCCGCTGCACGAGTGTTCATACAATGTCCTAGAGAATCCAGGCAATATCTAAACACACGGACAAACAACGAAAACAGTTTTCTAGGACAGAAGGGGTAAATGGATCGGTTGCGAGGTGCGACCGATCGGTTAGATCAGTTTGGTACGGTTTAAAGGCGTAACCGGTTCAGTTGTAAGGCAACCGGATCGGTTGATGCTTCTGAGAAAATTTTTTTGAAGTGAATCGACTGATGGTGATTCAAAACTAGTTGAAACACAATCAAATCCCCGGCAGTGGCGCCAAAAACTTGATGTGCTACGTGTGTAAAAGTTTTAAATTTATAAAAGGTGAATTACCAATATTACCAATAACACATACGAGCAAGTGTACTCGTCCGTTATAGCAAGATTATGAAGGGAAGTCGAGATCGTTCGCAGGGATTTGAGTGAATCCAATAACAAGTTTGAATCAACTGAGTCTATCCAAAACATATAACAACGCAAATAAATATAATGAAATTCAGATGATTAAAAACTACACTTGCTTAAACTAGTTTCGTATCTTAGATTAATGTGATTGTGTTAACCTCTTAACATGTTGGTTGTGTTAATTAGTCGGTGTACTAATCTATTGTTCTTACAAGTTAAACATTCGTCAAGATTTTAGTTCATAAAAAAAAGCATTACGTTTAACCAATCAATTCAAGATCAATTCAAATTTCATAAGTTCACTTTCATAAACTTAAACACAAAAACATCCACTTGATTCATCAAATTTCTTAAGAAATGGTCAATACAAAAGGTACCCGATTATCGACAAAAGGCTACAATTGATTCTCAACAACTAATCTTACGACCTTTTAGATGTTTCCAATCAATCCAATTTGATAATCAAAAAGCATTTTTATTACAACCACACCTTAGTTTCTTTGTTTAATCAAGAATAATGGGTAAAAACAATCATCCATAGACAAAATAATTATAACTAGTTGAATAACAATAAGTTCTTTCGACCTCTACGATTACTATCAACTAGACAAACTTGATTAAAAAATGTCACTATGAAACTTTAGCACAATTGGATCTTAGAATCAACTTGAAATTGAATTAACACATATTAACACAATCACTAACTAATCATATGATAATCAACATCATTTAAGCAAGTGTATAAAGAAACTAGCCACTCATAGCAAACATGAACATAAACTCAGAACTTTGAACATTAGAAAACATGATTAAAAGTCTTACAATGCTTGGAATAAGATTACAAATGGTGAAGTAATGATTCCCAAAGTATTGGGGTAGACTTCTTGGTGATTTGGCCTCCAAATATGGAACTTCTGGAACTCCAAACTTTCTTGGACTTCTAAGGACGAATTTGAGAGCTTAAGAGCTTTATTTGATGAGTAGAGAGATTTGTATTGAAGTGTGTGTCTCTTATGCTCACAAAAGGCCTCTATTTATACTAGTTCCAAGGCCCAGGGTATTAATTGCTGAACTTGACCTCCAAGGAGTTAGGAAGGGACTAGAATACACCAAGAGAAGGACCTAGAATTGTTTGGATGCAAAGGGGAAACTTAGTGATGAAGATTTGGCAGATACAGGTCTTCCAACCGGATCGGTTACATGACCAACCGATCCGGTTGGTCTTCTACAAAGAACCAACCGTTCCGGTTGCGGACGGCGACCGAACGGTTGGATGGGCGTCTATGGCACTTTTTGGTCAGTTTCCAACCGATCCGGTTGGATTCCCTGAGTTACGTAAAATTGATCTTTACTTCTATTTGTCTTGTAGAACTTGGTTCTTCAATCACTAAGGTCTTCAAAGGTACTAGAGATACTGATTTGTGCTTGACATGCTTCACTGAAACGGGAATCTTCTATTTGTTGAACATTACTTTACTTTTCCTTCTGTTTCCCTGCACTTGGTTATAAACACTAGACAAAAATCTTTTGATGCGATTAAGCACTGAAATCACGCAAATATAACTAAATAACATATACAAAAGCACACATAACGCTACTAGAAACATGTACAATCTGAGCGTTATCATTCTCGAATATAATTCTTAATATATTAGTTTTTTATTTAATTATCTTTTTTTATTGTTTAAAAAAATATTAATTTTTGTTTATTTAATGATTTATTTCAATATCATCATTTTTAATTTTAAGTAAATTTTATGTGACATATACCAATAAAACAATTAGGTGTCCAATCATTACTCTATATAGTACAAACAAAATTTATTATTTTTGCTCTATAAGTATGACCATTTCCGATTTCACAAAAAAACAGACCAAGCAATCAACTCACAAAAAAAATCAATCTATATTCAAAAAGATTGATGATCATTTTGCTCTATAATTTTATTTTTTGGTTCGTTTATATATGAAATCTAGATATTCTACCGAATGTTGAAAGTGAAACAACTTACAAGTAAACAATTTTTCTTACAAATCACCAAGTTGTCTCACTAAGTGTTCCTCTAAACCCTAAATCCTAAACCCTTAAGTATTTCATCTTCAAGAATAATCAATGGTGTATGATATTCTGTATAAAGCTGCAAACGGTTTTTTTGTTGCTTTTTAAACCTTATTCTATTAAAATCATATGCCATTGTACATTTTTGTTTTTCCAGTTTCATCAACAAAACTTAGAAATCATGGTATATGATGATGCTTTGCAGTAGTCACAGTTTATGAAGTTAGATTGTATGAATTTATAATCCAATTATTTTTTAAATAAGCTAAACAACTACAATAACCAAAGCTAGTTAAAACTAGTGTAAAAGAATTGTCATAGTGCTACTCTTGTTCAAGCTAATTATGTACAAGGTACCCCTGGTAAAAGGATTCAAGTTTTAGGGCTTTGCAAGTATGTTGACTTGGGAATTAATCAAGCAGAAGAGGTTTGGGGTAAAGGAAGTGGGATCAAGGAATGTGTTTAAAATTACAGTGAAGATGACAATCAAGTAGTTGCTAATGTTTTTTATTTTTTGATGTCTTTTATGTATGACTTTCCAATATGAAACAACTGCTGTGTAATGTAAGATGCAATTATGCATATATCTATTTCAACAAGTCATAGTAATTCTGATATTAATATCTTTTTTTACATTTTATGCTATGAAAATCAATGATAACTTAAATTTATAAAAGACGCATTCATATTTTAATATGATTGTCACATTTAAATTCTATACTAGAAACAGCAGTAGAAATTTTTCATTAGCAATAGAATCACCAATAAAAATATTCTATGCAGCAGTAGAACAATTTGTTGCAGCAGCAGAAACATTTGTTGTAGCAGCAGTAATATTTAGTTACACAAAACTTATTCTGATATTAAAACTGGGAGTACCATACAATTTACTATCATCAGACAGTCTTCCTTTTTGAATAATATAATCAATATTACAAAAATCAGAAATTTCTTAATATCTTTCTAAATCATCAGAAATAATATTAAAATTTCTTAATAACACATAAGAATAAGAAAAATTAAAATTTGACTAACAACATTTCTTAATATCACAAAACAGTACCTTTTCTCTCAAAACATCATTGACAATTTTTTTTTCTGTTGCCTCTTCTACATACTTATCAAATATTTCTACATCTTCAAATGTAAACAAATTTGGATCTCCAATATCTTTAATTTCATTGCTTATCTTGCAAAGAGCTTCCCATATTACTGGATGTATTTCATCTTTCAAAGGTGGCAAACCAAATTCTTTAACAACCTTTACAATCATCAAAGCAGCATCATCAACTATCGATCTTACTTTGTCTAGACAAGTTTCATGAATCTATACAAGAAATATATAATATATCAAATTTTTTATAAACTGTAATATCATATGCAAAACTTTATTATGATTATAAAAGCAATAATACCTGATCCTTATTGTACTCTAGCAAATAGAAGTAAATGTGACTGTCACAAATAGAAAAATCTTAAACTACTTCCATTCTTTTTTCCAGCTTGTTGAGATGGTAGCGTAGCACACATATATTTGTTGTGTCAAAAGGATAATTGCCGCATGTCAAATACTTTAATGTTTCAGTTAATAAAGAATTTGCAGCCTTAATTTCTTGTTTAACTTCACTCAAGCATTTTCGCATTTGTTCCTTATAATCAGACAAAAGATCATCCACTGCTGAACTTTATTCTTCATCACCTAATCTTTCTTCTCCTTCTGTTGAATATAACAAGCCGATAGTTAAGAATTTTTAATATCAGATTAACTATCAGCTACTAGTACTAAGTTACTATTGCTAAGGAATTTGAATTAATTATCAGATTATCTGTAATAATAGCTATCATCTGAATTAACTACTTTATCAAATTTATTAAGTAAGTAATATGAACTTGAAAGTTAAGAAAAATTCTTGATATCAGATTACCTATCATAAAAATTCTTGATATCAGAGACAATTTATAAACATCAAAGAAATTTCTTAATAATAGATTAACTACAATTATTATCATATGACGTTTTTCAGTTTATAATTATTATCAGAATAACAATGATAAGAAAATCGAAAGTTCATTAATATCAGAATAGGTATCATCAGACACCATTAATATCAGAATAAAAATTATAACGAAAATCTAAAGATCTTAATATGATATAACCAATCTTGATTTATAATGAATATCGAATAACTACATTAAGAAAATGAATTTTCTTATAGTTATTATCCGAATGACCATGTTAAGAAAAAGGAATTCGTTAATATCGATTAGCTCTCATCGGACACCTTTAATATCAAAATAAAAATGATAACGAAAACGTAAATTTATTTATATCATATAAGCAATCTTGAGTTTACAATTAATATCGAATAAAAAGGTTAAGAAATTTTTATCGATAATTATACGAGAACCTTATTAACTTGGTTTGAGACACCGTTAATATCGAATAAAATGAAAACGAAACGAAAGTATCTTAATATCATATTGGCAATCTTAAGTTATAATTAATATCGAATAAAATTTTAAGAATTTTTGTTGTTGTTAATGTTACATTAGCTATATTCGATTAACAAAATGTTAATAAGAATGGAAATATCTTAATATCATATTAGAAAGCTTGATTACAATTAATATCGAATAAGTATCTTAAGAAAAAATTAATTATGTTAATATCGAATAGCTATCTTCATTTGAATTATATCGAATAGCAATATTCTTAATATCGATTACCTATCATCAGCTATTCTTAATATCAGACTAACTATCATAAAAAAATTCTTAAATTTGAAATTAAGAAAATTACCTTCGTTTAATTCTGCAAATCTTAAACTTGATGAAATCATTGTTTTTAGATTTTTTTTTTTGGATTTTTTTTTTAGTTTATGTTTTTGTATGTTTTGTTATTCAGATCTACACTGATATTACAATAATATAGATTGATTACGAAAATGCCACCGCGTTTTTTTAACGTAGATCAGATGGACGCTTGATCGTGCGGCTGACATTCATCCGTACCATCCGTACTTAAAAGTTGAAACGCACCCGATACCTCCCTAGTGGTATTGAATCTATGAATCATGACTATTAAAATTTATTCCGATAAACGGCGTAGAGTAAGTTGTATATTAAATGAATACATAACTGCGTTGGTAAGCCCTGTCGATCAGTCGGTTGGAATTAGCAGCAACATTGGGAGTCAGACTGCCGTACCACGACGATATGGGGGTGTTCCCGGAGATTCATGTATTCAGGTAATATAAAACCTACTTTATTGAAATTTATCAGACTAAAATTTTAATAATCATTATGAATAAGATTTCAAGATTATTACTAAATCAAAAGGGTAGTATTTCTTCTGATATTAATGATGATCAGGATCTATCTAATTCTGTAGAAGTATCTATAGCTAATATAGAAACTAGTTTGCATAATTGGAATATACCTAGAGTAGAAATTAAAACTTTATATAAACAAGGTTCTTTTGATTGGTTTCAAAGTTATTCCATTAAAACTACAGAAAAAACTATACCCTTATTAAAAAATCAACAAGAAATAAAATTATTCTCTTCAAAAGCTATACATGAACATAGAAAAAATTATAAATTTTACATATAGGAATGGTTCAAGTAGCAATAAAACCTATGACAAGATTAGGAATTAATGCTCCTATATGTGTTGTATTAAGAGATGCTAGATTAACAAATTTTAATCAATCATTACAAGCCTTAGGAGAATATAATATATGTAATGGTCAAGTAAATAATATTATAGATCACTCTAATGGAAATATTGATATAATTTTTGAGAATAACAGAATAAGTTCAGCTAGACATTCAGTTCATATTCCATCTACATATAATAATACTTCTAATTTGAGAAGAACACAATCTATGAAAATGAAAGGAGTAGATTTTAGTGCATTCGTTCCTAAACCTTTATATGAAAACGATAATATAAATGATGATTTTAGTGATATTAGTGATCAACCATCTAGATCTGAAGTAGAATATTATAGAGAAAATTATGAGTGATACTTCGATACAAGCAAATATTGCTAGAAATCAAAACAATATTAATCATTTAAAAAGTTTATATAAACAAGAAAAATCTTTAAGAATAGAAATAAATCACGTTAAAGATATGATTAAAAAAGGAGCAAAATATGTAAATTTAAGAGTACATCGAGGATATCAAGTATATGATATTGAATGGAGCATAAAAAATTTACTAGTAGATCTAAAGGTTAATCAAGATATGATAAAATTAGTAAGATCACAATTAGTTATTTCTTAAAAATGAGTTTATATCAATACGAACTTAAAAAACAAATAATATATTATCAAGAATCTATTTTAAGAAATAATAAATCAATAAAAATATTTAAAGAAGAATTATTTACGGAGAATATGTTATTAGTAAAAGGCACATAAAGATATGATAATAACCTTAGTTTTACAAAATCTTCGTTTAAAAGAAAAACTAGAACAATTAAAAGACTAATTCATTAAAATGGAAGAAATAAATAATATTCCTTTTAAAATGGAAATAAAATTTCTAAAAGATGAAATGTTCTATAAGTTTTCTTCAAAACGATTATAATGTTTAATAATTATAATAATGAAAAATTAATATGGTATTATTTAAAGTTTGATGAAAGAAAAAGAATGTTACATAATTTAGAATGACAATCATATATTATTGATAATGAAGTAAACATTCCTTTTTCACATGGTTTCATTATCGTTATCTGATATAGAACAAAAATAGATTTCCTTTTCGAGAAAAAATAGAGGTAACTACGGATGATATTAATAAAGTATATTATGATCCAAAATCAAATAATCCCATAGTATGTCAACATCCTCCATGCAAAGATATTATAATTAAAAGATAATAAAGAATATATAGGACAACCTTTAGCAAGCATAATAATGACGACAAAAATCATTATCAACAATAATATATCAAAATAATCATACAAATGAAATGCTAAATACTATAGGACAACAATTGGATAGAATAGAAAATAAAAAAGAAGTTAGTACGTCAGAAATTAAAGAAAAGGTGGTAGAAATAGAAAAAAAAATCCTTTATTTATACCGTATAATATAGATACTACTATTAATTTGGGAAAACAAGATTCTATATTAAGAGAAATTGAGAATAAATTAGCAAATTTAAATATATCTAATGAAAAAATAAATGTTATTAACAAAAGTGATCTAGAAGATAATATATCAGAGTTAGAAGAACAATTTGATTTTAAAATTAATAAAATAAAAAATAATTTTTATACACCAAAACCAGAAACATGAAATTATTATCCTAGACCTACACCACCAGATCTATAATATGAAGAACGTCATACTTTAGTACAATCTAGATATGATGGAAGTTGTATATATGAATGGAATATAGATGGATGTTCAGAATATCAAATTATAAACCTTTTACAAGTAATGACTATGGCATCTAATGCTTATAAATCACATAATAAAGATGATGAACAAAGAGTTTTTAAAGCTTTAATAAGTGGATTTACAGGAGGTCTAAAAGGATGGTGGGATACATATGTTTCAGAAGAAGAAAAACAAATAATTTATAATGCTAAAAAAACTATTATAAAATAAAACAGAAAATAATCAACAAATCCCTAAAATGAATGATAATAAGAAAAACATATTGAATATTTAATAAATGAAATAAATGATAAAAGAATAGAAAATCAAAACGTTAGTACTTTAATTTTGCTATTCTTAAAAATTTTGTAGAAATCCATCATGGATTATGTCATGGAATTATAAAAGCAAGATGCGTATGAGTTTCTCCTCCTCTTTACTAAGAGAATTCATTATGATCCTATCAAGTCCTCCATTTCAAACAAATGAAGACGATGACTTTGAATTCTTAAGTTAACTACTATATTCAAGTTTTATCTATTTTATTAAATCTTTATTGAAGAAATAATTGAAAAGAAGAAATTATTGAAGAAATAATTGAAAAGAAGAAATGATTGAAGACATTAGCCGACAAACGCAGCATCTTTTGACGAATTCTGCAAACCAACAAAAGACTTTATAAAAGGATTGAAGATAATCTATAATTGAGGGAGAACCTACATTTGTAAGTCATCATCAATAATAGAGAAAATAACCGGCATTCAGCAGTCATCACGAAGGATGTTACCGAGAAGTTCAAATATAAATAAGGAAGACTCTCATCGTTAGAAAGCAGGCTTCATTTTATGAAGAAAAAAGAATCAATAATATTATCCACCACTCAATGTTCAAAAACCTTAGATTTCCAAATTTGTATATCTCCAAGTTCTTCTATATGTCAGAATATCTCTACTGTAAACTCTGAATCTCCTTGTAATAATTCAGAAACAAATAATAAAGGTATCATTTTATAATTCTTGGTTATGTTTAAATTAGTTGAGAAAATTTTTATTATAGGTAAAATATTATTTATTAATATTAAAGTTTTATCAATTGATATTGAAAAATTATTGATTATAAGTGAAATATTCTTTCTTAATATTATAATTTTTATATTACATTACTTAGACATAATTTATTATTATATCAGACGTTTAATTAGAAATTTGTATACATTATTTAAAAATTAAAACGATCCATACATAATTGATAGATCCTGATCATCATTAATATCAGAAGAAGTACTACCTTTTTGATTTAGTAATAATCTTGAAATCTTATTCATAATGATTATTAAAATTTTAGTCTGATAAATTTCAATAAAGTAGGTTTTATATTACCGAATACATGAATCTCCGGAACACCCCATATCGTTGTGATGCGGCGATCGACTCCCAATGTTGCGGCTAATTCCAACCGGTGATCGGCGAGGCTTACCAACGCAGTTATGTATTCATTTAATATACAACTTACTCTACGCCGTTTATCGGAATAAATTTTAATAGTCATGATTCATAGATTCAATACCACTACTTCCTCAAAAAAGAGCACTTGGCTCTGATACCAATTCTGTAGAAGTATCTATAGCTAATATAGAAACTAGTTTGCATAATTGGAATATACCTAGAGTAGAAATTAAAACTTTATATAAACAAGGTTCTTTTGATTGGTTTCAAAGTTATTCCATTAAAACTACAGAAAAAACTATACCCTTATTAAAAAATCAACAAGAAATAAAATTATTCTCTTCAAAAGCTATACATGAACATAGAAAAAATTATAAATTTTTACATATAGGAATGGTTCAAGTAGCAATAAAACCTATGACAAGATTAGGAATTAATGCTCCTATATGTGTTGTATTAAGAGATGCTAGATTAACAAATTTTAATCAATCGTTACTAGCCTTAGGAGAATATAATATATGTAATGGTCCAATATATTTTCAAGCTTATCCTGATTATACAGTATCCTTATTTGATAAAAATATATTAGATGTATTAACTTTAAATTTACAATTAAAAGAAATTGAAATAAAAGAAGGATCTGATCCATTAGTTTTAATATATAGAGTATATTATAAAACTATGACTACTACTATAGAACCAAAATATAAAAAGAAAAATCGAGTTAATGAAACTTTGCTTATAGAGTCTAATTTTCAAAACTCTAATATAATTGTTCCAAAAAGAATAAAATGGGATGAAATTATTAAAAATCAAACATGGAATTTTAAAGAAATTATTGAACCAAAGCCTTTAGAAATGAATACTCAAGTAAATAATATTATAGATCACTCTAATGGAAATATTGATATAAGTTTTGAGAATAACAGAATAAGTTCAACTAGACATTCAGTTCATATTCCATCTACATATAATAATACTTCTAATTTGAGAAGAACACAATCTATGAAAATGAAAGGAGTAGATTTTAGTGCATTCGTTCCTAAACCTTTATATGAAAACGATAATATAAATGATGATTTTAGTGATATTAGTGATCAACCATCTAGATCACAAGTAGAATATTATAGAAAATTATGAGTGATACTTGATACAAGCAAATATTGCTAGAAATCAAAACAATATTAATCATTTAAAAGGTTTATATAAACAAGAAAAATCTTTAAGAATAGAAATAAATCACGTTAAAGATATGATTAAAAAAGAAGCAAAATATGTAAATTTAAGAGTACATCGAGGATATCAAGTATATGATATTGAATGGAGCATAAAAAATTTACTAGTAGATCTAAAGGTTAATCAAGATATGATAAAATTAGTAAGATCACAATTAGTTATTTCTTAAAAATGAGTTTATATCAATACGAACTTAAAAAACAAATAATATATTATCAAGAATCTATTTTAAGAAATAATAAATCAATAAAATATTTAAAGAAGAATTATTCACCGGAGAATATGTTATTAGTAAAAAGGCACATAAAGATATGATAATAAGCTTAGTTTTACAAAATCTTCGTTTAAAGAAAAACTAGAACAATTAAAAAGACTAATTCATTAAAATGGAAGAAATAAATAATATTCCTTTTAAAATGGAAATAAAATTTCTAAAAGATGAAATGTTTAATAATTATAATAATGAAAAATTAATATGGTATTATTTAAAGTTTGATGAAAGAAAAAGAATGTTACATAATTTAGAATGACAATCATATATTATTGATAATGAAGTAAACATTCCTTTTTTCACATGGTTTCAGCTATACAGTATAGAACAAAAAATAGATTTCCCTTTTTCAGAAAAAATAGAGGTAACTACAGATGATATTAATAAAGTATATTATGATCCAAAATCAAATAATCCCATAGTATGTCAACATCCTCCATGCAAAGATATTATAATTAAAAAAGATAATGAAGAATATATAGGACAACCTTTAGCCAAGCATAATAATGACGACAAAAAATCATTATCAACAATAATATATCAAAATAATCATACAAATGAAATGCTAAATACTATAGGACAACAATTGGATAGAATAGAAAATAAAAAAGAAGTTAGTACGTCAGAAATTAAAGAAAAGGTGGTATAAATAGAAGAAAATCCTTTATTTATACCGTATAATATAGATACTACTATTAATTTGGGAAAACAAGATTCTATATTAAGAGAAATTGAGAATAAATTAGCAAATTTAAATATATCTAATGAAAAAATAAATGTTATTAACAAAAGTGATCTAGAAGATAATATATCAGAGTTAGAAGAACAATTTGATTTTAAAATTAATAAAATAAAAAATAACTTTTATACACCAAAACCAGAAACAAGAAATTATTATCCTAGACCTACACCACCATATCTACAATATGAAGAACGTCATACTTTAGTACAATCTAGATATGATGGAAGTTGTATATATGAATGGAATATAGATGGATGTTCAGAATATCAAATTATAAACCTTTTACAAGAAATGACTATGGCATCTAATGCTTATAAATCACATAATAAAGATAATGAACAAAGAGTTTTTAAAGCTTTATTAAGTGGATTTACAGGAGGTCTAAAAGGATGGTGGGATACATATGTTTCGAAGAAGAAAACAAATAATTTATAATGCTAAAAACTATTATAAAAACAGAAAATAATCAACAAATCCCTACAGAAATGAATGATTCAGTTAGTACTTTAATTTTTGCTATTCTTAAAAATTTTGTAGGAAATCCATCATCCTATCAAGATAGAAGTGCTGCTATTTTATTAAATCTAAATTGTTGAAAATTACAAGATTTTAGATGGTATAAAGATGTATTTTTATCAAAAGTAATGCTTAGGTCTGATTGTAGAGAGGCATATTGGAAAGAAAGATTTATTGCAGGATTACCTAAATTATTTTCAGAAAGAATAAGAAATAAATTAAATAATGAATTTAATAATTCTATACCATATAAAGAACTAACTTATGGAGAAATTATAAATTATGTTAATCAAGAAGGTTTAGCTATATGCTCAGACTTAAAATTAAAAGCTAAAATTAAAAGAGAATGTACTAATAATAGAAATGAATTGGGAAACTTCTGTGAGCAATATGGATATGAACCTTTAAAGTTTCCATCCTCCAGTAATAAAAAATATAGGAAAGAAAAAAGATATAAAAGATTTGAAAAACCTAAAAGAAAATATATACAAGATAATAAGAAGCACTATAAAAATAAAAAGAAGTATAACTATAATAAAGATACAATTACATGTTTTAAATGCGGAAAACCTGGCCATATATCAAAAAATTGTTATACTAAAAAGAAAATAAATGAATTAAATATACCAGATGAATATAAAGAACAAGTTCTTAAAATGTTGATAAATGAAGAAACCAGTGAATCTGATATATCTGATTATGAAGAAGACGATTTAAATATAGTAGAAAACGAATCAAGTAGTAATGATGAATCAGAAGAATGTGAATGTTTAGGTAATTGTGTTTGTGAATACAAAATAAATGCTATAACTAATGATAGCGAAGAAATTAAAATATTAATAGAATTAATGGAAAAAATAGAAGATAAAGAAGCAAAAAGAATATATCTAGACAAATTAAAAGAAAAGATAAAAGAAAACAATACTATAGAAGAAACACAAGATTATAATCTTAATGAAATATTTAAAAGATTCAATGAAAAACCCAAACCTATAACAATTCCAGAATTACAAGAAGAAATTAAAACTATAAAAGCAGAAATAACCGTCTTAAAACAAAGAATGAATATATTAGAAATGAGTAAAATAAAAGAAAAATAAATTGATAAAGATACAGGAGCATCTAGTAGTTTAACTATTAATAATATACAAAGTATTAGCATACAAAGATGGTATATTAAAATAAATATGGTAATAAATAATGATTATAAATTATCACTAATTGCTTTAGTTGATTCTGGAGCAGATTTAAATTGTATACAAGAAGGATTAGTTCCAGTTAAATATTATGAAAAGTCATCACAAAGGTTATCTGGAGTTACGGGAGATAAATTAAAAATAGGATATAAATTATCAAATGTTCATATTTGCAATAATAATTATTGTTATAAAACAAATTTAATATTAGTTAAAAATATGGGTTCTCAATTAATCTTAGGACAACCATTTATAACCCAATTATACCCATTCAAAGTAAATGAAAAGGGTTTAACTACAAAAATTTTAGGAAAAAAGATATTATTTCCCTTTGCTATACCAATGATAACTAAAGAAATAAATATTATTGATAATAAGAAGAAACATATAGAATATTTAATAAATGAAATAAATGATAAAAGTATAGAAAATCAATTACATAATAATATTGTTAAGAATAAAATAAAACAATTAGAAGAAAAGTTTAAAGATAATGTATGTGCAACCATACCAAATGCTTTTTGGAAAAGAAAACAACATATTGTTAGTTTACCTTATATAAAAGAGTTTGATGAAAAAGATATCCCTACTAAATCTAAATCTATACATATGTCTCAAGAATTAGTACAACATTGTAGAAAAGAAATACAAGATTTATTAGATAAAAATCTTATAAGACCTTCAAAGTCTCCTTGGTCTTGTTCAGCCTTTTATGTAATGAATAGTGCTGAAATAGAAAGAGGAGCACCAAGATTAGTTATAAATTATAAACCATTAAATAAAGTATTAAAATGGATTCGATACCCTATTCCAAATAAAAGAGATTTATTAAAAAGGTTATATGATTCAAAAATATTTTCTAAATTTGATATGAAATCAGGATTTTGGCAAATACAAATAAATGAAAAAGATAGATATAAAACAGGATTTAATGTTCCTTTTGGTCATTACGAATGGAACGTCATGCCTTTTGGTTTAAAAAATGCTCCTTCAGAATTCCAAAATATAATGAATGATATAATTATTCCTATAAGTAGTTTTGCTATAGTATATATTGATGATATTCTTATATTTTCTAAAAATATAGATCAGCATTTTAAACATTTAAATATATTTTATGACCTTGTATACAAAAATGGTTTAGCAGTTTCTCCTACTAAAATAACTTTATTTCAAACTGAAATAAGATTTTTAGGTCATAATATAATCCAAGGAACTATTAAACCCATAGATAGAAGTCTACAATTTTCAAGTAAATTCCCAGATGAAATAAAAGATAAAAAACAATTGCAAAGGTTTTTAGGATGTTTAAATTATATTCATGATTTCTTCAAAGATTTAGGAAGTATATGTAAACCATTATATGAAAGACTTAAGAAAAACCCTGAACCATGGTCAGAAAAACATACCCAAGTAATTAAACACATAAAAAATAAAATAAAAGAATTACCTTGCCTAACTATACCTAATCCAGAAGCAAGTCTTATAGTAGAAAGCAGATGCAAGTGATATTGGATATGGAGGTATTCTAAAACAAAAATTAAAAAGCAATGATAAAGAACAATTAGTAAGATTTTTCTCAGGATCTTGGAATGATACTCAAAAGAATTATTCTATAGTTAAAAAAGAAGTATTAAGTATAGTTTTAAATATCCAAAAATTTGAAGATGATTTATACATGAAACCTTTTTTATTAAGAGTTGATTGTTCTTCAGCAAAATATATATTAGAAAAGGATGTTAAAATTTTAATTTCAAAACAAATTTTTGCCAGATGGCAAGCTATCCTCAGTAATTTTGATTTTCAAATTGAGGTTATAAAAGGAGAAGCTAATTCTCTCCCAGATTTCTTATCAAGAGAATTTTACAGGGATGAATTCAGACAACAAGAAACCTTTTGTTCCTATACCAAAACCCCGATTATCATCTCCATCAACTCCCCCAATATCCACATCGCTATCTCCATTCTCTCAAAATCAATCTCCAAGAAAAACCTTATCCCCATTTTCATCAAATCAATTATCTCCAAGAACACCATATTCAGCCTTAGCACATATACCAAATGTATCAAGTGTATCCCAAAGTCAAAACTCTTATTCATCAGTCGCCTCATCCTCAAATATGCCCAGAAATCCTAATAAACCAGAACCCAAGATAAATCCAAATCGTCAAGTTGTTAAGATTCTTGAACCAGCAGAAGAGGAAAAGTTAAATCAAAGTTTTGGTTCTCTTATCAAATATATTTTCCCAGAAAACACCCACTTTTATAACATCGATTTTCAAACAAGAGAATATTACGAATCCATTTTATTAGAAAGTAAATCCATCGAGTTATTCCATACTCAAGATTTTAAAATACAAGGTCTTATCAGCAGTACTAAAGTCAAAATTCTCAAAGTTTTATCTTTAGAAGATTGGGGAAATAAACCTTATGTCAATAGAGTCTTACCCCGTTTTCCAGAATATCCAGCGTATAATTACTATGACTATCAAGAAGCTTGGTCAAAAGCATTTTTCCTGAGAAATCATAGTCATACATGGTTTTTCCGATTTAATGAAGTATTCCCAAATAAATACCCAAGATGGTTCGTTAAATGGTTCAGATATATGGGAGAAATTCCAGATATTTTCCCCCCAAAGATTTTACAAGGATATCAAAAATATAAATCAGTCTTTTCTCAAGAAAGTATCCCTCCATTTGAATATACCTTACAGTTTATGATTATATTTAGACTTCCATGGATTATGTCTTGGAATTATAAAAGCAAGATGCGAAGGAGTTTCTCCTCCTCTTTTACTAAGAGAATTCGAGTGCAAGATGGTGGGGATCAAGCGGATGAAAAGCGGTTATAAATTATTATAATAATCTTGGATCACCAAGTCCAAGTCCTCCATTTCAAAAAAATCCTATTATGAAGATGCAATCAAAAGAATTCAAGAATGTAAATCAAAGAAGAGATCCAAGATTCTAGATGAAGTTCAATCGCCTACTCCAGTGAGGAGTTATATAAAGATTCTCAAGATCCTTATGAACGATGACTTTGAATTCTTAAGTTAATCTGTTATATTCAAGTTTTATCTTTATATCAAAGATGTAATATAAACGTGTCAAGTCTTTATATTTAAGTAAAATATATTAAAGTAAAATCATTGATCATCTATTGAAGAAATAATTGAAGACGATGGCCGACAAACCTTTATTGAAGAAATAATTGAAAAGAAGAAATGATTGAAGACATTAGCCGACAAACGCAGCATCTTTTGACGAATTATGCAAACCAACAAAAGACTTTATAAAAGGATTGAAGATAATCTATAATTGAGGAGAACCTACATTTGTAAGTCATCATCAATAATAGAAAATAACAAGCATTCAAAGAGTCATCCGAAGGATGTTCCGAGAAGTTCAAATATAAATAAGGAAGACTATCATCGTTAGAAAGCGAGGCTTCATTTTATGAAGAAAAAGAATCAATAATATTATCCACCACTCAATGTTCAAAACCTTAGATTTCCAAATTTGTATATCTCCAAGTTCTTCTATATGTCGAATATCTCTATCAAACTCGAATCTCCTTGTAATAATTCGAAACAAATAATAAAGGTATCATTTTATAATTCTTGGTTATGTTTAAATTAGTTGAGAAAAATTTATTATAGGTAAAATATTATTTATTAATATTAAAGTTTTATCAATTGATATTGAAAAGTAATTGATTATAAGTGAAATATTCTTTCTTAATATTATAATTTTTATATTACATTACTTAGACATAATTTATTATTATATCGACGTTTAATTAGAAATTTGTATACATTATTTAAAAATTAAAGCGATCCATACTGATTGGTAGTTGTATATTAAATGAATACATAAGCTGCGACGGTAAGCCACATCGATCGATCGGTTGGAATTAGCGACAACATTGGGAGTCGACCGCCGTACCACGACGATATGGGGTGTTCCGGAGATTCATGTATTCGGGTAATATAAAACCTACTTTATTGAAATTTATCGGACTAAAATTTTAATAATCATTATGAATAAGATTTCAAGATTATTACTAAATCAAAGGGTGTATATATATATATATATATATATATATATATATATATATATATATATATATATATATATATAAGTTTATGTAAAATTTACAAGTCGAGATAAGTATAATTTCTTGTTTTAATAATCTCATTTTCAATTGTTAACTTGTTTTATTTATCTATGCCGACTTAAGTAGTATGTTGATTCACTTATGTTGTGATGGGAATGGAAGACAAGACGGAGATGAGTCGGATGAAATGCATTGAGGATAACTTGAGGCGATACATGGGTACATGCATACGATGGGTCATTAAAGGTAAACGGACCCTTGACGGTTGGGCTTCGGCCCAAGTAATATCCACACTTACACACACTTTTATACGAAGTTGGGTTAGGGCCCGATGCTTACATAAACCAGACGCACCCTCTTTGGACATGGATGGGCTTCGACCCATATGACTCTCCAAGAATCCCCACAGCGACATGGGCTTGAGCCCAAAATGTGACTAATTTAATTCACCCGTATACAAACTAAACCAAACGCACCATCCACGGTGTTGTTTTCTACTATGAACGATAGAAAAGGAAGGACAATTCAACAAGTAATTACGATAGGGTCCTATGGTTTGTACACCTTCAATGTTTTTCACATTTCCCTATAACTCCTTTTTCTGTAAACAATACTCTATCTCTCTACTTCAAAAGTGTGCAGGTTTTTTTTAGGTGGGTCCCAAAACACATAGAAACTCTCTTTCCTCTTTATTATATCCTCCATCACCCACCAAATTATCTAGCCACCACAGTCAACATCACCACCATCGGTCAAACCATCCCACCACTACTCAAACCATCTCAAAAACTAATACCAACAGTGGTTATACCACCACATCCGTCGTCACCTCTAGACACATCACCATCACTGCCACCTCTAGACAAACCACCACAGCCGAAACCTCGGGAGAAACCACCACAGCCGCCACCTAGAGAGAAACCATCACAACCATCACCTCGGGATAAACCATCACAGACGCTACCTTCAGTCAACCCAGATCTAAACCCACGCAAACACGCACTCACAAATCTGGATCTGATTGAATGGCCAACGGGTGCGCTTGGTATTAGTGGGTGTGGGTGAGTAGATTATATTTAGATGACCATGAAAAGCTTATGAAGAAAAGAGTGATGTCTTTTAATACACTCATGACTCACTTTCTTGCTACTACTTCCATTTTCATTAAAAATATCATTTTCTAAAGCTATATGTACTTAAGTTTTGAACCGAAAGTTGTGATGAAAAAACAAAAAGATTATGGTTAAAAGTTAAAGTGGTCCTTTGGTGTTTGAATACTAGAAAACGGTGTGCGTACTAACAAGCCTTCGATATTGAGAACTATATGGTGACCAAAACCAACACAAGGCCACTGAGCATACCTTCTCGGGTTACTCCTGTTGAATCTGAAACAGAAAACGAACAACCACACCATTCGGGTGTGTTTGCTAAGCCGAACCGAGAAAATTTAGCCAAACGACAACTTAAACAAGAAGTTAAACACGAGGATAAGCTACTAGCTTATTATAACAGCTCAACGAGCTCACTAACACAAGAATAGAACAGAAATGTGTCGCGATCTTAAACACATGTCCAACTCAAACTTAACCGCATTTCAACGAGCCACATTGACTTTTGGTTTCAAATCCACAACCGTAGCAAGTGAAATAAACTACAACGAAATAGAAAATTCGAGATGAGTTTGAGTTTAAATGAACCTGACCCGACACACTGAGTCGACTCACCCGAGTTATCTCAACTCGGCTAAGTTGAGTTGACTCAACTCGGTCAAACGAACACCCTTTAGGTCTGTCGTACCACATGAATAAGATCACAACATGTTTTAATTCATTTTATTATCCACTTCATATCCGAGAGTCAAAAATTGAATACGGGATTACTAAGACTGAGCCGAGAGTATCACTAGCTAATTTCATAAGGTTTTTAAGTTTCAAATCTTGTTTTTACCACACTTAAGCACAACAACAACATAAACCAAAATCCCACATCCATCTTATACACGTTTTGTTTATTCGCTTCAGAAAAGAAAATTACAATTTCTTACAATCTTTGGTGACGATTCGAATGGAAGCAGGACCGAACCAAAAATCAAAAGGGGACTCGAGCTTTCTTCGACAAAACTTGAATACAAACCAATTGATTCTTGAAATGTACAATTGACTCCTCAATTTACAAAACCCCTAGTTCAATTTGTAAAAACCCTAACCTGGGAAACCCTAATTTTAGTGATTGTGTGTGAAAAGGTGAAGAAAACATGCGAATAAAACCCTCCCAATTATATGAGAAATCATGGAAAGCTTGGACTTCATTTTTTCCTTGGTCTTGAATATCACCAGGCCTATTCTTGGTTGTGGTCTCTTCCAGTCGGAAAACGTGAGGGCATATGAGGGGGATAGGTCGGCCTATCTTCTCTTTTTCTTGGTTAAGTTTTAGGGTTGAGGGTGATAGATCATTAGTCTTATTAAGAGAATGGAAGGTTTTTGTTTTGATGAAGGAAAAAGGGTCTGCGTTTGCGGAAGGAGGAGGAGAAACAATTTGGGTCGTGTAGATGGGATAGAGTTTAGATGTAGCTTTTTTTTATTATTAATTCTTGTATAATATGTACCCGTGTTTTGTCGAATCCTCAAGTAAGCGTACATTTCCGGTATCCGAAAGATATTTCTCGAAACGTTTTAATGAGCGTAATAATATAGTATTATTATTATGTGAGATTTAGATTATAAGCGATTGCCGTTACTAATTTGGTGTCGGTATGCGTGCGGTGCCGTAATTTTCTAATTTCACGAGATAACCTCTCGTTTTCTTTCTTAGATTATCGATGAATGATAAAAATGTATACTTCACTTATCTAAGTATTTATTTTTAGCCTTGTATGCTACTGCGCTGCAGTATGCGGAATAACTGCCGGTAACAATGGATTAAGCTTATGTATGCTTAAATTTTAACTTGGACAATAATAAATTTCACTTTTATTATACAGATACTTAGTGGACAAGTATCGTGTGTGCGGTGTCGGGTTTTTAAGGATACGAGATGACCTCTTGTTTTTAAATTTAAGTATTGACAACTGTCAGAAAATAACCGATTTGAATTTTTTGACGTAATAAATATTATTATAATAATCCGAAATTTTACGGGTTGTTATACCTATTATGGCTGGTACCAACAATTTCACCAATTTATATTGGAACACGTTAACGCCTTGGTTGCATGAGCTTAGTGAAATAATAACTGTTTTGTTTTCAACATTATGGGTGTATAACAACGTAACCCACACAAACATTATGTGTTCAACATTTAACAATAAACCTATAGATTCACTCAACCTTTGTGTTGTGAGTTTTAAGCATGTATTTCATGTCCATAATGTCGAATCGCACGGAAGAGCAAGGATACTCAAGAAGGCTATAAATTTTATTATCATTCAAAAACCCATTTAAACTTATTTATGTAAACCGTGAAACTACTAGGACCTCATTTTGTAAACTCTGATATTTATATAAATTTGAATGATAAATCCTTTTTAAAACGACTCCTTTAGAGATCGTTTTCTATTGTTATGACTGTTGTGCCGTCGAGTAACACCCAGTTTGAATTCCGCTGCGTATCACGAAGTTGGGGGTGTTACAATGAAGTTCAAGCAGAAGTTCAAATGTTTTTCAAAACATGCCTAAATAATGGCTTACAGTCATTTCAGAATGTAACCCGCTCTTCAAAAAAATGGCTTACAGTCATTTGAGACTGTAACCCGCTCTTCAAAACAATGGCTTGCAGTCATTTCAGACTGTAATTCAAGAAAGGAAAGTGCTGCACAATATCGATTTTTTTTAAATATCGAGCACTTATCCTAAAACTAAATGAGGAAAGCACGTCGCCAAAAAGACTGTTGTTCCTATACAAATGTTTTTCATTATAAGATTCTTTAGAAAAATATTTGTATTGTACATGGTGATAACATTGTTTGAAAATGAAATGGACAAAAAATTTTGAAAATCAATCGTACTCAGATTTTCATAAATTTTTATCACTGGATCTATGACTTGGGTCATCGATTGAGGGGGAGAGTGATTTCAAATTTCATATTTTCAAAACAATATATCATTAAATGAGTCCATTTTTACATTAATAAAGTAGTGAATAAAGTTTTAGTGTTATATGTCACGGTATGATCTTTCGTTTTGATCGGTATATGGCGAAAACGAGTTACAGTTCAAAAGTTATGATCTTTCTTTATTCTCAAAGATCTCTCAAATGAAAATTCTCTTTTACTTAAAGATCTCTCAAAATTATCATACCGACACTAACAACCTCCTCATAAATTGAGGACCGAGGCTTGAGCCGAAGTGTTAAAGCAGAGCCACATCTTTCCCCAAAATTTTCTAAATTATTTAAATCAATTGGGATCACAAATCTCAAAAGGTTTGAAATTTTTATCGGGAGAGATTGTGATTTAAATATCAAATATGATAAAATGGTGATTGTTTTAGACTCAAAAGGCACTCCTTCCTCCTTGTGTTAAACGATTTCATGTACCAATGCACATGTTGAGGGAGCATTTATAAAAGATCAAAAATTGGGGTACAAATGCTTTGATTTTATATCACAAGTACCTTGATTGGTTTTTCAATTGGTTTTCAATGGCAATTGTGGAAGAACACCAAAGAACCGACCTTGCATTTACTTTATTGGAGTTATAAGGATGGTAAAGTTAAGTATTAGTTCCCACGATCCCGCCAAAGCCGGAGGGATCTACCCAGGGACAATCCACTAGATAGTGTAGAAGTCCTTAGGTATGATGAAAAAAGGAGAAAAGTGAGAATAAGGGAAGAGTTCCGACTGAGATAGAGCTAGGACTGAAGGGTTTGAAGAATGAAAAAGAAATGAAAAGTGAAAGGGTGAAAAAAAATAGCCCTCCAATAATTCAACCTTAGGGCAGAAACTAGGTTCAATACATATGCTACTGGTGGTTACTAAGGTAACGCTGGTATTGAAGACAAGACGTCATGGACCCAGTGACGAACTGCACTAAACTTCCCAGCAACTCAAGTTCTCTTAAAAGGACTTGTTTCATTCTCACGGGGAACCGACATAATCTATCAAATATCTCTTAGAGATGGTTGATATTGAAAAAGGAGACCCTCTCCCTAAGTGCACTATTGAGTCTAGATCCAATAGATCATCAATACATCTCATTAGGGCACACAACTAATGAAAACTTGTTGTTTCACACAATGTGAAAAGTAAGAATATATATATTGAGAGTCCTACGCATTATCCTTGTGGTATTGCCAGAACATCCGAGTGATACTTAAAGTATACACAATGAAGATGGAAATCCTTCTAGAGCCAACAAACAAGATCTTGGTGCATGTGAGATCCTTCATGGATCAAACTTGTGACGACTTGAAAGAAACGATGGGGCGATTCACTCTTGAATCAAACTTGTTCCAGAAAATGGATTGATGTATGCTTTTGTAAACCTTTCAATGTGCTCTACTATTCTTTTCTAGCACATCGATTGTGCATAAACTTTCAAATAAAGTATTCATGATTGAAACTTGATTTTCTCATAAAAACTTTCTTCAGTATTGTAAAACTCTCTCTTTGAGAATACGCAATTGTTTTTATTAAATCAACTTCTCATCAATTAGTGAATCTCAATTATTGGCTCACTCACTCCGTGTTGTCCGCTTTGAGATGCTAAGGTTTGAGAATGGCTAGATCAGTGCGAAACCCCTGTCAAGGAGATTCTTGAAATTTTACCTAATCACGGGTAGTACTAATCTCGATCAACGAGGAATCATGGTTCTTGCAACCATATTCGTCGAAAGTGAACAAAGACACTTTCGTGTGTTTTATTGCTAATTGTTGTTTGCAGGAACACCTGACGGCCGCAGCTGATAGAAATTGAGATGTCAATCCATAACTACATGCTCACACATCACACTCACGTTTAAAGAAATCAAGATAATCTAAAGACCTAAAGCAATGCTTCCGCAACTCTGATGCAAAATATCATGATTCAACAAAGTGTGAGCATGTCGGTCCAGAAGTCACAATATCACATGGAGGCGATACAACAAAGGATGATCCAGATATTTCGTGGTTGATGATCTCAAAGAAAGCTCAAAGATCACCAAGTCATGGAACATTCAAAGATTCATCATCAAGTACAAAGATTGCGGACTTTGAAGAATCAAAGACTACGAGCTTGAAGATCAAGAACTTGTAATAGAATGGTAGAACTAAAATGTATTTAAATGAGGTGACCTCCTTACATATTGTTAGGATTTAGTAAATCCAAAGTTAAAGGCTCGGCCACCTCGGTATTTGTTAGCATTAGAAAGTTTGTAGTATTAGACGTTAGTCATTAGTAACTAGTTAGTTAAGTAACACTGTGGAGGACGGACGTCTTTATCCATCGTATACCGATCCATGACCCGTAGAAGGCGTATTTTTAAAACCTATAAATACCCTCACCCTTCAAGGTGAGGGTTGGAGCTCATAATACACTTTCACTTTTCTCTCTAGAAGTTCCCTAATCTCTACTTTCTCTCTAAACCTCCTTTATACTCAATCCATATGTTAGGAATTGGAAATTCCATAGTGAAGTGTCGGTCACCCCAAATATAATCTAGCATAAGTTAGCTCGTAGACATATCGTTAGTTATCAGTTTATTAGTTAGTTATTAGTTTAGTTTAGCGTAGTGCAACACCGTGGAGGAAGGATGGGTCTTTACCCACTGTATACTTGATCCACAGGCCGTCAGGAGGTCATTTACTTGTAACTATAAATACCCCTTCCATCCTTGGAAGGGGTGGTGCTTTTCAATCTAACCTTTCATTTGTATTGTTATTTTCTCTCTCTAGAAAACACCCATCTCTTATCTTTCTCTCTCTAAATGGCTAACATGTATTTCCATCATCCAAGACCACCCGAATCATCAAACAACATAATATTTACGATCCTACAAATGGTATCAGAGCCTAGGTTGTGTTGTTTGTGTTGATTCTCGTGGTTTATTTCATGGTTTTATGCAGTTTGTTCGGTTCAATGGTGCGGTTTGATGTGGTTATGTTGTTTCTACATGTTGTTTGTTGAATCTGTTGCTTAAGCTGTTGTAACGTGTTGTTAAACTGTTTTTGCTAACCGCTTTTACTCATTGTAAACTGTTTGAGTCTCTTGTTGTCTTTATTAATGATGTTCTTCGTAGAGGTTTGTGGTCATGTTCTTCGTAGAGACTTGTCTCACTTTTGTCCGATTCAATGAACTTATAGAGGTTTGTTGACTTTTAAAAAGTCAATGGCGAGTTAATAGTCGGTTCTTATAAGCGATTTGTCCTCAAAATTTGTCCGAGCGTTTTTTAAAGCAACTTGTCCTAATAATGTCCGGTTATGCTACAAAGCGAGTTGTCAAACAATCATCGATTCAATGTATGGGAGGTGACTTGTCACATTTATTGGTCAAAAGCGAGTTGTGATTTGTTGACTATTGAGTCAACTCAATTCAAAAGCGACTTGTCTGCTTTTGTAATGTCTTTAGCGATTTGTATTCGTCATTATCGGGTCAAAAGTCAATGGCGATTTGTGGGTTTAAAGACAATGAAGCGAGTTGTTTTGAAAAAGATGAAGCGACTTGTGTGTTTAAAACTGATGCATGTTGTGTGAAAAAGATGCAGCGACTTGTCACAAAAGAAGAAGAAGCGACTTGACTCATATTGATGAGACTTGACTCATGACTCTTGATTGAAGCGACTTGTTAAGAAAGAGATGAAGATGAAAGAGTTTGCTCAAGCAGTAATTCAACTATCTCTTAAACACTTTCATACAAACAACAGCAAAGAACCTCAAGTTATATCATATCTATGACACTCATCATTCATCAACAAACTTATATCAAATCTACATCTAACGACTCTGTGACAATCTAACAAGACTCATCTCACCGTATAACGTAATTATAAGGATTCATGACCTCGGATTTGTTTGTTGTTCGTGTCAAGATCGGTTTCAAGAACCAAATCACACGACAAAAACAATCAAAACATCATTGATCAAGACTCGTACCATTGATCTCGGTTTCAAGACGTGGGTTATGTTTAAACCAAAGGCCATCACACGAATACGACAACATCATCAATCGGTTTCATAATTATTAAACAAATATCAAGACCTCAGATTTTTTTGTGCTAAGTTGGTATTCAATCTCAACCATTCAAGGTTCAACACGAATATACCACCATCACAGATCTACTGATGTATTATCCGAATCTAAAGTTAAAGAAAATAACATGGACGTTATTTCTTTTCTTTTGTTCGTTCAAAGTGATTAAAGACAAGAATCTCATATTTTTCGTGTTATAAAAGGTAAAACATCAAGACCATCATGGGTCATTCACACGAAACTAAACATCACTGATTCAAAGTTGTTATAATTCAAAGACTTAGACTTAATGAAACAACTTACAACTATGAATCTCATAAATCATTCGTGTATGGTGATACATATATATCAAGACCATTGAAAAAGGCCCTCAACATGATGTGTTCATCACAGATTATACTTGTGCTACTTGGAAATATTCGAAATCTATAAGACAAAGAATACAACAACTATGTTGTTCCTTCTCTTTGTTTCGTTACCTAACTAAACACAAGAAAAGAAATGAAGAAATTAAAACCTACACATGCTCGTTTGCCTCCTCAACGTCTCAGGCCATCCCTGTGGCAAATCAAAGACCCTCGAAATCAAAGACCTTCGAGCCATCCCTGTGGCTAGGTCATACTTGAATGATAATAAATGTTGTGCACAGGTATAACAACCCGTAAATTTTTGAATTATTATAATAATATTTATTACGTCAGAAAATTTAAATCGATTATTTTCTGACAGTTGTCGATATTTAAATTTAAAAACAAGAGGTCATCTCGTTTCCCTTAAAAATCCGACACCGCACACACGACACTTGTCCACTAAGTATCCGTGAAATTTATTACTTGTCCAAGTTAAAATTTAAGCATACACAAGCTTAATCCATTAGTTATTCCAGCATCGCAAACATACAAAACTAAAATAAATACCGAGATAAGAGAAAAATACACTTTTCGTCAATCACTAATACTTTACGAAAGAAAACGAGAAGTTATCTCGTGAATCTAGAAACTCACGACTCTGCACGCATACCGACACCAAATTAATAACGGCAAACATTTATAATCAAATTCCAATATAATAAAAATGTCATATTATTAAGTTTAAGAAATCGTCTCCGAAAAAATAATTTCTATATCTTTCGGGTACCGGGAAGGTACGTTTACTCGAGGATTCGACAAAACACGGGGTACGAACTATATACTGTATCTAATGATAATAAAACAAAACTTACCCTATCCTATCCCCCCTCACGTCCCATCTTTTCTTCTTTCCCTTTTCCTGCCTTCTTCACCTCCACCAAAAGCGAGACAAACAAAAGAGTCATGCTCCTTTCCTCTTCAATCAAACATGAGCCATCACATTCATACTCGGTCTATGCGCGCCTCCCTAGACACTAGACCTCCATACGTGGCTGGGAGAAGAAAACTTGAGCTAAGAGTAGTAAGAGATGAAGAGACGAAATTCGGATATGTCACAATCCCTTGCCATTCTTTCAGCTATATAAAGGGGCACTTATCACTGATTTTCATCACTTCCAATTAAACTCAAGAAAAGTTAGGGTTCATTCAATAATTAGGGTTCCTCAAATCATGGGGCTTCTCAAAATTGAGTTGGGGTTTTGTAAATTGATTATTGAATTGTCAAATTCGAGTGTCAATTGTTCACGAAATCAAGTCATTAATCAAGGAAGCTCGCATTCCTCTTTTTCCCTTTGGTCCGAATCGCCTCCATCAAGCCTCCACCTTTGTTGTAAGAATTTATGATTCTTTTACTTTGTTATAATAAATTAAAGTTGTTATTGTGGTTATCCTTTTGTTTTGGTCAATTGGTCAGTAACAATTATTTGAGTATATTGATTTTTTTTACCCTTGAAAGATTAATGTTGTTGTTGTTATTTCGCTAACGTAAATGAACCACGAAAACATGAAAGCAAAACTTTGAAAAATCTTTTAAAATTTGATCTCGATTTGACTTATGTCCTAACGTAGAAACGGTCTAAATGCTCATTTGATTCCGGTTCTCGGCTCATGGCATAGTTCTTATTGTGGTCTTCGGTTTGGTTTTCCTACTTATCTTTGTGGCTTACATAATAGCTTTCGCTTGTGTTAGCTTATCTTAAATCCTCGACTCACTATCTTGATGTATAAGTGACTCTAACTCGGCTGAACTAGAACCCCATACACGAGTGTCACTTTGTGTTCGTTTTCTATTGGTTGTGTTGAGACCCATTCGAGAGTGTTCCATATTTTTGCCTCGTAGTTGATAGACTCGTGCAAACTTGTGACGAGTTGAGTATCCAAAACGGGTAGTACCCGGTAGCTACAAAGTCCTAGTCTCAGGTTATTGGAGTCGTCGTTGAGTTAGTTGTTTGAATTACGAATAAAGACCTCGAGGTATAGGTGTTTTAGTCACCTGTGAAGACGGACATAAACTATGTCAAATTTCCTTACCATCGCCTTTTACAACTTGATCTTTTGTTAATGCATGGTTATAATGATCAATTAAAATTGTTAGGAGCTTTCATGCATTAAGTTAAATCATGAGTATTTGCTATTCACCAATAAATCTATAAAGGCCTTAAATATTAGATACATGGTGTCCATTTATTACTAATATATCAAGATGAGATTATACAACCATTTATTAGAGATATATCAACATGAGATTATGCACATAAGATGCAATAGATTTGTTAATTAGATGCGACATATCTCAAGAAATATATAACGTGAGTGAATTGAAAGCAGTGTTGTTGTAACAAAAAAATACATCATCAAAGACATACGCAAACTATTGTAATGTAAAGTAGAGTATTAAAAGTGTCCCAAGGTTGAGGCCCATATCTGTAGAGGTCCGTTTGGCTGAGAACAGCCCACCAGGCGCGTGGGATGCGATCACCTCAACTTGTCTCCGTCCTACCTTGACTCGTCCCACGCGACGCATCAGTAAGCTCACGACTCGTTGATTGATACTCGTCCGCATACCACGAATAACGACAAGTCTAGAATTATATCGTTAATATTTTGAAAACATGAGTCACAAACCAATTAATGAGAATGTAAATGATACAAAAGGAAAACATGATACTTAAAATGAGTTATTATTTTACTCAAGTGGAAACTTCTTACACATCTTGTAAATAAATATTTACTTACAACTAATAAACCGGATACTAAAACTTGATAAAATTTATTATGGAACTTTTGACATTAGACATCACGGACAAATAGAGTTATACACTCGGGTCATGCCGAAATTTTCGACAAACAGAGTTATACACTCGGGTCATGCTGAAATTTTCGACAAACACATCTATCATTTTACAATTGATGAGCGAAACATATTTTGAAGGTTTTGTTGATTTTCCAATTACAAATGTATATAAGAAAAGTTATATTTACAACTTCTCAAGGCATATCTATGATTTTGAAATATGTTTATTAAAACCTACATTATATTTTGCTAATACAAGCTTTGTCAAGACTTAATTACCTTTTAAGTTAAATACCCTTATTTTAAGTGAGTTAAAATATGTACACTTGATATATATATCTTATTCGTTTCCATCGACAACGCCTTATTATAAGCATAAAATTCCTTCGCATATCATCTTTTGGTCATCATTGAACCAAGGTCGTAATTCCTTCTTCGATATTTCTTCCTCGAGATTCCTTCCATGTCATACTCTCCTAAGCCGAAATCCATCCAAACCTTTTGTAAATTGTTTTAAGATAAATGGTGCAACAACAACAACAACAACAACACAAACATTTTAAAATTTTATAAAGTTAGTTAAACTTTATCGAGTCTTAAACATGAAGACTAAATATGCCGTACTTAATTAGGTTGCGTGTCGGAGCCGTGCACTATCACTCCTTGATTTAATTCCTCTAGACTTCATATTGCACATTGCCAAGGTGAGTTTCATAGCCCCTACTTTTAACTGCTTTATACTTGTTTTGGGGGAAGATACATGCTCATTTTACTTAAATCATTTTACTTGTGCATTCCATGCATACTATGCTTTACATGTTTAAAGTTTTCATCATACATAGATGTTTTATAGAGCATACCAAAATGTTTGACCTAGAATATTACGCGGCTTAGCCTAAGTCCTCGGATCCCAAATTGCCCTCTTCATGAACCGTCAATTCTCTTTGGGAAGCGCGAATGTTATAAATAGATCTATTGAGGGTGACTCCTGCATTTAGTTGACCCGCTTGGGTCAAGGTGAAACATATAGCATGTCGGGACCGAGTGTATTGGGATAAACACTCGCCATGGGCTCCTTATTTGTATGACTTCTTTGTGCATACAAGAAGCGTCGTAGTTTCGGTTGCATGAACTTAGTGCTAGCGTAATAGATTCAATATATGACATTATATTCGTTGTAATGTACATATACCCTACTTATGGTCCACTAATGAAATCTCTTTTATGAAATCCTTTTATGAATTGAAATCATAAACTTTATGACATTATGCAAGACGTAATGATCATCAAAACCAAATTTGAAACAGTGTCTTGAAATCCCTTTTAAATAAACCTATGAACTCACCAACGTGAAGTGACCCCTTTAGCATGTATCTTCAGGTTTTGAGGTGATAGCTTATCTTTTGAGGCGCAAGGAAAAGGCATGGCATGGTCATAGACGACTCTGATATTTGTATTGGGACCACTCGTTTATAATGGGTCATTTTCCGCACTAATCAATAATGTAAACATTGTTTTTAAGAATGAATAAAAGTTTATTTACGAAAAACCAATTGTTCTATGCTTATGTTGTGGTACCAATTTAGTAGCACCCCAATACCCGTATGCTTCCGCTGAGTCATTTTTGGGGGTGTTACAGATTGGTATCAGAGCCTAGGTTATAGAGAAGTGGGTATTTTTAAAACCTAGACTATAACCACTTTTACAAAACTTAACCCTATGACCGACACGTGCACACGCCGAGTTGATGCCTCACTTATGATCTGTTGAGATCATACTTGATAAGATACATGTTTTATCACCGCTCACCTAATTTCATTATAAGTTATAATTATTTTCCCTATACGTATACTTACGTATCACAAAGACTACACCTTCTCTCTCACATAAAGAGAATAATTGTTCTAATCCTTCAAGACAACATTTAAAAGTATTGTGACATATTACTAAGCGTAACTAAGCTAAGTATTTCAAAATTCATTGAACCTCGGGTGAATATAGGCGATCACCTATATTCAACGAGGACGGTGGGACATAGCCCGATCACCTATGTCCGACTCAGAGGTGAATTTTGCAGTACTTAGGATAGTTATAATAGCTTTATGTCCAGTGAGAAAATGATAATATTTTGATAAACATGTAACATTTCAATAAACCACATATTGGCGGTTACACTAAAGCTACACAATGGCGTCACACTATCCCTTAATCACAAGCCACTCACTGGCATACCATAATCACAAGCCACTCACAGGCATACCATAATCACAAGCCACTCACTGGCATACCCTAATCACAAGCCACTCACTGGCATACCCTAATCACAAGCCACTCACTGGCATCACCCTATTCCTTAGTCATAAACCACTCACTGGCATCACAATATTCCTTAATCATAAGCCACTCGTTGACGTCATACTACTTCTTAAAGAGGGAGGCATAGTTTTTTTTCTTCTGATATTGTGATTAGGGTTTCAAGATTTTAGGGAGAAGTGTGTGTTGAGCGTTTTAATACCCGAAGGATTAGGGCAACGTGTGGAGTTGGATCGGACTCATATTGGGCCTGGTGGGTTTAACCTTTTGCATTGGGTATTAACTGAATTCTTGAGCCTCATGCGTATATTTGTAATGGGCTTCGTAAGTTTGTAAAGAACCTGACATATCACTTTGGTTCTTACAAGGTGAATAAGAATGCATTTGATGACTGCTTCATATCACTTACTGGATCGGGTTATTACATTTGGATGGGCCAAGATATTATATGTTAGATATTGGATATTGGGCCTTTATGTACAATTACTTTAACAAGAATTGGTCATAATTGTATAATCGGATTTGGATAGTGGATAATGAGCTTTCTCACTCCTGGACTGAATATTAAGTCATAGGCTGACCTTAGAATGGATTCTGATATGGGTTTAAGATTGGATCCGGTGTACGTTTTATATGATGATGAGATTTGGTGCAATGATGAGATTTGTTGTGGTATGTGGTAGGATACTTTAGTATATACATTTTCACGAGAACATCATGTCACGGCTTAAATTGATAGTTGGTCAAAGTTGACTACGGGGTTGTTTGTGCGGTATTTCTTAGTTGGATTTGATGTGAGATCTTTCGAGCGTGTTTACTTATTTTCGTCTTCCTTCTTTCTACCCTTCCGCGAAGATGACTTGTTTGGGCATTTATAGAATGTGATAAAGACTTGGCTATTTAGTTACGTTTGTGATTCTTTCTCGCTTAACCCACAACGTAGATATCACTTCGGTGTCTCACACAGTTGAGAATGTCAAGAGGTTTTGTACATTGGGTACACCGTTTCTTTTTCACGAGGATTAGTACAAGTTTAAGTAACAAATCTGGGAATTTTACTTCATGATCAAGTTTGGTATATCGGGTTTACTTCTCCAGGTGGTCACAGCATTAGCCGATAGTATATGTGGAAGATATGTTTACCAATGTCTTTATTGGATGAGATGTGATCAGCAATTCTCATGGAATAATCTTCGCTACAAAATGTCAATGATACTTCACAGTCTGAGAAAAATCTTTCGAGAATCTTCAGTGTCACTCATGATTTTTTTTAAGAATTTTGCTTATGACAAGAATTTTTTCGTGCAGATGAAAGTTCGAAACCATCATGGGGGAGAAACGTGTACTCTGATGTTTTACGGTCAACCTCCAGAGGAAAGTAGTGTATTCTACTCGACTTAGTATGGTTTGTGAAGTTGTCTACATATGGGTTAAGAATTGTTGATGATATTGTTGAAGATGGAGAATGAGCCGTTGATGAACCGCTGCATGTTCCCCTAAAACAGATATTCACCGAAACCAAAGTTGTCATTACACATTCAAACTGACATTGTTTGCGGTTTTGTCTTGATTTTGTAAAATCTCGCGAAAGAAACTATTTCTCGGTTTAAATCATAGATTTGTAAAATCCCGTGACAATGGAATCATCCCGGTTTAAGTAAAGTGCATTTCCGGCTCTATCTCTCGGTTTATTCTTGGTTTTGTAAAATCCCGTGAAAGAAACTATTTCTCGGTTTAAACTATAGAATCATCCTGGAGAAAGGAAAGTGTATGTCGGGATCTTATCTGATGCTGGTGCTACGGTTTCTACTTCGAAGAAGGGATAAAAGGGTGTACTTCATGAATTGGGTGATTGTTTGGATTCTCTTCATGGCTGTTTGGTTATTTCAAAGTTTTACGGGGTTATGTGCTTTTAACCATGGTCGGGATGAAAACATTATCATAGTTCACTTAAAACGTCAAAGGAGGCTAGATTTGAGCTTTTAACAAGAAAATGTGACAACGGCGTTAATTCAGTATTATTTATTTGAGGTTGAAGTGAAATATCACGGGCAAGTGTACTTAGTATCTGAAGGTATCGGGGATGGTTGGATGAAGATTCTTCATGATCCTTGTTTGAGCTTATTATCAAAAAACGAAGACTTGGAAATCTAGTTATTGTTGGGTGACTTTTCCTTTTCTTTTACCACTTGGGGGAATTGGGCTCTTACTACCACCAAATAACTATCACTTTAAGGAGTTACCTTGTAGTGCTCAGTGTCACATTCAATTGTGGATTTTCAAAAGGTTATGTACGTCTTATACTTGATGGTTGGTTGGATGAAGAGTATAGAGTACTTAGAGATTCAATAGAGGATGAAGTCTCGACACCGCTCTTTGTTACGTATGTTCAAGTTTAAGTCACGAGTTCGGGTTAGTTTACTTCAGGGTCAAATTCATTATATTGGGTTTTCTCCATCAAGCTGTCATAACAAAGAGCCTACTAAATGATAATGGGGTGATTACAAGTTTTGCCAAGAGATGATGAAAAGAGAGAGATTATGACGTTTGAACACAACAGTTCAAGCCTCGTACTCTAAAGAAACGAAATGTGTACGTTTTAGTGCGCATTATCTTCGAAAGAAGAGAAATCTTCTTATGACTTCTGTTCACATCAGCTCAGGCCTCGTACTTCATCATTATGACGTTTGAACACGACAGTTCAAGCCTCGTACCTCAAAGAAAAGAAAAGTGTACGCTTCAGTGCGCTTTATCTTCTGAAGAAGAGAAATCTTCTCAATTATGACCATTCTCATCAACATGCTTCATGCTTCATGCTTTTTCCATGTGCTATCAGTCATCAAGTGAATCGAACTACTGTTGATTGTTTTCTTATTCCACTTGCTCAACTATAATGATGATAGCGACATCATGTGCTAATTCTGCGGGGGAGAAGTGTGAATAGAATACATTTAGATGATAATCACTTGTTTAATCAAGAATGGCATCTCTGTATGCAATTCTTGAGGGTGAGAAGAAGTGTGAAACTACTGCATGTTGATTGATATTAGAAAATAAATGGTCAAATGGCTCCAAACTCACGTAAGAACCGAGCTTCTTCTTATCGGGTCATTTCTACATGGAGTTTCTTCTAAGAGCCGTTGGTTGACATCTTCACACGGGCTGATTTGATTAATGACAAAGTGCTTCCATTTATGGGTGATTTCCTTAATGAACATCTTTCTATTCTTGTTTGATTGGGAGGATTTGAGTTAAGGGATTTGCTATTTTATGTTAACGGAATGAATTTGGTGAGTTGAAGATGTTAACTTTCTATTCCCCAATTGGACAATCTTGAAGAAGGTCGAGTCTCTGATCGGTTCTACATTTTCTCGCTACATGTTAGAAGACTAAAGACGAGTTGCATTTAACAATCTAATGACTTCTTCTTAATCCAAGCATTCATCATAAAGATTGTCGGTTTAGGGAGAGCACTAATTGGGGAGAGTGAAATCAGTTCAATCCCAATTAGACTTGCTCATATTCTTGACAAGTTGATTCTCACAAGATTTCAAGTGTTCTTCTCAATGATTTCTAGTATACGGGCATATTATGTGTTGATGATTACAAGCATCAAAACCAGACAGGGGAAGGAGACACGTATCTAAAGCGAGTAAACTTGATGAACTTAATTCTTCTAAGTGTTTGAAGAAATCCCGGAAGACAAATGTCATTACCGAGAGAAACTCAAGGTTTGACTCATGGCGTTTAGTGTTCTTATTCCAACTATGTGGGGAAGAGATGGAAGAGTTAGTTTACGAAGATAAAAGAGGTACACAAGTGTGTGATGATTTCGATGATATCTCAATCATCGTGGAGAGAGATTGTGTACATTGGGGCGCCATTGTTTCACTTGAGTGCTTAATCGGTGATTCGAGATATAATCACTTATTCCGAGTTGACATCCACAGATTGTCATTCGCAGAGATAATCGATGATTCGGCATGTTTCTTCAATGTTATCGGTTATTCTCTCTTTGGGCATTCGGTACTTGTGTTCTTGAGCTTCATACACTATCATCGTGGGAAAGAAAAGTATACATCGGGGTTATTCTTTGGCTATCGGACTTAATCTACTACTTGATGGTATAAGTTTCTCGTCTTGGTATATGTGTATTCGGTTCGTGAGCTCTAGTCTAAGAGACTGACTGCATCAATTAATCTACCTAGTGGAAGTGGTCTCTTGACAAATTTTTTGGTATGGATCGCTTCAGACTTCAGTGGAAAAGGAATTTGAGAAAATTATTTAAATGTGGGATGATACGTTGCTGTTGTTCTATCTTGATGATATAACCCCGAACGAAGAATCACAAAGATCATTCTTAAAAGGAGCAGCAAGATCGATGATAATGGTGTGCTTCCTTGTGCACCTGGCTAAAGCAAGCTTGAAATAGAGCTTCAAATCGCTCATTCTGAGATTTTCGGTTTGGGGGAAGGCCAAAGTCTCTCTTTCTCAAAGGCTCATGGTCTATCTTCTATTCTGGAGCCTCGGAAGCTTTGGTGGTGGAAGTTTAAGAGATGACGAATTCTATCTTCTACGACGTGCTGCTCGATATCCTTATCTCGGTACTCGTATTATCATCTTCTTAATCTATATCATCTTCTCTATCATTGTAAATATTTATCAAAAAAACAAAATACAAAAATATAAAACCAACAAAAACCCATAAGAATCAGAAAATTTGAAAATACCAAAAATATTGTTTTTCTCAAGACATGTCTTCTGGTATCGATAACATCTGCGGTCTTAGAAATGTCATTCAACAATGGCACGGGACCATAGATGAAGTTCGAGCAGAAGGTGTAAATATTTCTTTTCAAAACATGTCTCAAAATATGGCTTGCAGTTACTTCTGACTGTAACCCGTTCTTAAACAATGGTTTGCTATTATTTCAGATAGCAACCCATTCTTCAAGAAAGGAAAGTGCTACGCTTAAACGATTTTCACAAAATTCGTGCACTTATCCTAAAAACAAATTGAGGAAAGTATGTCGAAGGACTGCTGTTCCTACACAAATGTTTTTCCTTCTATGAATTCTTCAGAAAAATATTTGTTGTTTTCAAAAATGATGGTAAATGAGTTGCTTGTAAATCAATCAGATTCAGAGTTTTCGTATAAATTGAAAACTCAATCAATGACTTCAGCGCTTTTAAACTTTTCAGAAAAATAAGTCATTGATTGAGGGGGAGAATGTTTTCAAATCTATATCATCTAACGAACTTATCTAATTATCCTATATACTTAATTGTAAAACATGTTAACCTACGTTGCAGGACTAGGTGCCTAGGATATGATTGTTAGGATTAGATGATTAGAGTTTGATAAACACATTATTCCCATGCTTTATATGAACTGATTGATATGTTGGATTGACTTTTATTAGTCGATTGCTGTTTGGGTGTTGTCGACCACCATATATCCGTTTGTGTGTCCACTAACATATGCAGATAAGATGGTTTAAAAGAATGTTCCCGATCCGGATCCCACAATTGAAGATGATTGGATGCCGAAAGGAAAGGGTAACTATATCTTGGGTTGACTAATGAAGAAACGGAGCTTAATTGGACCTCTATGAAGAGTTGGCATGACAAATGCAACGTCAGAGGTCTCATCGCATAAGAGATGGTTTCTTCCAACCTTCAAAGAACAACATCAAAGAAGCTCAACCACCTAACGTATCTTTGTGCGGGATAATAGTGATGATACCATTTTTAAATAATTTTGAATAATATTGTTTTGAAAATGGAAAATATTGTTTTGAAAATAAACTGAACTCAAATTTTTGAAATCACCGGACTTCATTTTTTTCAAAACTTAAGTCACTCAATCATCGACTACGGTCATCGATTGAGGGGGAGAGTGATTTAAAATAAAATATTTTCAAACAATATTTCATCAATCAAGTACGTTTGTACAAAATAAGTGGTGATCTAAATATTTAATGTTATGTCATGGTATGATTTTCTTTAAAACCCAAAGATCTTACAAAATGAAATTTTTTCTGTTCTTGTTTGATTGTGAAATTGTTTTATTTTACTTAAAGATCTCTTAAAAACTATCATACCTGACACTAACAATCTTTAATGTCTATAATTTGTCCTATTCAGTCAATTTCAAAATTTAAATCAAGCCACGTCTTTCCTCAAAATTTTCTAAATGATTTAAATCTCAATTGGATTGAAATTTTTGATCGGGGGAGAGATCGTGATTTAAATCTCAAATCGGTTTTAAAGGGTGATTGTTTCAAAAGCACTTCTTCCCTCATGTGCCAAACGATTTTGAAATACATAATGCACATGATTGTGGAGGAGCATTTAACCAAAAACCAGAAGAGTATTTAAACAAGGCACATATTCACCCATGTTTTCCAAACCTTATTAAATCACTTGGGATCCAAAATCTCAAAGGGTTTGATATTTTTTATCGGGGGAGAATTCGTGATTTAATAATGAAATTTGATAAAAGATGATCGTTTTGATTCAAGTGTGCATATTGCTCTCCCATATGTGCTAAACGCTTTCGAATCTCGAAGCACATATTGAGGGGGAGCATTTCAAAAAGAAAATAAACTTTCAAGGTACAAAAATTTCTATGTTTCAACATAAAGTACCTTGATCGATTTTCTAATGGTTTCTTAATGGCTTTTGTGATCGTGGATGTACTTCAAAAAGAATTCTTTCCTCTATGTGATAAAATGATTTCAAATATCCTACGCACATATTGAGGGGGAGAATTTACCAAAGAAATTCAAATGGCTTTTTCTAAGGAAATTGTGATCAAGAAATCATTTCAATGAACTCTTGCCTCCATGTGCTAAACAATTTAAAAAATCATATGAGCACATGTTGACGGGGAGCATTTCTAAATGATCAAAACAATTAAGGTACAAAATGCTTTGATATTATATCACAAGTACCTTGATCGATTTTCCAAATGATTTTTCAGTTGATTTCAAGAAGGAAAGAACTAATACCAAAAGACCGACCAATTTACTTTATGCATGGTGTTATAAGGATGGTTAGGTTAGGTATTCATTCCCACGATCCCGCCAGAGTCGGAGGATCTACCGAGACAACCTACTAGTTAGTGTAGAAGTCCTTAGGTATGATGAAAAAGGAGAAAAGTGAGATATGGGAAGAGTGCGGATGAGATAGAGCTAGAACTCGAATAAACCCAACAAGGTTCTAGTTATGAAGTCTCGGTAAGCAATGAAGGGTTGAAGAATGAAAATAAATGAATGTGAAAAGGGTGAAAAGAAATAGCCCTCAATAATTCAACCTTAGGGCGTAAACGGGTTCAATACATATGCTACTAGTGGTTACTAAGGTAACGCGGTATTGAAGACAAGGCGTCATGGACCCGAAGGACGCACCGCACTAAACTTCCCAAGCTACTCAAGTTCCTCTTAAAGGGCTTGTTTCATTCTCATGGGAACCTCGTAATCTATCGACTTTCTCTTAGAGATTGTTGATATTGAAGAAGGAGACCCTCTCCCTAGTCTCCGACATAGGAAACCAAATGTGCACTTTTGAGTCTAGAGCCAAGAGATCGTCCACAATATCTCATTAGGACACTAAATTAATGAAGACTTGCTGTTTCACACAATGTGGAAAGTAAGAATATATTAAGAGTCCTACGCATTATCCTTGTGGTATTGCCAGAACATCCGATTGATACGTAAAAGTATTCACGATGAAGATGGAAATCCTTCTAGAGCCAACATCAAACAAGCTCTTGGTGGGTGATATGTGAGATCTTTTCTAAAGATCAAGCTTGTGACAACTGGATAGAAACGATGGGGCGATTCACTCGTGAATCATCCTTGGTCCAGGAAATGAATTGACGAATACTTTTGGAAAAACCGTTAGATGTGCAATCTTCTTTTCTCTAGAACATCAAATGTGTATTCATATTTCAAACTCAAAAAGTATCTCTGATTGAAAAAATACTTTTGGAAAAACCGTTCGATGTGCAAATCTCTTCTTTTCTCTAGCACATCGAATGTGTATTCTTTTTCAAATATAAAAAGTATTTTTGATTGAAAATTGATCTTTCTCATAAAACCTTCGTCGTATTGCAAAACTCTTTCTTCTAAGCAATACGCGATTGTTTTCAAATCAATTTTTCATCAATCGATGAATCTCAATTCATTGGTTCACTCACTCCGTGTTGTCTTCTTTGAGACGTTCGGTTTGAACAGTGCGAAACCCGTCAAGGAGATTCTTGAATTATACACGATCACAGGCGATACTTGTCTTGATCAGCGGGGAACCGTGGGCCGTGTACCTCAATTCAACGAAAGTGATCAAAGACACTTTCGTGTGTTTTATTGCTAAGCGTTGTTTGCGGTACATTTGACGGTTGCGGTGATCGAATTGAGAAGTCAATCAAAGCCGCATGCTCACGGCATCCACACTTAATTGAAGAAATCATGACTAGTGCATATCTACATAACACGGCTCGATATTTTATACTATGCTTCGCTTACGTTCTTGCAAATATCATGAACCAATAAAGCTTCAACTACTCGATGGAAAGATGTCATGATCCTAAAAGTGTAAGCATGTCGGTCCAAAAGTCACAACATCACATGATGGCAACACGGAAAGGGTGATCCGAGATTTCATCGTGGTGATGATCTCAATGAAAGCTCGGAGATCATCGTAACACCCAACCCGACAAGGGTAGAAGTGTCATGATCACGGTGTCATATCGAACATACAAGTAAAATTTTCAAGCGAAGTCTTTAAATAATAATGTACCAAGTCATAATAACCAAAGATTTACAAGGAAATTACAAAATCCAAATGTTAAAATAAAATGAAATCTCAAAACGCAAGCCCGCCAAAACAAGTCCAAATAATAAGGTTACTAGGATTAGTCCACCGGATAATCCAACTCTCGGCTCAATCAAAGCCCATCTTCAAACCTAAAACTGCCGCAGAAAAGAAATGCGGTGAGCTTAAAAGCCGGTGAGCGAGATATAACAAAGCGAAAGCTAAATAAAATCGAAATGCAAATGAAACAAAGGAACGGATAACAAGTCGTGGCGAAATGAGAGTAATGAGTCAAGAGGATCTGCAGAACACAATTATCTGAGATATCCAAAACGAGCAGATAACAAGGAGGCGGCGAAGCAAAGCATCGATGACATATAAACAAGCACATACAAACCGGACATACAAGAAGCTGAAACATAAGCAAACATAGCGGGCGTAGCATCCACACAACATATATGGCATACAAACAATTCGGAAATTAAAATACGTACAAGTCAAGCAGATATCTCCAAAAGCGGAAGCAATAAATAAATCGATGAGCATGGCAATTCACACAGGTTAAAACTCTTAATTGAAAACATGATCAGTATCGTAACGGTAATCAAACATGGCAGTCATAAGTAACAAGTAGGATACAGTAAGAACACTATAATTAAATGAATTAAATACATAGTAGGGCAATTAAACAAATTAACAAGCTAGGCTTCACAAATTGAACCATTTACTCAATCAAACCGTAGCATAAATATAAATGCAAACATGGCAGGTCAACAACAAGCAGATAAGGACACCACGGATAGTCATAGTCCACGAGATTAACTGAACGAGGTACAAAAGATAAACAGATCAACAATCGATTTCACACAAGCACGGTTACGGACACATCAAAGGATCACATAACGGTAAGATAGCATATCATCGATGACAAGGTAATCTTATAACGCATACATCCATATCATACAGAGTAATCGGTAGTCATATAAACATGAATATCATAATCAAATCCAATAACATATAACAACCCGATGCGTGAATGGAGCGATAATCGGAAGAAAGCGGAATGAGAGTGTGATGAGATCAAAGCAATGGAATGTATAAATCTTGGTAGTAGAGTGAGTCATATAAGTGTACGAGAATATGGTGCGTTGGGAATGTAGAAGGTATAATATAGGTATATCAAAAGTGTAAGGGTTATCAATCTACAGAGCCGAAACATATCATATCATATCATATCATAAGTAGCCATTGTATTCGGAGGGTGACCTCGGAATACCATACATAATATGAGGAGACCTCGGTAACAAATGGAGTAGCTAACTCCCAAAATTGTGAAGACGCGGATTGCACCGACATCATTCACCGACAAAGCTCAATCGGATCAAATCCCTCGAAAATAGGGACGGTGTGGAAAATCACTCAACCACACTAAAGTCATGCCATTGGTGCATCAATGACACGGACATGGAACCCCCATGCCTAGTTAATGGCTCGGTATCAATCGAAGGTCAAACAAAGGTTCAAAGTGTAGCAATATAGGTCTTCACAATCAAAGGTTTAATATCAATGGTTCACAATTCGAGAGGTTCATAGCACAAATCAATATCAAAGTTCAAGGTAGCAGTTCAATATCAAAGTTTAGTATCATAGGTTCAATAGCACAGGTCAATAACAACAGTTCAGTAGCAAAGGGTTCAATAATGGAAGTCCAGTAACAGTGATTCAATAACAGAGGGGTCAATAGCAAGGCAACGATTCAATAGCAATAGTTTAATAGCAATGGTCGAATAGCAAAGGAATCGATATCAAAGGTTCAATATTAGAGGCTCAATAGCAAAGGAATCATAGCAATTGAAATATCATAAGCGAAACAAAGTCGAAGGATCAGAAAATCATAAGAAACCCCTACTGAAAAGGGATAGAATATCTGTACCTTATACCGCAAACGAAACACAACAGAAATACCAAGGTCGGAAGCAAACTCCATCTCTGGCGAATCTACACGAATTCATGTTGGTTTTATTAAAACTTATTTAATTCAGATTACTTATTTTAGTGGCTTTCGGTTTAGTAACTTTCCATATTTAGCGGTTTCCAAAAATATCGGGTTTCGAAATTAACAAGTCTTTAATGTTACAAATTAGGTTAAGTCTTTATATCGAGTTATTTTGGAATTTAAGTACATTTTATCAAGTTACAAAAGTCCGAGGTTTATTATGACAAGTTCGCATAGTTTAGGGTTCAAATTGTAATTTCATTAATTTCAAGGGTATACATGAAAATATTTCAAGTTACTAATTTAATACACATATTATTCAGAATGACATCATAATCCCTTTAGTTTCGTAATTTTACAGGTTTATACCCTCTAGTTACAATATTTACAAAACAAACCTTATATTTACATAATTCATGATTTAATCCTCTAATATCCATATTTACCAAACAAGCATATTATTTTACAAATTTTCAGAATGTAACCTCAGAATATTCATATTGTACTATTCAGCCCCTCAGATTTGAAATTTACACATTTAGCCCTTAAGTTTACAAAACTTATATATTAAATCATAATTCCATAATAATTACACAATAGACCCATAAATACTCAAAGTTACCCAAAACACTCTTAATATCATTATTTACTCAAAATGACTTCAAGTTTCCAGAATTTACATTTTAGTCCCTCTACTTTAATTATCTTTCGTCGGTTTCATAATTATACAAAATTACTCTTTAAACCTTTTAAATACAAAATTTACACATAAGGCCTTCACTTTATATTTTTACCTGATTAGTCCCAGATTATGACACATTACAAAAATACCCATGAGTTTAATAATTACAAAACAAGCCCTTTACCTTAATTTATACAAATCGGTTTTATACAAAACAAATAAAACCCTAGCTCATTATCCAATAATTGTACTAATCATTACACAACCTTAAAACATAAATAATGACCAGATTTGTATAATTAAACCCTAACCCTAGTCGATCCTTAGGATTTCCTTATTTTATTTTCCCTTTTCCATAGATAGTGATTAGGATAAATTCATATAACATGATCAATGCTTCAACAATTCGAAGCACCATTTTTCGGAGTTAATACACATTATAAAGAGTCCACGAAAAATAGTCTTCATGCCCAGAAAATTCGTTTCTAATTATTTAGGGTTTTAACACATTTTTAGGGTTTAATTCTCAAATAATTCGTATACCATGCACGGTTGGTTTTTATTATTTTATTTGGAACATATAGGACGAATATAACATGAGAAAAATACCCAATCGATTTTAGGACGTGTGGATCAAGCGTATGAATTTCATACCTATCGGATGAAGAATCGACCAAAGAAAATCACCCCGATCGAACCAAGCCTTCAACGAACCAAAACCTATTTTTCTCAGCTACTCTTGATGATGAAGAACCCCAGAAAATGCTAGATCCTTCCAAAATTCGTATGGAGTCATGGTGAATTTTTGTGTGTGTTTTGATTAGAAAAGGAATGTGTAAATGTGATTTAATGAAATTGATATGGAGAGTAATGGGTGAGTGATTTAATGCCATTAAGGGGAAGACCAAGTTTATGACTTTCCCATCTTATCACATTATCATGTATGTAGTCTTGATAATAGTCTAGGTTAATTGTATGCGTTTGACATGTTTATTTGTTACTTAGAGTTTTAATTATTTATGTTCTTTTAATCTATATCATCGTTAATTACTTTCATAATGTGTGAATATTTTAATGATATAACTTGTTAAACGATGTTGACGTGTTTCCGAGTTTGTAAAATTTTAAGTTCGAGGCAAAATTGTCATTTCACACGATTTGAGATTTTAGGGTTTACAACTCTTCCCTCTAAAAGAAATTTTAGTCCTCGAAAATTGAAGTCGCAGGGTACAGAGACGTGTCGGCTTAAAGCGGCGTAGCAATCCATAGTTTCATACAGTCATAATCGTGCTCGGTTTCAAAGCGTACAAATCTTACGTGAGATATCGGTGAGAATCTCACAAAGAGGTACAAAATTCCAAGCGAACATGAGGAGTGTCAAATAACGGATATAAGCCTTATTCCATTCACGTACCAACCCGGGCATTTCCCAACCGTCGTATGATTTCAATAAGTTCAAATTATATGATCTCGGTATTATCGCGTTGATCGGCGTCATAATACTTGCATCGCATAACAAGCCCTTATCGTCATCATATTACGTCCGGGTCATGACAAATCACATAACCAATATCACGACAAAACATATCATATCTGAGATATCAAGTAACATACGAGCGAGACGAATCGGCGTACATACTGCATATAACACATCAAACAACTTACCATACCACAAAGGAGAAAACCGCAACTTGCATGAAGCGGTTCCTCATGACTCATTCTTGTCGGTCCAACGAGCGAGATATACGAGAATGCTAAGCGATAAAACTTCACGATTCAAACCGAGTTCGAGCGAATCAAAGAAAAGTAATGCGGTCAAAATCACATAACAAAATATCAAACCGCCCATGCGCATGACAAACAAATCGGAGTAACACAAGTCGCGCGAATCATATGAAGTAGATAAACCTTCACGACCACTGTTGAACCTTGTCTCCATCTTTGCGTCTTTGGTTGATCCGTCCGACTTCCTCCAACAAGCATCTTGATGTCTCCAAGTGACACGGTAGTTGAGTGCGACTTACGCTTCACGAACCTCTCCACCGAGATTGTTGCGACAACTCGGGTTCGGCACCATCGTCTTCTCCTCCCAGTAGTCTCCATCTAACGATCGACAAGCGGATGTGCGAAGACAAAATAATAAAATCAAATGCGAAGAGAAGAAAAGCAAAGCGGTGAAGACAAAAGATTATCAAGTCAAAGCGAGCGACAATCAAAAGGAATCGGAATAGATCATATGACGGAAACCTAGTGTCTACCCAGTCCTCACAGGTCAATCCTAAGGTCAACAAGGCGAAACACGGTCTCGATACCATAATTGTAACACCCCAACCCGACAAGGGTAGAAGTATCCTGATCTGGTGTCATATCGAGAATATACAAGTAAAATTTTCAAGCGAAGTCTTTAAATAATAATGTACCAAGTCATAATAACCAAAGATTTACAAGGAAATTACAAAATCCAAATGTTAAAATAAAATGAAATCTCAAAGCGCAAGCCCGCCAAAACAAGTCCAAATAATAAGGTCACTAGGATTAGTCCACTCGGATAATCCAACTCTCGGCTCAATCAAAGCCCATCTTCAAACCTAAAACTGCAGCGAGGAAAAGAAATCTGGTGAGCTTAAAAAGCCTAGTGAGCAGGATATAACAAAGCGAAAGCTAAATAAAATCGAAATGCAAATGAAACAAAGGAGCGGATAACAAGTCGTAGCGAAATGAGAGTAATGAGTCAAAGAGGATCCTGCGAACACAATTATCTGAGATATCTAAAGCGAGCAGATAACAAGGAGGCGGCGAAACAAAGCATCGATGACATATAAACAAGCACATACAAACCAGACATACAAGAACTGAAACATAAGCAAACATAGCAGGCTTAGCATCCACACAACATATATGGCATACAAACAATTCAGGAAATTAAAATACGTACAAGTCAAACAGATATATACCGAAAAGCGGAAGCAATAAATAAATTAGTGAGCATGGCAATTCACACAGGTTAAAACTCTTAATTGAAGACATGATCAGTATCGTAACGGTAATCAAACATGGCAGTCACAAGTAACAAGTAGGATACAGTAAGAACACTATAATTAAATGAATTAAATACATAGTAGGGCAATTAAACAAATTAACAAGCTAGGCTTCACAAATTGAACCATTTACTCAATCAAACCGTAGCATAAATATAAATGCAAACATGGCGGGTCAACAACAAGCGAGATAAGGACACCACGGATAGTCATAGTCCACGAGATTAAGCGAGCGAGGTACAAAAGATAAACAGATCAACAATCGATTTCACACAAACACGGTTACGAGACACATCAAAGGATCACATAACGATGAAGATAGCATATCATCGGATGACAAGGTAATCTTATATTGCATACATCCATATCATCTGAGTAATCGGTGAGTCATATAAACATGAATATAATAATCAAATCCAATAACATATAACAACCCGATGCGTGAATGGAGCGATAATCGAAGTAGCGGAATGAGAGTGTGAGATCAAAGCAATGGAATGTATAAATCTTGGTAGTAGAGTGAGTCATATAAGGGTACACAGAATATGGTGCGTTGGGGAATGTAGAAGGTATAATATAGGTATATCAAAAGTGTAAGGGTTATCAATCTACAGAGGCGAAACATATCATATCATATCATATCATAAGTAGCCATTGTATTCGGAGGGTGACCTCGGAATACCATACATAATATGAGGGAGACCTCGGTAACAAATGGAGTAGCTAACTCCCAAAATTGTGAAGACGCGGATTGCACCGACATCATTCACGAATAAAGCTCCAATCGGATCAAATCCCTCGAAACATATCAAATCTAGGATGCATCCATCGCCTGCAAAACAATAGTGGCCATACAATATATCCGAAAGCAGCGCATAATCAATACAAAATAGGGAATGTGTGGAACATCACTCAACCACACTAAAGTCATGTCATTGGTGCATCAATGACACGGACATGGAACCCCATACCTAGTTAATGGCTCGGGTATCAATCGAAGGGTCAAACAAAGGTTCAAAGTGTAGCAATATATGGTCTTCACAATCAAAGGTTTAATATCAATGGTTCACAATTCGAGGTTCATAGCAACAATTCAATATCAAAGTTCGTGTAGCAGTTCAATATCAAAGTTTAGTATCATAGGTTCAATAGCACAGTCAATAACAATGATTCGGTAGCAAAGGGTTCAATAACGGAAGTCCGATGTGATGATTCAATAATGAGGGTCAATAGCAAGGCAACGATTCAATAGCAATAGTTTAATAGCAATGGTCGAATAGCAAAGGAATCGATATCAAAGGTTCAATATTAGAGGTCAATAGCAAAGGAATCATAGCAATTGAAATATCATAAGCGAAACAAAGTCGAAGGATCGGAAAATCATAAAAACCCCTACGAAAAGGGATAGAATATACATGCCTTATACGCAAACGAAACACAATGAAATACCAAGGTCGGAAGCAAACTCCATCTCTGGCGAATCTACACGAATTCATGGTGGTTTTATTAAAAACTTATTTAATTGATTACTTATTTTAGTCGACTTTCCAGTTTAGTAACTTTCCATATTTAGCGGGTTTCCAAAATATCGGGTTTCGAGAATTAACAAGTCTTTAATGTTACAAATTAGGTTAAGTCTTTATATCGAGTTATTTTGGAATTTAAGTACATTTTATCAAGTTACAAAAGTCCGAGGTTTATTATGACAAGTTCATAGTTTAGGGTTCAAATTGTAATTTCATTAATTTCGGTATACATGAAAATATTTCAAGTTACTAATTTAATACACATATTATTCAGAATGACATCATAATCCCTTTAGTTTCGTAATTTTACAGTTTATACCCTCTAGTTACAATATTTACAAAACAAACCTTATATTTACATAATTCATGATTTAATCCTCTAATATCCATATTTACCAAACAAGCATATTATTTTACAAATTTTCAGAATGTAACCTCAGAATATTCATATTGTACTATTCAGCCCTCAGATTTCAGAATTTACATTTAGCCCTTAAGTTTACAAAACTTATATATTAAATCATAATTCCATAATAATTACACAATAGACCCATAAATACTCAAAGTTACCCAAAACACTCTTAATATCATTATTTACTCAAAATGACTTCAAGTTTCCAGAATTTACATTTTAGTCCTCTACTTTAATTATCTTTAAATCGGTTTCATAATTATACAAAATTACTCTTTAAACCTTTTAAATACAAAATTTACACATAAGGCCTTCACTTTATATTTTACCGATTAGTCCCAGATTATGATACATTACAAAATACCCATGAGTTTTAATAATTACAAAACAAGCCCTTTACCTTAATTTATACAAATCGGTTTTATACAAAACAACTAAAACCCTAGCTCATTATCCAATCATTGTACTAATCATTACACAACCTTAAAACATAAATAATGACCAGATTTGTATAATTAAACCCTAACCTTAGTCGATCCTTAGGATTTCCTTATTTTATTTTCCATTTTCCATAGATAGCGATTAGGATAAATTCATATAACATGATCAATGCTTCAACAATTCGAAGCACCATTTTTCGGAGTTAATACACATTATAAAGAGTCCACGAAAAATAGTCTTCATGCCCAGAAAATTCGTTTCTAATTATTTAGGGTTTTAACACGTTTTTAGGGTTTAATTCTCAAATAATTCGTATACCATGCATGGTTCGTTTTTATTATTTTATTTGGAACATATAGGATGAATATAACATGAGAAAAATACCCAATCGATTTTAGGACGTGTGGATCAAGCGTATGAATTTCATACCTATCGGATGAAGAATCGACCAAAGAAAATCACCCCGATCGAACCAAGCCTTCAACGAACCAAAACCTATTTTTCTCAGCTACTCTTGATGATGAAGAACCCAGAAAAATGCTAGATCCTTCCAAAATTCGTATGGAGTCATGGTGAATTTTTGTGTGTTTTTATTAGAAAAGGAATGTAAATGTGATTTAATGAAATTGATATGGAGAGTAAATGGTGAGTGATTTGGGCGGCCATTAAGGGGAAGACCAAGTTTATGACTTTCCCATCTTATCACATTATCATGTATGTAGTCTTGATAATAGTCTAGGTTAATTGTGTACGTTTGACATGTTTATTTGTTACTTAGAGTTTTAATTATTTATGTTCTTTTAATCTATATCATCGTTAATTACTTTCATAATGTGTGAATATTTTAATGATATAACTTGTTAAGCGATGTTGACGTGTTTCCGAGTTTGTAAAATTTTAAGTTCGAGGGCAAAATTGTCATTTCACACGATTTGAGATTTTATGGTTTTACATCATCAAAGATGTGGATCAGTTAAAGGCCTCCACTAAAAGTATAAAACTATGCGGACTTTGAAGAATCACTGCTAAAGCACAAAGATGCAGATGTTGAAGAATTGAAGTCTACGAGCTCAAGACTGAAGATTAAATAGAATGCTAAGATTCAAAATGTAAAACATGGGGTGACCTCCCTTAGGGGGAGATTGTTAGGAATTGGAAATTCCATAGTGAAGTGTCGGTCACCCCAAATATAATCTAGCATAAGTTAGCTCGTAGACATATCGTTAGTTATCAGTTTATTAGTTAGTTATTAGTTTAGTTTAGCGTAGTGCAACACCGTAGAGGAAGGACGGGTCTTTACCCACTGTATACCTGATCCACATGCCGTCAGGAGGTCGTTTACTTGTAACTATAAATACCCCTTCCATCCTTGGAAGGGGTGGTGCTTTTCAATCTAACCTTTCATTTGTATTGTTATTTTCTCTCTCTAGAAAACACTCATCTCTTATCTTTCTCTCTCTAAATGGCTAACATGTATTTCCATCATCCAAGACCACCTGAATCATCAAACAACATAATATTTACGATCCTACACCATATATTGTGTTCTTGGTGTGTTTATGATATCCAATCACTTACATTTTTCTCTCGACTAGATGTAAACACATACACTTGTGGGGGTTAAACTTTGCACGACGAAAACCACAACGACATCTATAGCTACTCACGTCTTGACTAGTCCCCGGAGACATAGTAACTACACCAAAAATCGTGCGGCACAAGAGGTATTACCTGTCTCTTGCTAGTCAGATACAACCCGACTCGTGATCGAGACTCAATACTAAATCACACCCCTCATAGCTTTAGAGGTTGTACGAGTGGAACCAAGACAAGCAAAATACAGACACTTTTGAGTAGGTTTCCATCATAGTCACGACAACACGAAATAGCAAAACACACACCCTAGGGTGGGGTTTAATCCTAACTGAGACTAAACCCTGAATAAGCTAGAAAATAAACTGGGAACTAGATAAGCCAATACCAAATTTTCGTTAATGTGATTTCTCTTTAGATTTATCCACACTTAAACACAACAACATGAATCAAAAACCAACAATCATTATCACTGCTTTGTACAAATCGATCGGTTCTAAAATAAGACATATAACTATATTAAAACTTATTAAATTAATAAAGATAACAAGGAATTTAACAAGGTTTCTAACAAGGTATTTGTGGTGTGGTCGCACGAGGTAGATCCGAACACAAAAATCAAAACCCAAAGACTTTTACCTCAATTCATTTACAAAGAAACCAAGCACTCTTGAATTGGTTTAATTACAACCCAAATCCTAACAAACTCGAATCAATTTAGAAAGTCCCTAACCTTGTTAACCCTAATCTTGAGTGATTGTGTGTAAGATGAGTGCAGAAGTTGTGGAGGATTCATGTGGCTTATATAGAGAAACACTTGGAAAGTCTTGACCCTTCTTTCTTGGTCTTCGAATGGAAAAGGTCTTCCCTCAGCTACCATCGTTGTCCACCATCTCTCCCAATGCCACCCCGTGACTGCCTAGGGATGAGGAGGGCTGAAAATGGAGGGTTGATGGTGAGAGTTTAATGGTTGACCTTGGAAAGCAAAGTGGAAACCCCATTTTTGTGCTTTGGTGTGTGGGAGAAACGAAAAAGGAAAAAGAAGACAAAGATGGGTGATAGAGATGGGTCAGGTGTGTAGGTTTAGGATTAGTTTTTATTTATTTATTTTTTATTTTACAATACAGTATAATCTGTACCTCGTGTTCTGTCTAGTAAACATACCTTCCTGGTGCCCATAAAATATAAAAATTATATTTTTAGGAACGTTTTCATGAGCGTAATAATATGGTGTCGTTATTACGCAGTAATTACATTATATCTGTTTGTCGATACTAAGTCGGTGTCGGTATGCGTGCGGTGCCGTGTTTTTCTGAAATCACGAGATAACCTCTCGTTCTTGTTCGTAAATCATCAGTAAGTGTTAAAAAGTGATCCTTACGCTTTTCTCAATGTAAAACATCAACTCTGTGTGTTACTGCGTGCAGCAGTGTGCGAGATAACTTCTCAAAACAACGGTTTAAGCTTACGCATGCTTACAATTATCAATCAGAAAATAATAAATTCATATTTATTATTAAAATATTCAGTGAAAAATTATCGTGTGTCACAGTTATATACAAATTCTTATGCTCATTCTACGATACTATGTTGAGGGTTTGAACATACAGATCAGTGTCATATCACATGTGATAAAACAAACGGGCTTGACTATAAAAAAAAAGATCTTCTATTTTCTCCAACTTTTATGAATAAATTGTATTTATTTGGGGTTTCAAAATTTATGTGTGATACAGGTTGGAAAGCAAAGGATGTGCATTTTTTTAATGTCAAAAATGATGAATCATTTGGAATTCTACACTGATATTTTTACTTATATTACGACAACATAGTGAGTGTTCGAACTTACAGATTAGTATTACATCACATGTGATATATCAAGCAAAATATTGTACCGAGAAAAACCAAAAATACCAACAAAAAAAAAGTTTGTCGAAAGTATCATGAGTGCTCCTTTATTGAAAGATAATTAAATGTTAATCACGATGATATAATTTATGTAGGTTAATGATTTACGGTTTTTGAGATACGTAATTTTATAAAAAGAGGGTAGAATAGAAGAAAAAAAATATGATGAAAGTGGGTTTAACTTAAACGTATTAAATAATCTTTACTTTTTTTCCTGCTACCTCCGTCTCAAAATTATTGTCTTCGTTTGACTTTTTCAGTTTTTTTACTTAACTTTGACCTTAAATAATTTTGTTTGTGTTACACAATAGTTGATGAAAATTATACCAATGAAAATACATTTAAAACCCAATCCATTCATATATTTTGCATCAAGTATTGTATAACAAAAAAAAAATGAAAAAGAAAAAAAAACATTCAAAGTCAAAGTTATAAAGAAAAGACCGAAAAAATTAAATGAGAACTATAATTTTAAGACTGAGCGAGTATTACAAAATAAGTGGCTCCATCATAATATACATTTGACAAAAATAAATGAGATTCATTGTTCTAAATGATCAAGTGTGCCTAATATATTTTCAAGAACAATATACAAATAGCAATTTTGATTATACACATAAATTAGTCGTCTAAAATTATGCCCTTATATATCGTTTTACCCCATTTTATTGTGACCTTAATGGAAATTGTTTATGCACCTTCCTCTCCAGTTATGGTACAAACTTTGTGTTTGCCTTGTCGAAAAATTTCTCGCATGTATATATGCAACTGACTCATTTATTATTATTTTTTTCACATGAATCAATCACAAAGTTTGTACCACCGTAATCACACGTATTATTCATCTAGCTAGGAATAATAAATTCCAAAAGAAAAAAATGGAACTAAAATTGCAGTTTGCTTCACTTTGGAAAACCATGAAAAGCAAAGATGCAATCTTGTGCATAACTTGATAAAATTAATAGAATAAAAATGATGTTTTTACATGCAAATTTGTTTACGAGCATGTTATATACAATTCAAACCTAGCCTTCAATTCAATACATGCATCTTATGTAATGCAGATCGTAAATATGAAATGGTGGTTCCGAAAGAAGTAAGATTGAATTGGAAGGTATTTAACTTGTGGCGGTCGGAAAATAGTGACAGCGAAATTGAGAACACATAGAAAGTATGTCTAATTGTGTAGCATAACACATATAAAATCAAGAAAAAGTTGATAGAAAGATAAAAGCTGTTAAGATAAAAAGGTGACGGAAAGAAAATAAAATGTTGATTTACTGCAAGCTTTAAGAAGAAAGGGTCAAATGATACTAAGAAAGGGGCATAACAGTCTATTGACAAAAAAAAGATTATGTGTACTGATCAAATTGCTATCTATACATATCAATTCCCATATTTTTACATCCCCCTCTATCTCATTATTAATTAGACTAGCACCGTACACGCGTTAGCGGGGAGTGATATTATAATACTTTTAAAATGACATGGTGATGGTTAAGTTGTTTTTTTCTTTTTTTTCAATTATCATTATTAGAAAACGTGTAACTGAGAATTTAGTACTCATCTAATGTGAAATTCTAATGTTTGTATGCATAGAATGACGGTAGTGATTGCTCTAAATGTAGTATATCTTAAAGTTTTCAGAACAAATTATGTGTGCTTTATATAAGGCTCAAAATTCTATCTCGCATCATAAGCACGACTTGAACCGCATCAAATGCGTATTAGACAGAGACGAAGACAAGGGGGTCACAGTAGGCCCGCCCCCAACCCAAAAGATCGTCGTATAAATTTTTTGATATTTTGAGGTATTTGATGAATTTTCCTCTCCTAGAAAGTGTCTGCCCTCTCTAATTTGAAAGTCAAAATCAAATTTTGACGTTTTTTGAAGTGCAGAGCAAGTTTAATTTATTGGAATATTGAAGAAGATGAAAAACTGAAAAAAAAAAAAAAAAACTCCATTGTAGAACAGATGCTAGCACGAAATACGAAAAAGAAAGAGAAAAATGTCTTTTGTTTCATTTGTCTACTGGAATCACGTGCCTATCTTTTTTTAATATTTTCTTTTGTTTAAGTTTATTTTATGTTTCTTTTATTTCCTTGTTTTTTTTAACATGTGTTGGAAAAGTGGAATTGGCGTGTAACGTTTAACAACGGATAAAGCATTATCGTTGCACAAGTGGTTTTTTTAAGCCTACCCCCAGCGCTTTAGGTGAGTGAGTGGCAAGGATACATTCACACCGTGACTATAGTTGGGTGAATTCATTTTGCCGCGTGAGTAAAGAGAAACAAGCTCACGAACGTTGAGCTTTTCACCATTCGAGTTTCGTGCCAAATGGTTCTTTCTTTATCTTTTAGGGTGAAGGCTGAATATACGTAACAAACTTTCTCAAATTTACCGATATACGTAACATACTTATTTTATTGTAAACATACGTAATATAGTTTTAAATACTTAACAATAGGGGTGAGCATCGGGACGAATCCCGACCCTTCCCGACTAATCCCGATACCGACAATGTTTAAAAACCCAAACCGACTCCCGACCCGATAATGGTCCCGAATCGTCCCGAATCCCGATAATGGTCCCGAATCGTCCCGAATCTTGATTTTGGTGCGTTTTCGGGACCGTCCCGACTCCCGACCAGTCCCGAATCCCGATTACTGCGAAAAGCATGAGCAGAGCTCAGGCCGATTACGGTCGGATCGATGCAGAGAGATGTAACAATTAGTATTCGGGTCACTATTCATTTTACTATTCATTTTACTATTCATCACATTTTAGGTCATTATTTAAACTCAAACTTTTCAGAAAAATTACTATTCATAAATTACTATTCACAAGTTACTATTCACCGTAATTTTTATTATTTACTAATTTCGCTTAAATTGAACAAGTAAATACTTTTACACAATTTTCATGCATAAACAATGTACTATGTCTTTCTAATATATAAATATCTAAGCATTATTTATAAATATCTGATATTTTCAAAAATATCTAAACACTATTCATCAAAATATCTAAACACTATTCATCAAAATATCTAAACACTATTCATCAAAATATCTCAGATATTTTCGGATATTTTCTATAAATAAAAGAAAAGCTAGTTCATTTTATTTCACAAAAAACACACATTTCCTCCTCCTCGATGTCGCCACACTCATACACACTCCATACTTGATTTTCGGCTCTCAGGTTATACACATAAGTTGAAGGCATTAGTATTCTCTACGTAAAATTATGTTTATTTTATATTTCGCGGTTGGATTAAGAGCTACACAATGGTGGGTTGGGTAATGGTCCTAGAAAATTCTCAAAACTTTGCAAGAATAGATCGGCAATATTAAAGATGGGTTTTGTTTTGAAGCTATCGGGATAGTTATGGGGTAGATATGAGGTGATTTAGAGGTTTTATAGTTTAGGAAATGGATTTTGAATTTAGATGCGGAGCCGCCCAATTTTCTAGTATCATTCATGATTATTATCGGGTGAGTTCGTAGCCCACTTTTACTCTTTTAATACTTGTTTTACAAACTCTTTGGGGAGATACATGCTTAACTATTTCTTTTACTTTTACAAATACTCAAAACATTATACTTGATTGTATTATACGTGATTGCATTATACTTGATCACATTATACTTGGTTGCATTATACTTGATTACGTTACACTTGATTTCGTTTACATGCTTGGAAATACTTGCCTAAATACATGAATTGTATTTACAAACGATGCGACAATACTCTATCTTTGTCGGAGAGGTATTGATAGTACTATAAGTCGGGTAGCCCCTACTTGTGTACGATTCATGACCTTGGGATTAATATAGTACTATTTGGGATGCCCCGCCCATGTGTACGGATTCTTGACCATGGGTGAATATAATCCGGTGTATTGTGCAAACTATATTTTGGCGGTGGGTTGTGAACACGGGTTGCAAGTTCTTTATAAGCGGAACTTGGGCCGAGTGGATTTACAATGCCTTTCTTTGTGTAAACATTCTTTCAATGCTTTTCAACTTATTTAAAACAAACTCTATGAACTCACCAACCATTGTGTTGACACTTTAGCATGTTTATCTCGGTCAATAAGGCGATAGTCATTGCATGGAACTTAGAGTCATACGACATGTTTTGAAGACTTTATACATTCGTATTTACCATTCAAACATTTTTGTATTATACTGAGACCTCATTGTTTGTAACTCGATTTCATTAATCGAATGGTAACTTTTCAAAGCGTCTCATTTAGAGGTCGTTTCTATAACTGTACTTTGTATTATGAAGTAGCACCCGGTGACAGGTCTTCCATTTGCGGTATTTTGGGGTGTTATGATTGGTATCGAGCATTGGTTATAGAGAACTAGGTTGCATTTAAGAGCCTAGACTATAAGCCGCTTTATCCGTTAAGACCATCCACTATGATTGCCTTTACACACTTCGATGCGATATGCTTCTTGTTAGTTGTTTGCTTAGATCCACGTTGTTGGATGATATGACTTTAGTAATAATAAGGAAACCACATAATTTAATCGAGTCATTAAAAATATGGAGCTCAGTAATAACTAATTATTTAACTTAATCTTGTGACAGTTCTTGTTTGATGAGACATGAGATTTGAGTTAAATAATATTATTACTTAGCTTTAGACATTTGATGACTTGGTTATCTTATTATCTGCAAGCGAGTTTTGTGTCGGGAAATCTTAAGTAGGATGATTTATAATCTCCTTATTTGAATGAATTGGGACGCCTCTTTATTCAAATAAAGAAGTTATAAACCACCGAACCATAAGTTTATAATCCATTAATTACATAAATTTGGACGCTTCTTTATGTAAGTAATGAATTATAAATAAGTGGGCTTATTTGCATCCGATACGATTCCCCAACCACATTATGGGTGTATTACAACGTAACCGTACACTATTCTGTTGAATAAGAGAGAACCCATTTGTTTTAGAGACCACACTTTTCTTAGACACGCTATAAGTAGTTAACATCAGCGAACTTGGACGAAGTTCCCTTAAGGGTAGAGGCTGTAACAATTAGTATTTTGGTCACTATTCATTTTACTATTCATTTTACTATTCATCACATTTGGGTCATTATTTAAACTCAAACTTTTTCAGAAAATTACTATTCATAAATTACTATTCACAAGTTACTATTCACGTAATTTTATTATTTACTAATTTCGCTTAAATTGAACAAGTAAATACTTTTACACAATTTTCATGCATAAACAATGTCTTATGTACTTCTAATATATAAATATCTATTACTATTTATAAATATCTAGATATTTTCAAAAATATCTAAACACTATTCATCAAAATATCTAAACACTATTCATCAAAATATCTAGATATTTTCGGATATTTTCTCTATAAATAGAAAACTAGTTCATTTTATTTCACAGAAAACACACATTTCCCCTCCTCCTTGATGTCGCCACACCATACACACTCCATACTTGATTTTCGGGCTCGAGTTATACACATAAGTTGAAGGCATTAGTATTCACGTAAAAATTAAGTTTATTTTATATTTCAGCGGTTGGATTAAGAGCTACACAATGGTGGGTTGGGTCATGGGTCCTAGAAAATTCTCAAAACTTTTGCAAGAATAGATCGGGCAATATTAAAGATGGGTTTTGTTTTGAAGCTATCGGGATAGTTATGGGGTAGATATGAGGTGATTTAGAGGTTTTATAGTTTAGGAAATGGATTTTTGAATTTAGATCTTGAGCTTACGCCAATTTTCTAGTATCATTCATCGGTTATTATCGGTGAGTTCGTAGCCCACTTTTACTCTTTTAATACTTGTTTTACAAACTCTTTGGGGGAGATACATGCTTAACTATTTCTTTTACTTTTACAAATACTCAAAACATTATACTTGATTGTATTATACGTGATTGCATTATACTTGATCACATTATACTTGGTTGCATTATACTTGATTACGTTACACTTGATTTCGTTTTACATGCTTGGAAATACTTGCCTAAATACATGAATTGTATTTACAAGCGTGCGACAATACTCTATCTTTGTCGGAGAGGTATTGATAGTACTATAAGTCGGGTAGCCCCATACTTGTGTACCCGATTCATGACCTTGGGATTAATATAGTACTATTTGGGATGCCCCGCCCATGTGTATGGATTCTTGACCATGGGTGAATATAATCCGGTGTATTGTGCAAACTATATTTTGGCGGTGGGTTGTGAACACGGGTTGCAAGTTCTTTATGGCGGAACTTGGGCGAGTGGATTTACAATGCCTTTGTGTAAACATTCTTTCAATGCTTTTCAACTTATTTAAAACAAACTCTATGAACTCACCAACCATTGTGTTGACACTTTAGCATGTTTATCTCAGGTCAATAAGACGATAGCTGTTGCATGGAACTTAGAGTCGCACGACATGTTTTGAAGACTTTATACATTCGTATTTACCATTCGAAACATTTTTGTATTATACTTTGAGACCTCATTGTTTGTAACTCTGATTTCATTAATCGAATGGTAACTTTTCAAAACGTCTCATTTAGAGGTCGTTTTCTATAACTTGTACTTTGTATTATGAAGTAGCACCCCAGTGACACAGTCTTCCGCTGCGGTATTTTGGGGGTGTTACAGGAAGGGAGTCGGGTGTCGGGATCGGGACGGAAGTCGGGTGTCGGTCGGGATTGCTCACCCCTACTTAACAATGTACGTAATATTACCATACGACCACTTATAAAAGCTACAGTTTTGATCCTTGTCGTTTGCGTTGACTTCCGCCGTTAGTCCATTGACAATTTTTCACCAAGAAAAGTTACAGTAATGCATCTGACACTTCAAAGAGGTCAACAAAAACAATGCTATTATTGTGAAAAATGCTTCGATTGTTGAGATGCGAACCTGTATGAAGCAACCAGCTCCAAAGGTAAGTAGTGCAGGTTAAAGTTATAATGACTTCTTATAATAAACTTATAACCAAGAATTGTATTTTTATGCGTATACCAGTGCAATGGTGGCAACATGGCATCGTCATGACTCATGAATATCAATGCTTGAATCAATCACCTAACTCTCCAACGTATTAACTTTTGATTTACCATAATGTTTTGTTTGGGTAGAGATGTCACTGTTGCTTATAATTTATAGAGTAAACTCCAAAATACATCACTCTTGAAATAATTTCAACACATACATCACTCCGTTAGTAAAAGTAACCTATATACATCCCTCGGTTAAAATATAGACTAACGGTGCAAATTATTTTTCCATTATCTCCTAACGAGATAGAAAATATTTACACTGTTAGTCCTCTGGGTTAACGGGATTTGCACCGTCAGTCCCTTTTAATCATTTTTTACGTTTTCGTCCGTTTTTTTACGTTTTCATTAGCTTTTTAAGTTTTAGTCTGTTTTTTTACAAAAAGAAACCATTGTATATATGCAACTCTTCGGGTCAGATTATTTCTTTAATGCTTTCATGATGCAATACTTTTGATAAAGATATATAAAAAACAAACCATTGTGCAAATTGCCTATTAGTTCCTTTTAATCCTCTGGGTTAACAGTATTTGCACCGTCAGTCCCTTTTAATCATTTTTCACATTTTCGTCCGTTTTTTACGTTTTCGTCCGCTTTTTTAAGTTTTCGTCCGTTTTTTTACAAAAACAAACCATTCTATATGCAACTCTTCGGGTCAGATTGTTTTTTTATATGCTTTCATCCGTTTTTATAATAAAATTAAAAAAGATTTTTTTTTATTAACAAAATTAATTTTTTTTAAGAAAAAACAGTTTTTTTTAAAATAAAAAAATTAATAAAAAAAACTTATTATAATAAAATCAAAAGTAAATTTTTTTTTAGCTTTATTATAAAAAAAATAATTAAATTAACTCAAAATTTTTTTTTAAAAAACAGTTTGTTTTTGTTAAAAATATTATTATAATAAAATCAAAACTATTTTTTTTATTATAATTTTTTTAATAAACTAAAATTTTCTTTTTAAAAAAAAGTTTTTTTTTAATAAAAAAAAATTATTATAATAAACTTAAAAAAAAAAATTGTTTTTATTAAAGAGTAAATTGCATAAATCGTCCTTGTGGTTTGTATTTTTAGAGGAAAAACCAAATTAATATGTGTTGAATCCAAGATCTGGACTCAACTAAAATATAAGTAACATTGATTGATTGAAACACACCGGAATAATAAGAATACAATCAACATCCCTAATAAGGTTTTCTTTATTCATTAAATATAAAAAAACTACTATTACTATTACTACTACTACTACACGCTCTATGCGTTTTCTAGACTCTCATTGGAGAGTTCTATGTTTTGGATGCCCCCATAACTTAGACGCCACCCACTTTATATAATAGAAGGAGGTTACAAGATAAAACCCTAGCTTACTAACAAAGCTATCTAAATATTACATATAAGTCCCTCATTGTTTTTTCTTTCTTCATTTCAGCTTGTGGGTTTTGTAATCATCAAATCTGTAATTCCCAACAATCTTCTCCTATTTGATATTACAAAATAATCTGCATAAACAAACAATGCTAAAACATGTCATCACAATAATAAGTTGCACATCATTAATCTTCTCCTTTTTGTAATCATCTAATAAGGGTCTTGTGCAACTCGTAAATGCTTCCCCTCAAGTGATGCATGTAGATGGTAAGTATATGAATAATAAGCTTCCCCTTAAAAATATACTAACCATCTCTTGAATCTTTGACTTTGTAGGCTCTATGTAGTGAACACTTATGAAGAAAACTGAGTATAACGAATTTGAGGAAGAAGTTGAATTTCCCAAATTTGCGTCTTATATCTTGTACTATCCACGTGACTCCAAACTCTTGATAAACCCTCAACTAATATGAGACACTGAGCACTACAACGTAACTCCTTAAAGTGTTAGCAATGTGAGCATTAAGCACCTTAGTTTGTAGATCTCACCCCTTCACTAGATTCATCAAGTCTTTGTCACATCATTAACGCACGAACAAGTTATCTCCAAAGTGTTAACCACGCACTTTGAGATATAATAAGAACACGCACCTGTGAATCTCAACCACAACATCAAATAAATGATATTCAGCCTTCTTCGTAATCAAATCTTCAAATAATGAACAAAATCCAAGGGCGTCAATGGACCTATAAACACTAGCAGCAACAACAAATAGCATAAGGCAAGCAGAAGAAACCATAAGCAGACCAGTAGGAACACCAGATCAACCAGGAGAAACTCCAGATCAACCAGGAGGAACTCCAGATCAACCAGCAGGAACACCAGATCAACCAGGAGGAACTCCAGATCAACCAGTAGGAACTCCCAACAGTAGGAACCAGTACGAATCAGAATATGCAACCAGTAGGAACATCAAATCAAGCCGAAAATATGTTAATTACTATGGTTCATCGTTAAATAAATTTTCAACTCACCAAGACTAGTAAAAGTTTAGAAGACCAGAATGAACTAGTATAAAAACCAGCACTCACTGTCATGACCAGAATTAACATGTGCAACAACCGATCATGAACAGTATAAAATTTAAACGACCAGAATTAAGTTCCCACGCTGCCAGAATGAACGAGTACATGTCCAGTAGTAACCAATAGCCACGAACAGCACAAACCAAGATAGCAGCGAAATAACAATTTTTTGTTGTGACCAATCAGCATCAATCAAAAAGATGACCAGCACTAACAAATGAAGGACCCACTGTACCACGTGACGTTAGATGTGAGACCAATTAATAGCCTTTGATGTCAGACGTGATCACTGACCTCTCGAAACATATCTTCACATTAGAATAATACAATTGTTTGACCATATAACCAAACACACCATTTATTGTAGGCTGTCTTCAACAGTGATAGCGTAAAATCGAACTTGTCCCTCATCAAAACGCTTCTTGCTTGCTACCTCTTTGCTTTTCACATCTGCTGCTATAGATCAATTAGGGTATAAACCCTAATTAGAGGAAAACCTTATAAACCCTAGATCGAGAGCCACGAGGCTCTAATACCAATTGTTGAATCCAAGATCTGAACTCAACTAGGGTATGAGTACATTGATTGATTGAAACACAGCGGAATGATAAGAATACAATCAACATCCCTAATAAGGTTTTCTTTATTCATTAAATATAAATAAACTACTATTACTATTACTACTACTACTACTACTACTACTACTACACGCTCTATGCGTTTTCTAGACTCTCATTGGAGAGTTCTATGTTTTGGATGCCCCCATAACCTAGACGCCACCCTCTTTATATAATAGAGGGAGGTTACAAGATAAAACCCTAGCTTACTAACAAAGCTATCTAAATATTACATATAAGGCCCTCATTGTTTCTTCTTTCTTCATTTCAGCTTGTGGGTTTTGTAATCATCAAATCTGTAATTCCCAACACAATGTTAGCCTTCACGTTAGTCCATCTAAGTCAAGTTAGGCCCTTTTTAACGATCGTTTGAACTTGGGTAAAAAAAAATAGACTGGATCCGTAAATCATAAACCACAGGGACATGACCCGCTTAAAAAAAAGTACAAGGACAGGATCTGTAAAAATTAGTAAACCACAAGGACGATTTATGTAATTAACTCTATAGTATATGTGTTGCATCTATTTAATACTTTTGGATGATAGAATGATAAAGCTCTGCATATTGCATCTTATGCTAAACCACTTTAACGAACTTTTGATATTATTGCTAAAGTATGTATTATGTTTGTTAGGAATTAGAAATTCCAGGTATTAAAGAGTCGGTCACCTCAAGTATATGTATAGTTAGAAAGCTCGTAGTCGTAGTTATTTTAAGTTAAGTAGTATTTAGTTAAGTAACACCGTGGAGGACAGACGGGTCTTTACCCATCAGATGCACGATCCATGCCCGATGTGTGGCGTTTTATGTAAGACTATAAATACTCTACCTTGCAAGGTAGAGTTGAGCTCATAATAATATTTTCCTTTCTCTCACTATAGTTCCCAACTCTCTTCCACTCTCTCACTAGAACTTTCTCTCTAACATACTTAAAGCGATACTTTGATCATGGTTTAGTGTGTTTGTGAAATCAATATCTAACAATTGGTATCAAGAGCCATGGTTTGATCACCATCTTTCATGCTCTTTGTTTTGGTGGATTTCATAAGGTTTTGGTGTATTAAGGGTTTAGGAGAGTTTGATTCATTTGAACAAATTCTAGTGGTAAAGTTTGAATTTTGCTTGTACTTTTGTGTTTAGGATCATCATAAGTGTTTATGTTTTGAATTGGAAGGCTTAAATCATTGTGGTTTGGTTGTTTTGGATTGATAAAGTGGTTATTTGTGTAAAAGGACTAAGCGAGTTGAGTCTCGGACTGTGTTTCTTCAAAGCGAGTTGCTTTGGTATTTGATCTGAGTTGGTACATGCGACTTAATTTGTTTAGCGAGTTGATATTTATGCGACTGGGTTCTAAGCGAGTTGTTTCTTTAAGCGACTTGAGATCTTAAGCGACTTGCTACTTAGCGAGTTGTAACGTTAGCGAGTTAACTTAAGCGACTTAGTGTTCAAGCGAGTTGATTGTGTTGCGAGTCGAGACTAAAGCGAGTTGGCTATTTAGCGACTTGATTAATTAGGTGACTTGAGTGTGTTGCGAGTTGTTGCTTATGCGAGTTGTGTGTTTAGCGACTTGTTCATTTAGACCTTTTTCTTCTTCGTGTTACATTCTTACGGTTGTTCTTTTGGTTTAGTAAAACTCGTGAAAGAATCAATTTCCGGTTTAATCAAAGAATTGTAAAATCCGTAGAGCTTGAAACATGTCTACAAACGTTCCTACTATCATCTCCAGTACAATTAATCAAACTATTGCCGAGGATGTTCAGCAATGTGGTTCAGATACTCGCCCACCCATGCTTGATGAACCGCGCCCGACTACGACTCTTGGGCTCAACGAATTAGATTGTCTTGTCTTGGAAAGGAAAATGGAGCGATTTCAATGTATTGCTCAAGATGTGTTATACATCGCCACTAATCGCTCTATTATCGCTTCTCGATTCCATGAACTGTCTGTTGCTTTGAAAGTCTCCCATGATCGTGTCATTGAGCTTGAAAAATCTAATTCAACTAAATGAGAAAATTGAACCGATGATCACGACAATTTGGTTAAACATTTTCTAAACTAGAAGTTGAGCATTTTAATTTACAACTAAAATATCAACATCTTAAAGAAAATGTCAAAACTTCAAATATCAAGACATCCTCGATGCTCCGTAGTTTGATGCGTTTTTCAAATTAACAAACGCGATGAATGATTCAAGCTCATTGCAACACGATCAAGGTTGAAACCCAAATCTCTCAATTAAAGGGTCAAACGAACAATGTGACGGTCCCCAAATGCCTCCTCCTTTAGATTCTCGTAGTTCTCAAAACTTTCTTCTTCAAAACTTAGTAAATGCTTACAAAAGGAAAATGAGGCTTTCCTTGAAGAAAATGAAAAGGTTAAACGTCATTTCAATGAATTATTTGAATCTATAAAGGTCATCAGAATAAAAATAACGAATCAAGAGTCTTCATATAAAAAGAAATTGAGAATCTAAAGAGTCGTAAAAGGAAGATGCCAATGACCAATGGGAGAATGGTGTATCAAAGGTACATGTCTGTAATAAATATGCTTTGTCTCGTGAAATATGTTCCTCCTCATCTTAGGAATAACAAACTTGCTATTCAAACATATTTCGATACCTTAAAGACAACCTAGAATGTCTCCTGAGATTGTAGAAGAGGATAAGTTAGAGAAACCAGATGATAATGCAATTCCACGCATGCTTATATGCCAAACGATCTCAAGAACTTTTAGAATGCCTAATTACAATATGCCCTATAACCTTAGGGGTGAGCAAGTCAATCCTTGATACCGTGTTCTATGCCTAGTGCCAAGCATGCAAGTCACTCAATGCCAAATGTTATGAATGTGAACCCTAATGTGCCTTCAAGTAGTTCGATTTCAAATCATAGTGCTAAGAATGCGAACTCGAGCGCCTCTAGGTGTTCAAATCCCAACTATTCAAGTGTTAAAAAGTTAATCTTAGTGTGCCTGCATGTAGCTCGATCCCAAAGACATCTAAACAGTGATGCAAATAGTAGCCAAACCAACTAATGTTCCCATTCTCTACAGAGTAATCAGTGACATTAAAGCAAGGTGTCAAAGTCTCAAGACAATACAAGGAAGGACACGACCGCAAGCTAAGAATGCATTGAAGAAAGTAGAAGACCTACCTAGGAACTTTAAGTTTGAGTTAATAAAACGAATCGTGTTGATTCTAGTATTAGCCATAGGCGCATCAGAATTAATTCAATTCGATACTATTTGCAAACCTTGTATTAATGTCTACTTGAATTCGCTTCTAATCATGAATGTGGTGTCAATGTTTTGCCTAATGATGTTAATCGTCCAATTAATATTGTTAATGCTAAAAATCATGCTAAGAAGGCTAGAAGGCAAAACGAAAGAAAGTTAGAAAACAAAGGGAAACCCAGTGAAGAACATTTAGTAAGATAGGCTATTATTGGATACATGTTGGTCGTAATACTAATCGCACAATGCCCACTAGAAAATGGATGCCCACCGGTAGATCTATTCCTTAAGAAGTGAGCACACCGTGAATGTGACTAATACGTACACTAGTATCGCATCTATTCACAATGATTCCATTGCCTTATCTTCCGATATGAATGCTTCTATTTCGGCGCGGTGTTCCAACCAAGGTTACTAACCAAATGGAACCCATTCTGCATGGGATCCCAATTATCCAGCTATCCATTCTTGTCTCGTGTTCAACCGCAGATCGCTCAAATCGCTCTGCGGTACCGGACTCAGTCGCTCCAAGCATATGATCATGACGGTCACGGCTCATGAACTTCGCGAGCAAATTCATCGGATGCTTAGATTCGAAATGATCATTTCGTGCAACTATGGGTTATGGTGATTATGTTGCGGGTGATAGTGTCATCTCTGAGTATACCATGTGGAAGGTCTTGGTCATAATCTGCTCTCTCGCTGGTCAATTCGTGATTCCCGATCTAGAAGTAGCCTTAAAACATACTTGCTTTGTTAGAGAACTTGATGGTAAGGAATTGTTACGAGGAACTCGTGGTTCAAATCTTTACACCATCTCTATCGATGATATGATGAAGTCTTCTCCATTTGCTTGTTGTCAAAGGCCTCAAAACAAAGTCATGGTTATGGCATCGCCGCCTCAATCACCGAACTTCGCACCATCAATGATCTCACCGTAAAGGACTTAGTTGTAGGGTTACCTAGACTCAAGTACGAAAAGGATCATCTTTGTTCAAAGATGTCAATTGGGAAAAGCAAGAAGTATGCCCATAAACCCAAACCTACTAACTCACGTAAGTTCTTCATATGATTCATATGGATTTATGCGGACCAACGAGGGTGCAAAATATCTTTGGGAAGAAATATGTGTTAGTTGTGGTCGATGATTACCTAGATTCACCGGTCAAGTTCTTAAGGACAAAGGATGAAACTCCCGATATCATCATCAAACTCATCAAACAAATTGCAGTTCGACTTAACAAAACCGCCGTAATTATCGTAATGCATAATGGAACCGAGTTTGTCAACAAACAACTTAGTGAATTTTATGAAAGCGCTGGAATCACCCATCAAAGAAGTGTTCCACTAACCTCAACGTAACGTGTAGTTGAAAGACTAAATCGAACTCTTGTAGAAGCCGCTAGAACAATGCCGATTTACTCAAAGGTTCCAATGTTTCTCCGAAATAAGCTATTGCCACCGCATGCTACACACAAACTCGCTCCTCGATTCACACCTGCTCATGGAAAACCCATATGAACTTGTCCACAATAGAAAACCTAATCTCTTCCTTCGTGTTTGGTGCATTGTGTTATCCAACTAATGAGGGTCAAGACTTAGGCAAACTTAGAGCTAAAGCAGACATTGAGTTTTTGTGGTATGCACCAAACAAAAGGGATACCGAATCTACAACAAAAGAACCCGAAATATCATGGAAACAATTCACGTTACGCTTGATGAGTCGACCGGTCAAATGGCTCTCGACAACTCGCTCAGACCCACACTTCAAAACAGCCCCATTGGATCATCCCTTGTTCCAAACTCTTCAAGAAACTCCATATGTACCTCCATCCAAGATGATTTAAAGAAATTGTTTGATCCTATGTTTGATGAATTTTATGATCCAAGTACTAATGAGGTGTCGATTCTCACAACAGAGGTTGCTCATATTCCCGAGAATGAAGTCAATCCTCGCCTCAATATCTTTAAGTCAAGAAGCACCAACCGATCCTTCGCCTCATCAACAAACTATCATTCTACAAATGTACATCATGGAACTGTTTCGCCTCAATGATGAAGTTAATCCCTGCTACTCCCAAGATGCTCCATTTGAAAACATATTTGCTCCGAATCATCATCGAACCATCTTCTTCGTGAGACATCAACTCGCTACCTCGGTCCCTCAACAACCGCCCATGAACACCTTAGAAAATGGACTCACGATCATCCTCTAGACAACATCATTGAAATCCTCTCACTCAGATCAACACGGAAACAACTTGCAACAGATGCCTTATGGTGTTTCTTCAACTCCGCACTATCTAAGATCGAACCAAAAGATGTTAAAACCGCCATGAATGAAGATAGTCGGTTCAATGCAATGCAAGATGAAATTCATGAGTTTGATCGACTTGATGTATGGGAGTTAGTACCGCCCAGATCGTGCTATGATTATTGCTCTTAAATGGATCTTCAAAGTGAAACTTGATGAGCATGGTGATGTGTCAAGAACAAGGCTCGATTAGTTGCTAAAGGATACCGCCAAGAGGAGGGTATTGACTTTGAAGAATCTTTTGCTCCATTGCTGTTCGAATCGAGGCAATCGTAATCTTTTGGCAAATGTCGCTAGTAAGAACATGGTAGTTCATCGATGGATGCGAAGACGGCATTTCGAACGGAGATCTTAAAGAAGTCGCTCACGCCGCCCAACCCAAGGATTTGTAAATCAAGAGCACCCTACTCACGCTTATCGCTCAAGAAGGCTCTTTACGGCTTAAAGCAAGCTCCAGGGCATGGTATGATACATCACAAAGTTTCTTCTATCTACCGGATTTAGCAAAGGAGCATTGATCCAACATTGTTCACCGTGAAGTCAGCAAACATTTAATTCATGTTCAAATTTATGTTGATGATATCATCTTTGCCTCGATCGACCCCAATGAGTGCGACTGCTTTTCAAATGAAATGAGTTCAAAATTTCAAATGTCAATGATGGGACAAATGTCATTTTTCTGGGATTACAAATTTCACAAAGTCCCGGAGGCATTTTCATAAATCAATCTAAATATGCAACCGAGATCTTAAAGAAATTTGGATTTGATTCAAGCGACCGCTGACACTCCCATGATTGATCGAACCAAACTAGATGAGGACCACTGTGGATCATGATCGACCAAACAAAATATCGTAGTATGATTGGATCCCGATGTACCTCACCGCTAGTAGACCGTACATCTTGTTCATTGCTTGCATGTGTGCTAGATACCGTGCTAAGCCTACTAAAAGCACCTTGAAGCGGTTAAACGGGTCTTCGGTATTCCAGGAACCATCAACATGGGTCTGCACCAAGGACACCGGTATGTCACTAACACCTCATGCAGATGCCGATCATGCAGGTGTCAAGATACTCGTCAAGTACATCCGAGGTGCTCATTGGGTGATAAGTTTGTGAGTGGTCTTCAAAGAAGCAAATGAGTACTTTATTTCCTCTACAGAGGTGAATACATAGCCATGTCATCTTGTTGTGCTCAAATCTTATGGATGAGATCTCAATTATCTCGACTATGGCTTTGAATTCAACAAAATCCTCCAGACTGTGACAATAAAAGTGCTATTGCTCTCTCATGCAACAACGCTCAACACTCAAGAGAAAAGCATATCGACATTCGACATCATTTCATCGTGGAACAAGTGGAAAAGGTGTGGTGGAACTCTATTTTGCGAGGTCTCGAATATCGCTAGCGTACATCTTCACCAAAGCTCTTCCAAGAGAACGTTGAGTTTATTCTTCCACGCCTTGGCTTGAAAAGTCTTCAACCGTGAACACTCAAACGCCTTCGTGAGGAAGACGAGAGTAAAGGTCTATCTTCATCTATCTCTTGTATATATCTATTCGAAAACAAAATACAAAATTATAAAACCCTCCAAAATCAAACAGAAAATATAAAACCTTCAAAATCCATAAAAATCAAAAAAATTTCAAAAATCTTCAAAAATATTGTCATTTTGTTATGTTTTTCTGTTCGATAATATCTATTTTTGTGCCGTCATTCAAAGAATGACACGGACTTTAAATGTTGTTCAATTCTTCAAAAAAAAAAAAAAAAAAAAAAAAATGGGAGAAAGAGAAACAATGGTTTATTGTCATTTCAGCAAGAACTCCGCTTTTCAAAGAAAGAACAGAGCCATGTTTTTTCATGTTTTCAAGATTTGAGAATTTGTTTGAACATTCATCAAAAGCCTTTTATCAACAAAATTCCATGCTCGATTCTATAAACATTTATCCGCTGAAACTAAATGCTTTGAAAATAACTCGTCTCTATTTTTGATAATCATCGGACTTATTTGTCGTATCTCTATCTCTCAATCAACAACCTATGTCATTGATCGAGGGAGAATGATTTCAATTAAATTAAAAAGTTATTTGGCATTAAATTGTTTTCAAAAGATGTACATGCATGTTTTATCAATGGAGTTTAAAGTCTTAAAATCCGATCCTTATCGCTTAAAACGCTTTCATAATCAAGTCACACCCCTTAAAGCTTTCAAAATCAATTTAATCAATAAGAGATCACAAATCTCAAATGATTTGATAATTGTGATCTGGGAGAATGCATGACTTAAATTGGATTTAAACCGATAATTCGGTAAATGGTTTTATAGGATGAACATGCTATCCCTCCCACATGTGACAAACGATTTCAAATTTTCCATGCACATGTCGAGGGGAGCATCTATCTTAAACCTATGATTTGAAATGTGATCAACTTATCTCATCGTGTGTTCCTCTAGTATGTGCAAAACTCTTTTCAAACCTCGAGGCACATATCAGGGGGAGCAAATTTATGGAAACCTCATCCTTCCGGAAATGCTATATCTACTTGATTTGATGGGAAGTGATGTTGATATCTTTAGAAAATGGTAATCAAAGAAGTTAATTCTTTCTCTTGCCTCCGTGCAAAACATTTTCAAATACTTGATGCACATGTTGAGGGGAGTTCTCGTTTAAAATATCAAAACAATTCAGTACAAAATGCTTTGATAATATATCACAAGTATCCGAATTGATTTTCAAATGGTTTTCAATTGGTTCCAATGGCGATGAACAATACCAAATAGACCGACCAACTTTACTTTATGTACGGTGATATATGCTTGGTAAGTCAAATGTTGTCATTTTCATGGGACATATACATGCATATGGTGATTTGCACGGAATCATAAATATCAAAATGAAGGAATACATGATTGTTGTGATATGTAAATGAATACACGAAATTGTAATACAACAACTCATGCAAAATATTATTTAGTATTTTAGTATTTAAAATTCTCTAATATACTTATAGTAGTTCTATTATTGCAACATGTACGCGAAGCTATAATGCAATGACTCATGTTGAATGTTTTTCTGTATTCATTTTTTAAGTTTTAGGCTATCGCAAAATTTTCATTTTTATAACATACGTAAAATAATCCATGTGTGCACGGGTTCAAGTATTAAATACGTTCAAACTTATTGTAAGTCGTCTATATTAAACTATAGAGTAAATTACACGGATGGTCCCTAAGGTTTGTCAAAAGTTTCACTCACAGTCCCTGAAAGTTTAAAGTTGCATGGATAGTCCTTATCTCTGAAAGAATAACACCTATGGTCCTTTATTTAACTGCTGTTAACTAAGTTCCGTTATAATTTACACTTTTAGCCCTTTTGATTAACAATCGTTGCCTCGTTAGTCCTTTATCATAACAGAAGTTTATAATTTAAAGATTTTCGAATTTAGGCACGTTTTTATACGTTTTATTACGATTTCATTCGTCCGTTCTTTATACGTGTTCGTCCGCTTTTATCGTGCCGTCCGCTTATATGTTTTATACGTTTTGTCTGCTTTTATACGTTTTCATCCGCTTTTCTTACGTGTTCATCTTTGATACGCTTTTATACGTTTCGCCCATTGCTTACATTTTTATATTTCGTCCATTTTGTCTCGACTTTATACGCTTTTTTCACGCTTTATCCGTTTCCCTGCTTTTATACGCTTTCATATTTTTATACGCTTTCATCCATTTTATTTGTTTTTGTCCGCTTTTATACATTTTCATCCGATAACACGCTTTTATCCATGGTCGTCCATTTTATTCGCTTCATATGTTTTATTCGTTTTCGTCCATTTTAGTACGCTTCATCAGATTATACGTTTTATCTGTTTTCGTCCGCTTTTAGTCGCTTTTGTCTGCTTTTGATTCGCTTTTCTGCTTTTTATCGCCATCCCTATTTATCCATTTATCCATTTTCATTCATTTTATTCGTTTTGATGCTTTTATCCGCCGTCCGCTTTTGTACTTTTCTTATGTTTCATACGCTTTCATCCGTTTTATACGCTTTTTAAATATTATACGTTTCGTCCTTTCGACACGTTTTAATTTGCTTTTATCCGCTTTTTATACATTTCTTATGTTTTCTTACGTATAAAAAGTATGAAACATATAAAACGTAAGAAAATGTAAAAGACGGATTAAAACGCATTTAAAACGAGATAAAACGAACGAAAACGTATAAAATGGATGAAAAGTATTAAAACATAGGAAAACGGATAAAATGGATGAAAACTTATGAGAACGAGAAAACGTGAAAACGGATGAAATGGATAAAAAACGACACGCGGATGAAATTATATGAAAACGGATAAAACGTATGAAAATGTATAAAATGAAAGAAAACGGATGAAATACTTATATAAAAGGACCAAAATGTAAAAAATATAAGCAAACGAGTGAAACGTAATAAACGGATGAAAACGTTTGGAAACGTTAGAAAACGGATAAAACGATAAAAATGTATTTAAAACGATAAAACCGATGAAAACATATAAAAGCGGACGAAACAGATAAAACGGATAAAATGACGAAACGTATAAAACCGATTTAAAACGATAAAACGGACGAAACGGATGAAACGTAAGAAACGCATAAAACGTGCCTAAATTCGAAAATCTTTAAATTATAAACGTCTGTTATGATAAAGGACTGACGAGGCAATGATTGTTAACCAAAAGGGCTAAAAGTGTAAATTATAATGGAACTTAGTTAACAGCAGTTAAATAAGGGACTGTGAGTGAAACTTTGGACAAACTTTAGGGACTATCCGTGTAATTTACTCTAAACTATATGATTAAACTAAATTTGATTCATGTATAAATTTCATGTGAGTACAATACTTATAACCAGAGAAAAAGATAAAAGTTAAATTATATAGAATATTAGCCTAGTGATTAACAAAATCAAATAATGCACGGACGGACCAACGACTAATAATAAGTATGTGTTGTCTATCTTTTAATTTCATGTAACGATATCCAAAACAAAAACTATAAATAAAAAGATATTTATAGAAAAAAAAACACAATAAATCAAAAACTATGTGCATAAAGTCTAAACAAAATTTGATATAAAAATAAACTTTGTACATGCATGGGACTTATAACTATAACCGGTGGTTATGCAAAACACTTTGAATTCAAATGACCAAATTAAATGTGTACCACAAAAATACAAACTAATCTAACCAGACTTGGATTATGATCATTATTAACATCCCATGCACGTTACAAATCATTTCTAGAATATTACTTAATAAAGCTAGAAAATATTACTTCACAACATTTTGCTAATAAAGATAATTTTTAATCCAAAAGTATTATCTAAAACTACTAAATAAACAGCAAACTCAAGTCGTTTGTTTTTTAATCAATAATACATAATTAAAACGTTTAGATTAAATCTTATGCGCGCACGGGTATTATAACTAGTTATATTTATCATATATCATTAAAGATATTAAAAATTTTCAGGATCTAACTTGAACCTTTATCATATATCATTAAAGATATTAAAAAATTTCAGGATCTAACTTGAACCATGGAATCTTTTCGACATGTCACCAGAAAACAAGTTTTAAAAGTCAAAAAAGGCTCACGGTGATCTCAAATTAGAATTTGAGCCAACTAGCGAATGTAGCTACCACAGGCTTGTAAAAAAAATGTTCGTCCCTAAATAATGCGCCAAGAATAACAAAACATGAAAGAACATTAACTGCCAAAAATTCTAGACCACCCCTAACATCAAAATCTTTGTATGTTGAAACTTGTTTCGTATTGCACTTCAAAGGTAGCTTAAATAGGGAGAATAATATATACATAGTAAACTATGCTTCTTCTTCCATACATCTGGGGCATTTGCAATTAAAACCATAATCTGCAAGCAGTGCTCGTCTCTCTTTCAATTCGAGGTCTTCATCTATGTATGATATGGTAACCTGAACACTCAAAATGCTAGCTTATTGTTGCAATTTTCGTAGGACACGAGGAGTAAACTGTATACGTATACATACGTGTGTGTGTGTATATATATATATATATATATATATATATATATATATATAGGCTTTGGTTCCATTAAGAAGGTTTTAGATTGAGAAGATTGAGAAATCTTCGTTTGAGCTATTGGTTCATATTTTTTGATTTGATTCACAAGTATACATCAATTAATAGTGAATTGAATCTATAAATTACATAATTGATTCACAAATCTTTGTAAAAATCGAGTTATAGTAATGATTCATTAAATTTGTATAGATGATTCATGAATATTGATTCAAATTCTTTTTATACATTTTGAATTAGAATCTCATTAAAATGAGTTCTACAATTGAAAAACTTGAATCAAAGTTAAAAATCTATCGTTTTTGAGCATATACATATGTGTGTATATATATATATATATATATTAGGGGTGAGCATTCGGGTCAACCCGACCCGAAACTGACTCAACCCGAAACCGACATTCCCCAAAAACCCAACCCGAGACCGAACTGAAATATACTCGGGTTTCGATCGGTTCGGTTCCGTCGGGTTCGGTCGGTTTGTCGGTTTTTGGTCGGGTTTGTTGGGTTGCGAGCCGACCCGACGTATCCGGAAATGTGTAACCGGACTAATACCCGCCTTCTTCGAATCGGTTCGGTTTCGGGTCGGTTTGTCGGTATTATACATTCGGGTTACATACATATTTGCTCACCTATATATATATATATATATATATATATGTATGTATATATATATATATATATATATATATATATATATATATATATATATATGTATATATATATATGTATATATATATATGTATATGTATATATGTATATGTATATGTATATATATATATATATATATATATATATATATATATGTATATATATATATATATATATATATATATATATATATATATATATATATATATATATATGAATGGGAATAACAGAAATCACCTCTTCCCCTTCTTGATGGACCTGCATGCAAGTATGGCTGCTTGTCCATCTCTGTCCTACAATTTAGTACACAGAGAGATAAGCATTTAAATTATTTATATATGTGAAACACATATGCCTCATGCAACACTCAAACGCCCCAAGTTTTTATATTTGGTCTAACTATAGTTTCCGACCGTTTGGCCGACTAATGCACCCGATTACCATGAAAACTTGTCAATCTGAGAAATTTTATTCATAATGGGTTGAAGGTGAAAATAAAAGTTGCTATGGATCCCGAAGACTCTAAAAGGTCACCGGCCATAAAAACCAATATTGATAATCCTCCTAAATTGTTTTATCCAATAAAAGGTTAGTTGGGTCACTATTTATATCATAACTAATCACCCAGCCTGATTTGACCTATGCCAAAAATTTGCCAATGTTGATCCGTACTAATTTCTTTCAAGGTAAACTATAATAGATTATTTTAAGCCTACATCAGGTATCTAGAGAAAGTCATAAAACTCTAGCTATTCTTCATCCCATAATTGAATTCATGAAGACAGTGTTATTTTTAAAGCACCAGCTACTCTTCATCCCATAATTGAATTCATGAAGACAATGTTATTTTTAAAGCACTTCACTTCACATTCATTTCTGCAGTTCTTTAGGTGGAATGAAAAATTGCTTCAAGACTATAAAATGGATCCAGTCATATAGTTCATGATGTTATTGTTTTGCGGTAGGTGAATACCCTGTTTTTGCAGATAGAGGATCTACTTAAACAAACAAAAAGAACATGTAATTTTTGATAAAAATACCTCCTCCCGTTTAAAAGCCTTAGCACTAGGACAACAAGAATGATTCATGCAACTCTGGAGAGGGTAAAATGCTGTGCCTGCAGATTTAAAATTGAAACCAATGGATTTCAGAGATAGCAAGAATAAGAGAAGGTAAACCATTATTAGGTGGCGAAAAATGGATGTGTTGGAGTACAAACAAATTACAAGCTTGCGCTTTTTATGCTGGCTATGTTTGGCGCGGAGCTTTTTGGAGCATTTTGGGGCGATGAGCGGTGAGCAATGAGCTTTTTAATTTTTATTGTTCGTTTGGTAAAGGAGCGGTGAGCTTTGCTATTTTTTAGGAATGCTCATTTTTCCAATGCTTCTTTAAGAAGCTGTGAGCGGTGAGCTGTACAGCTCACAGCTACTGCTCACAGCTCTCTGCTCACAGCTCACTGCTCACTGCTACTTTTACCAAACACACCCTCTATATAACTGATAGTGGCCCAGTTTCTTTCAATAATGGCCCAGTTTCTATATCCAACTAGACTTTAGGAAGTTGTTGACACTCTAGTATAATTTGGGAGAGCTAGACTTAAATAATGGCCCAGTTTCTTTCAATAATGGCCCAGTTTCTATATCCAACTAGAAAAGAGCTAGACTTAAATAATGGGCCAGTTTCTTTCAATAAAGCAAATTTAGGAAGTTGTCGACACTCTAGTATAATTTGGGGGCCTTCTAAACCGTTTTTGACACTTGTCTCTAAGCAAGCGTTAATAAATTCACAAGTTTTTAATTATTTGAAATCACTTGAGAAAAACACCAATTTGACCCGTTCGAGATAAAATGGCCTGACCAAGAACAACCAAATTTCAAGTAAACTGGTTACAACTGACCACCTCTAACAGCAAGTTAGATCACCTTGGCAACAAATTGAATAGTCCTCCCCTAGAGCATCAAGAATTGGCCGCGTTATTTCCTCAACTTCTTTCTGCCAGTAACATATAAAGAGAAAGATATATACAATCATTGCAGACAGAACATAATATAAGTGCAAAGCATTCAGCAATCTCATTTTTAACCTTTCCAGCTTCTGGTAGATCATCTATGTGCAAAAAGTAATCCTCCACTGGAGATGCTACAACTAAATCACTGTTATATCCAAAAGGTTAGATTCATGAAAGCATACATCAAACTGGAGATAATGTGGTCCATAGAATGACATACTTACAGGTTATTTAGCTCAAACATGCCGATAATATGCCCGTATATTTCCAGGGAGAACACTTGAAAGGATTAAGGAATAGAATGTTGTGTTACGTATTAAAAGTAGAAATGGCAACCATTCAAGTAACAGAAAATTCACCATGTGTGTGTGATCATGGAGAAGAGAAAATGCATTAACAAGCATGTTTATGTTTTTATAGGAAATTGTAATATGTTTGATGGTTGCATAGATGTTCCTGTTCCTTAATCAAGAACGTCATGAAATATTAGAATAAGTATATGTCAGGAATAGGATACATGGCAAACATTCCTCATCCAATATGGCTGCCTTCAAGAGTTCCAGTGACTAGAAAATTCAAGCTAATGATTAGGGATTTAATAACAAAAGCAACACTAAAAAAATAGCACTATTAAAAACACATGTGATACCAAATTTACAAACTACTGGTTATACTTGGGTTAGTGAATCGTCATAGCAACAGCTTCTATCTGAGGATAAGTATCAGATGCACACACGCATATTAACATTCGAATTTTATTGAGACTAGAAACGTTCACTTTTGACATATCTTCTATATGATCATCTGATAGGATACATAAGGGGGTTATTTGTGTTAGCTTATTTTGTTGGCTTACAAGCTTATTGGCTTATTTAGAGAAGTTAAGCTCATTGTAGTGTTTGGTTAAGCTTATGAGTTTATATAGGGGGCTTTTGATATGCTCTTTTTGTGTGGCTTATTTTGGAGGGCTCAAGCATATTTTATCTAATAAGCTTCTCTTTGGTTATTTTACCTTAAAAAATATTCCAGACATCAGCAAGAGATCATGAGTTATCATAAGCCATAAGTTCCTTATAGAAAACAGGTTTTAGCCCAAAATATAATCATGGCGAAACACCCACCTAAATGGTTAAAAATTTGAATAAATGACCTAATGCATTGCAAGGTCAAAGTGGTCAATATTAAAAATTATCCATTTCAAAACCTCAATTTCCCAAATCCAGGAGTATGTACATGCCTGATGAGAAATTATCATCAAGAGCTTTGGGAGTCCTCTACGATTACGGTTAGAAAAAGCAATGGCATTATCGAATAGGACTGACAATTAACTTTTGGATTAAAAAAACCAAAATTCTGTTTGAGCACATATGTAACAACCCTTCTTTAGTGCACTTTGTTCCATTGGAAGAAAGAAATTGTGTGAATGAAGAACAGTTTTACTCTCTAAGACGCTTAATTTGTAATGACTATTTACAAAAAAAGCCATTATTTACCAACTTATAGCCGATAGCAGGACTATATGAACATTATTGATGAGTTGGTTTTGGTGATATTATTGCAGGAGTAATGTTGAATATACAGCGGAGGAGTGCTTATACTTGGTGCTAAAACGGCATGCGAATGGAGGCTAACTACATTCTTATAATATATATAATGCATAGGACTGACCTCAAAAGCCAGTTGTCTTATCTGCATTCTAAATGCGGCTTCATCAGAAGTATCAACATCATCGGGCAAAGATATGCAATCCCACCACCTATACACAACAAATATATGGCATAAGTTTTCATCCCAAGAACACCTTTCTTTGTGGAAGTAATGGAGTATGATACCATTTCAAGTGAGAACATTATGCTGATAAAAAAAATGCTAAGAAGCAAGGTATTTAATTTGAAAGCTATGTTGCAGATTCTTCTGTTTGCTTCTATTACATGAATGGAACACAAGGCTCACAAAGGACTAGAAAGTACCATATATCAAAAGTCATCACCAAAAAGTAGGACCATTAGATACTAACTGTGAAAAAAAATATAAATAAAAGAAACCTAAATGCATGGAAGTCTGATTAAGGAAAGAGTGATAGTATGTTTGTCATGAAGAAGAACTGAGATGTAATTAAAAGGCAAATACTAGGGCTTAAGCTGAAAAAGTTACATATACCTTTTCTTGTATCCCATTGATATAGGCTTCCAAGCCTTCAAAAGAAGAGAAAAATTATGGTTGCCTAAAACATCAGAAATGTTATTCTTCTTTTTCTCTTTACTAAATGCTGCTTTGAACTTCTTGTATTTTAAGATTGTAGAAGAAATCGCCTGAAAATAGAACCCGAAGAGATCTTGTTTATTAATCTCACACTGATAATCATCTCAATTAAGTTGACCTCTATAAGGAGCTTACCTTGGCAGCAAGAAGGAAAATGTCATTCGTCTCTGCAAAGGAAAGATGACAGGAGAATAATGAAAACTTAGAACTAAAGAGGCGAGGGGGCGGGGGATAGGGAGTGTATTTCTGCCTTACCATTGGCATGTTCTACAAATTTTAAGAGTGCCTTATGGCTTATCGACCCATCTCCAGTACAAAGTAGAGAATGGCATACATCCCAATCAGCCTGTGCACAAGATTTGCTGCCCATAATAGAAATGTGTCACAATAGTAATATTTAACACAATCCATGATGTAACACAAATAAAGGGTCAGTCTTAGGTCTAGGGGCAATGGGGTTATTTATTCAGATTATCTTCAATTCTATTTTTAGTTTGTAACTACATTTCTAAGAAACAAAATTTTGTAATATATCATTGTTTTGAATACTAGGTTCTAAACTTCAGATATCGGACACTTCAGTGTCATATACCATCTAGAGTCGATCTATCATTTTGTGTTAGACAAAATTCACTGAAGGCTAGAAACAAGGAAACTATCGTTCTTCGTTAGCGTCGAGATTACCGGGAGGGGAGGGGGTTGTAAAGTACAGCTCGTTGGTTCAGGATCAAATATGTTGAGTCAAGTTGAGTTGACCCAAAACGGTTAGAAAATCCCATAGGGCGGCCTGAAGCCAGGTCAGGACCAAAAGTCTTATTTGGTCATAATATAAGCCAGCAAAGCCGGGTTTGGCACAATCCAGGTAAGGACCAAAACTCTGAAACGGTCCTGATAGTTTTGGTGATTCTTAAACCATTCAACCCTTTTGACCGTCTTCCATTTATAACTAAGTTTTTCAGTTTACCTGTTTGACCTGTTACCAATCAAATATAGACATGATTAACCCACAACAACAACAATACCAAATCCCGCCGGAGTGAGGTATGGGGGAGGTGAGATGTAGACGGTCACACCCCTACCCAAGGGTAAAGGGACTGCTTCCAGAAAGACCTCCAGCAAGTGTATGTGCAACCAAAAAGACTTGATGGGTGGTGTGTGCGAGGATGGAAAAGAGACATAAAAGAAAACATATAAAGCAAAAACATACAAGCGTGCAAAGCCAGAAACGCATACCGACATAGAAACAAGAGAACATGAAAGAATATATATGAAAAATATGGCACTAAGGGCACATAAAGATCATATTTCAAAAAGGCAACATATAAGACGATAGCCTTCTATACATTTTGATAATGTAAAATCAATGATTTAGTTTTGGGTACGCCCCCTATCACATGTTGGCCTACATGTAAATTGTCTACATTTACTGGGATTTAAGGTAAAAAGCAGTTGCATCGCTTACCCCCACACTTAGCACAATACAATAACCTTAAACATTGACTTTGTAAGACTGAATAAAATCCAAGAAGGCGTCAAAGCAATAGATGAATCGATGATGGATACCTAATCAAGACTTTAAAAAAGAACAAACTCAATATACCATAAAACGCTATAAGGATACACACCTACAGTAGTAAACTTCTTTACATCCACCAGGACAATTGATAACCGAAGGCAACGGGAACTCATTTGAGTATGGCAATGCTAATTTCTCATGCATTAAAGATTCTACTGTCTCGGTAGGAAGCTGAAATTTATTTCTAGAACTTGTAGAAGAGCACTTTTGAGACTCTACATGATCATCCATGTCAGAACCATCCGAGGATACCATACCAGAACAATCTGTTTCACTGCCTAAACCCTGCAGATAGAGCTTCCTACCAATTTGAAGTTCAATTGAACCAATAAAACGAAAGCAGCAACTACATACAAGACAATCAACCTGCAGTGAGAAAAGATTAGTAACACAAAAAAAGTATACAAAAGCTATGAATTGTTGGAGTAAAAAAACAGTAAGCATAAAAGCGATATCGAAATTAAAGCACCTTATTTGAGGAATGCTGCACACCAACAAGCATTTGGTCCTTCAAAACAAGGTCCCCTTCTTCAAAATCCATTTCAGCATAAACACCTGTATGTTTTAAGTTTAACATGTAATGCTTTATTTCATTTGATTTATTAACAAGACAATGCATCAAAGGGTGGTTCCAATAGTATTGCGAGCGTGAAAGAAAGCGCTAGCAATAATTTGACATTAAAAGACAATAGTATATTGGTAGAAAGTAGTGCGTTTATTTTATGCCAACTATTTTACTTTTGAACACGAGAGTCAGGTAATTCTTATTTCTTGACATATGAAATCTTAAAGCTTTTCCAGCATCACTATGAGGCAGGAAAAAGGGTCATGTGGAAAGCATCAACTTAGTAGAAAGAGTAAAAAAGTTATTTTTTAGAGGATACCGCAAATGCATATGCATATGACATATTTAAGGCAATAAGTTATAGAAGAAACAGGTGGTGTGCAAGGTAACCTTTTCCATAAAGATTGGTGGGTTTGACTTGAATCCCATTACAATGTTTATTAATTGTAATAAGCTCATTGAAGTACTCCTGATGAACAACAACACAAATTAATAACAGCAACAAGAAGTTGGCAATTAGTAACAAATATATGCAGTGGTAAGACCTGAATTTGAACATGTGAAGGTGGTTCGAGGAGAAGGGATATTTGGTCGGAAAACAGAGAATCAATATCCATTAATTCTCGACTATTTATGGCGGCGGCGGCGGCTGCTGCTGCTGCTTTTACTAAACTCGATACAAACTTTTTTTCTTTCACTTTATTGGTTTAAGATTATTTTGGCCGCTCATTAGTGAACTTTTGAAGGCTTGTAAGCTTTTTTTTAAGCTTATCAACTTTGAGCTAATCGTTTATTTAAGGCTCCCTTTGGTTTGTAGGTAGCAAATCCAAAAGAAAGTAACTAAATAATAAAAGGGCTAAAAAGTGTTCTCATCTGTTATATCACTAAAAAAAATCAATAAGTGACTTTTAGTAAAAATGTGAAAAAGCAAATTTCATTTTCTTTTCATTTCCGTATTCGCATTTCTCTCCTCTCTACACACTCTCTCTCTAGAAACAATCACCTCCATCTTCATTAACAAAAATTCAAACACTACTACCGGCACAAACCATAATCCCACGACCAAAACCACTCTGGCCCGACGCCCACCAGAGCTACCACGCGTCATCACACGCCGTGACTTTGTATAGGGTTTTTCGGCTTCTTGGGATTTCCGGTGACTTTCCGGCTACCTGGAACTACACCTTAGGCGAGTGGAGGTTCCTCTCACATTCCCGAGTCAGGTCCAAGTAGTCTCGCCGCTTAATATTTTGTTTTATCTTAGCTTTATATTAAGTAATTAGGTTTACACACTTTTACAAAGCCAAAGAATTAGAAATTTGTTTCTTAATCTGCTCGAACTTGATAATTTTGGCACGTGAGGTAAGATAGAGTTATGGATGGCCACTTTAAAAAGTTTGCCAAATTGCTTAAGAAATTTTATTTGGTATTGGTCTCGCTTATCAAGGTGTCTTCATTATTTTTTTGGCAAAGACAATATAATTGACATTAATACTTCAATTGTGTCTTAAATATACATTGGATAGAAAGATCTCAAATGGTGGCTCAACAAGCTTAGCCGAAAATAACATGAACATTGAAATCTAATAGTGGTCGATTGTCTTGGCATTGGCTTCTTGCTGTACGACAAGTTGTTATTTAGAGATGATGTACTTAGAGGTGATGATGATGCAATCAGATTATTGGTTTAAAGATGAGGTTGATGATGATGTATTTTTTGATAGTTCATTAGTAAAAAAGTTGGTTCATCAATAAAAAGATTTGGTAATCTTTGTTCTTTCATGTTTGGCTAAGATTGAAATATGAAACTGGATCAAATTTTGTTTTATTAGTTATATCACATTGTTCATCAGATTATCGATTTTCTTTAATATTATTCATCAGTTACATCATAATCTTCGTCAGTTAAATCATGTTGTTCATTAGTTAGATCATGTTGTTCGTCATATTTTTGATAATGTTCAGAATTTTCTAAAAAAGAAAAAGAAAACATAATGTTCATCAGCTTAACAATTTTTTATTGATAATATTCATCAGTTTTCTAAAAAAAATCATAATGGTTTATCATTTTTCAAAAAATCACGTTGTTCATCAATTTTCTAAAAAAAAAAAAATAAAACTATTCATCATTTTATAAAAAAAAAATTGTTCATGAATTCAACATATTTCTAAAAAAAAATCATAATTTTAATCAGTTTTCTAAAAAAAAACATAATATTCATCAGTTTTTCAAAAAAATCACATTGTTCATTAGTTATCTAAAAAAAATCACGTTTTCATCAATATATCAGTTCTTTTCAAAATAATAATAATAATAATAATAATAATAATAATAATAATAATGTTCGTCAGTTTCTAAAAAAAAATAAAATGTTTACCAGTTCATCAATTTTCTAAAAAAAACCATAATTTTCACCAGTTCATCAGTTTTCTAAAAAAAATCATAATGTTCATGAGTTTTCTAAAAAAATCATCCACATCTCAGGGTCAGGCGCCGATGAGCAATTATCAGGGGCGCGCTCTACCCACTGAGCTAATAGCCTATCATGCGCTCCCCCTAGGGGCCCACTATGCCAAAAGCGAGAGAAACCCATCCATCTCTTTACTTTTTTCGCCCCATATACGACTTCACTCCAGTCACTAGCCATGCCTTCGGCATCCCTCTCCCTGCAGTTAAGGTAATGACTTCGGGCATGGCCAGCTCCTATATGTCGGGCGGTGTGTACAAGGCCCGAGAATGGATTCACCGCCGTAAGGATGACCGTGCAATTTGCACTTGAATTAAGTAATTGCATAAAAAGAAGTGTTGTGCACATAAAATAATGCATTAATGCTTCGGAATTTATGGAAGTTTAGTCTTGATTAGGCTAGAACAAGGGGAATCCCGAGTCTGCTAGAGTGTTGATCTAGCTGCTCTCTTAACATTTAGGCTAAGTTTTTACGAGTTGTGCAAATGAAAATGCTAAGCGTGGAGTAGTTAGTTCTCTTTAGAGCTTATATAAGTAATCTATGGCTTTTTCTCCCAGAAGATAACTAATCGGACTAAATACGTGCTCTTTTCAAACTTTTGAACATTTAAATAGTCTTGTTACAATAAGAAGTTTTTAAGCAAAATTTATTTAGAGTCCGAGTTCAACTTTTTATTTAAATTTTCGGGAAAGCATACTTTCTTAAAATCGAAATAATATTGCAAAATGAAATTAAGTAATGTTGCTTGAATGTTGCAAAATGAAATGAGTAAAATTGCAAATTTGAAGTCAAAAGTAAAATGAAAAAAAAAAGTGAAAAGAAACTGAGAAAAATAAAATGAAGAATATGTGTTGCTTGAATAAAATGTTTATGTTGCTTATGAATAAATGTGCGAAACTTGCTTTTTCTCAAATTTAAATCGGAAGTTGAACTAGTATTCGTCAAAGGTGTCTAAAAGTTTGACGGTAATTTGAAAATTCTTGACTTCATTGATCCCGAAAGCTCTTATACTATTCTCAAGGGTGAAAACCTAGCCTCCTTAAAGGACAAGCTGGGAAGAAAGTCACTACATGGAGTGATCTCACCTTTGAATCTTTAATCTTTAAATAATCGTCGGTCGCTATCCATTTAAGTTTAGTATTAACTTAGAGGTAGCCTCGTAAATCTTTGGAATCGAATTTTCGCTGATTCCGGTACTATTCTCCGTGAGGTGTCAAAAGCCCGGTACCTAAAACCAACTGGTTTGGGATGTGCCGAGAAGAAAGCCGCAACATGGAAAAGGCCCTTTCGATCCTTAGATTTCGTGGTTTTCGGTGAATTAATATTTGACTTAAATAGATAACAACCATAACAAATGTCGATTTCAATGGTCAAACTTTTGAAAATGAGCACACTCACTTAAATTCTACAAATTTGGAGTGAAAAGTTAAGTCTCGACTTACATAGATTATTAATATAAGTAGTGTTGGCATTTTACAAGAACTTTTGCACAATAAGTTTTCACTTGGTTTGAGAGTATAAAGAAAAGGATGATGATTACAATTCCTCAGAGACACCCATTTTGTGTGAATCCCGTTCCATGATGCCATGTTTTGAAAATCAAGCATGTTATTTATTTTTGTCTTGTCTAAATTTCTCGCATTGAATATTTGGAAAACTAGAAGGGGGGGTTGAATAGTTTTACCGATTAAAACTTTGTTTTAAAATATTTAGATCGTCTTATGCCAATCTATTTAAATGTGTATGTTGGATGTTGATAGATAGATATGTAAATATGTAATGCAAAGGTAAAGAGAAAGAAACACAAAACCACGACACGAGTGTTTATAGTGGCTCGGCTACAAGGACACCTTCCTTGCCCTATTCCACTCCCCGAGTCACCTACTCGAGAGTTCGTAATCACTACACGACACAAAACTCCTTATGGCGGAGAAGCCTTCACAACGTTGCCTACTCTTTTTCTGGTACAAGGCTAGACACCGGGTTCTTCCACGAGGTAGAACCAAACCTATCACAACGGCGCCTACACTTTATCTGGTACAAGACTAGATACCGAGTTCCATTATAAAGGAGGAACTACTACCCAACACAACACAACATCTATCCCAAAGGAGACCCACTCCTTATTACAACATCATCAAGGATATCAATATTCTTGGACACAACCTATCTCTATTTGTACATCGATGCACCATATCGATTGTACACCCTTGGCATCTTTCACTAATGCCTTTGACATGATCTTTTGGAACCTTTCACAAATGCCTTCGACTTGACCCTTTTGGCATCCTTCACTAATGTCTTTGACACGGACGTTCGGCACCTTTCACTAATGCCTTCGTCTTGACCCTTTTGGCATCCTTCACTAATGCCTTAGACACAACACTTCTAGAGAGGAAGAAAGAACTATCAACAAGAGAATTTCAGTAGTCTTGATGATGACGATGCATGGCAACTCATGGACTTAAGCTTGCTCGACTTCAAGAGGTGGTGATCTCGCCTTTAAAAGGAACCTAAAGAATCACACAAAAATAAACACAAACTGCATAGAAAGATCCCTTGGATATGAGGTTAGAGAGTTTACAATACTAAGAGAAATGTGTGTGAAAGGGGTCAGTTACAATGAAGAAATGGCTCACTATTTATAGACAAAATATGCTACTGTTCCACGAATCCCACGAATTTCTTGCTTGAGGGATCCATCTAGTGTAATACTAGGGATCCGTGAGACGCTCCTCATTACCCATGGGTTATGGGTTATGGGTCATGGGTCATGGGTCCTAGACTTTGGACCATGGGTATCCAAGTAGATACAATGTATCTAGAAGATGCAATGCATCTAGTCAATGGGTTATGGGTTAGCTCCATGGGTCATGGATAATACCCATCATGACTTATGCATGATGTCATGCAATGGGTCATGGGTTATGGATTTTGGGTTTTACCCAACTACATTCAATGTATTAAGTTAATGGGTTTAAATACTTAAACTTCTACCGATTATAATACATACTAAGTATGTATATATCTACCCAGTATGTAAACACTAGTTGTTGTACATATGCTTTCCTAAATCATGAAAGCACTATTACTTGTTTAGTGTTTTATATGAAAACGTAAGTGTGTTAGTAAACTATTGGCTCAAACCATTTACGTATTTTATTTGTTTCGTTAAAATGATTTTACGTTTGTTATCGACAAAACATTAGAAGATCGTAAAATACAAATAAACGTTTTTACGGCTTATTTGTATTAACAATCTCCCCCTTTTTGTTGATGACAAAACAAAAGATCATTTTAAGGAAAACTAAAATTCATAAAAGTTTGAATTGAGTTTTACTCTTTCTCCCCTTTTGTCGAAACAAAAGAGCGTCGAAAGAAACTAACACATTTGTTTTAAGAAAAACATGTGAAAAGAAAAAAAAATATGAAAAATAGAGAGTAAGAGAAGAGAAGTATTCTCGTCTTAGCTCCCCCTTGATGAGTCCATCCCTTTGTGAGGGCGTCAAGTAAGTAGAAATAGTAAGCTAGTGCATTGCAATTATGTTTGCACATGGTTTCATCCTTTTTGACGAGCATGCTCCCCCTTGATGATTGCACCTTTGCAAGGAGGACATCAAGTAATGTAGCCTAACTTGAAAGTCTTGCAAATTATTTTGCAATGTTTTGCTTTGACACGAGACTCCCCCTAGCTAAGGGTGTCAAAGTCTTCATGTGTATATTGAAAATTGTTTTTTTATCCATATTATGTTGTTTGATGATTCGGGTGGTCTTGGATGATGGAAATACATGTTAGCCATTAGAGAGATAAAGAGTAGAGAGGGTGTTCTTGAGAGAGAAAGTAAAAACAAAAAGAAATATTAGATTGAATGAGAAGCACCACCCCTTCCAAGGATGGAAGGGGTATTTACAGTTACAACCTAAACGTCCTCCTGTCGGACTATGGATCATGCATACAGTGGGTAAAGACCCGTCCGTCCTCCACGGTGTTGCACTAAACTAACTAACTAATCTAATAACCTACTAAATAACGTAAATAACGATATGTCTACGAGCTAACATATGCTAGACTATAATTGGGGTGACCGACACTTCCTTATGGAATTTCCAATTCCTAATAATCTCCCCCTAAGGGAGGTCACCCCATGATTTACATTTTGAATCCTAGAATTCTATTTTGTCTTCAGTTCTGAACTGGTAGACTTCAATTCTTCAATTTCCGCATTCTTTGTGCTTGAGCAGTGATTCTTCAAAGTCCGACTGCTTTGTACTTTTAGTGGAGGTCTTTGAACTGATCCACATCTTGATGATCTTCGAGCTTTCTTTGAGATCATCAGCCATAGTAAATGTGATGTTGTGACTTTTGGACCGACATGCTCACACTTTCTGGATCATGACATCTTTTCATCAGAGTAGCGGAAGCATCTTTGTTGTATGTCTTTGATGGTCCTGATTTTCTTCAATTAAGTGTGAATGCTGTGAGCATGCGGTTGTGAATTGACTTCTCAATATCGATCAGTTGCAACCGTCCAATGTTCCTGCAAACAATAGTTAGCACTAAAACACACGAAAGTGTATTTGTTCACTTTCGTTGAATATAGTTGCAAGAACCACGGTTCCCCGCTGATCAAGATAAATATCGCCTGTGATCGTGTAGAATTCAAGAATCTCCTTGATGTGGTTTCGCAGACTGATCTAGCCGTTATCAAACCGGAGCGTCCCAAAGTAGACAACACGAGTGAGTGAACCAATAATCGAGATTCATCGATTGATGAAAATTGATTTGAAAACAATCGCGTATTGCTTGAAGAAAGAGTTTTGCAATACGACGAAGGTTTTATTAGAAAGATCAATTTTCAATCAGAAATACTTTTTTGTGTTTGAAAACATGAATACACATTCGATGTGCTAGAGAAAAGAAGATTTGCACATCGAACGGTTTTTCCAAAAGTATTCGTCAAATCATTTCCTGGACCAAGGTTGATTCAAGATTGAATCGCCCCATTGTTTCTATCCAGTTGTCACAAGCTTGATCTTTAGAAAAGATCTCACATGTCACCCACCAAGAGCTTGTTTGATGTTTGTTCTAGAAGGATTTCCATCTTCATCGTGAATACTTTACATATCACTCGGATGTTCTGACAATACCACAAGGATATGCGTAGGACTCTTAAAATATATTCTTACTTTCCACATTGTGTGAAACAACAAGTCTTCATTAATTTTGTGTCCTAATGAGATTTCTTGTGGATGATCTCTTGGCTCTAGACTCAATAGTGCACATTTGGTTTCCTATGCCGGAGACTAGGGAGAGGGTCTCCTTCTTCAATATCAACAATCTCTTAGAGAAAGTCGATAGATTATGTAGGTTCCCCGTGAGAATGAAACAAGTCCTTTTAAGAGGAACTTGAGTAGCTTGGGAAGTTTAGTGTAGTGCGTCACTGGGTCCATGATGTCTTGTCTTCAATACCAGTGTTATCTTAGTAACTACCAGTAGCATATGAATTGAACCCGGTTTTTGCCCTAAGGTTGAATTATTGGAGGGCTATTTCTTTTCACCCTTTTCTCATTTCTATTCTTTTTCATTCTTCAACCCCTTCAGTGCTTACCAAGACTTCATTACTAGATCCTTGTTGGGTTTATTCCAGTTCTAGCTCTATCTCAGTCCGCACTCTTCCCATTTCTCACTTTTCTCCTTTTTTTTTCAATATACCTAAGGACTTCTACACTATCTAGTGGATTGTCCCTGGGTAGATCCTTCCGGCTCTGGTGGGATCGTGGGAACGAATACCTAACCTTACCATCCTTATAACACCATGCATAAAGTAAATTGGTCTGTCTTTTGGTATTGTTCTTTCCTTCTTGAAACTAATTGAAAAATCATTTGGAAAATCAATCAAGGTACTTGTGATATAAAATCAAAGCATTTTGTACGTTAATTGTTTTTTTATCATTTTGAAATGCTCCCCCTCAACATGTGCTCTATGATTTTGAAATTGTTTCGCACATGGAGGCAAGAGTTCTTTGAAATATATTCTTGATCACAATTTCCATGGAAAAAGCCTTATGATTTTCTTGGTAAATTCTCCCCCTCAAAATGTGCGTTGGTTATTTGAAATCATTTAACACATAGAGGAAGGAGGTTTTTGAAGTACTTCCACGATCACACATGCCATATAGAAAATCATTTAGAAAATCAATCAAGGTACTTATGTTAAAACATAGAAGCTTTTGTACCTTGATAGTTTATTTTCTTTTGAAATGCTCTCCCTCAATATGTGCTTCGAGATTCAAAAGCGTTTAGCACATATGGGAGAGCAGCCTGCATTTTTGAATCAAATCGATCATCATTTATCAGATTTCATAATTAAATCACAAATTCTCCCCCGATCAAAAATATCAAACCCTTTGAGATTTTAGATCTCAAGTGATTTAATTAGGTTTAGAAAACATGGGAGAAAATGTGGCATGGTTTAAATGCTCTTCTGGTTTTTGGATAAATGCTCCCCCTCAACATGTGCATCGTGTATTTGAAATCGTTTGGCACATGGAGGCAGGAGTGCCTTTAAAGGACTAAAACAAACATCATTTAATCAGATAAGAGATTTAAATCACGATCTCTCCCCCGATCAAAAATTTTAAATCTTTTGGGATTTGTGATCCCAATTGATTTAAATCTTTTAGAAAATTTTAGAGAAAGACGTGGCTTGATTTAATTTTGAAATTAACTGATAAGGACAAATTTTAGACATTAAAGATTGTTAGTGTCTGGTATGATAATTTTTAAGAGATCTTTAAGTAAAAGAAACAATTTCACAATCAAACAAGAACAGAAAAAATTTCATTTTGAAAGATCATTGATTTTTAAAGAAAATCATACCATGACATAACATTAAATCTTTAGATCACCACTTTATTACGTACAAACGGACTTTTTGATGAAATATCGTTTGAAAATATTTAAGATTGAAATCACTCTCCCCCTCAATCGATGACCGTAGTCGTTGATTGAGTGACTTATATTTTAACAAAATGAAGTCCGGTTGATTTCAAAAATTAAGTCCGATTAATTTTCAAACAAATATTTTTCCAATTTCAAAACAATATTTTTAAAATTGTTGAAAAATGGTACCATCCAAAACAATATTTCAAAACAAATATTTTTCCAAGTTGATTCTGTTGTTGCTGAGAGGATGAAAGAAAACCATCTGCAGATGCAGTGAGACCTCTGACGTTGCATCTATCATGCTAACTCTCCATAGAGATCCAATTAAGTTCCGTTTCTTCTTTTTGTTGACCCAAGATATAGTTACCTTTTCCTTTCGGCATCCAATCATCTTAAATTGTGGGATCCGGATCGGAAACAATCTTATAAACCATCTTATCTGCATATGTTAGTCAACACAAACAAATATATGGTGGTCGACAACACCCAAACAACAATCAACTAATAAAAGTCAATTCAACATATAAAATCAGATCATACCAGTCATGGGAATAATCTGTTTATCAAACTATAATCATCTAATTCTAACAATCATATCCTATGCTCCTAGTCCTTCAACTTAGGTAAACATCTTTTTCTATTAAGTATGTAGGATAATTATATAAGCCCGTTAGATGATATAAATTTGAAAACATTCTCCCCCTCAATCAATGACTAGTTTTTTAAAAAAACGCTGAAGTCATTGATTGAGTTTGAAAATTTATGAAAACTCTGATACTGATTGATTTTCAAGCAACTCATTTACCACCATTTTTTGAAACAAATATTTTTCTGAAGAATTTTAGAAAGAAAAACATTTGAGTAGGAACAGTAGTCCTTTTGACGACATGATTTCCTCATTATGTTTTAGGATAAGTGCTCGATATATTTGAAAATTGGTTTAGCGCAACACTTTCCTTCTTTTGAAGAGCGGGTTGTTATCTAAAATAATAGCAAACCATGGTTTAAGCACGGGTTACAGTCTGAAATAACTGCAAGCCATATTTTGAGACATGTTTTGGAAAAATATTTACACCTCCTGCTCGAACTTTATCTATGGTCCCATGCCATTATTGAATGACATTTCTAAGACCGTAGATGTTATCGATACCAGAAGACATGCCTTGAGAAAACATATTTTTGGTATTTTTCAAATTTTCTAATTTTTATGGATTTTTGTTGGTTTTATATTTTTGTATTTTCTTTTTGTTGGTTTTATATTTTTGTATTTTGCTTTTAGATAAATATTTACAGATAGTTTAAGAAGATGATGATATGAGTACCGAGATAAGGATATCGAACAACCCCGTTGAAGAAGATAGAAATCGTCATCTCTTAAACTTTCACCACCAAAGCTTCCGAGGCTCTTGTATAGTAGAAAGAAATTGAACCATCTGAAAGTGAGACTTTGGTAGCTTCCCCCAAAACCGAAAATCATCATGCTGAGTAGATTCTAAGCTCTCTTTCAAGCTTGCCTTAGCCAGGTGCAAAAGGAAGCACACCATATCATCGATTTTGCTGCTCCTTTTAAGAATGATCACCGTGATTCTTCGTTCGGGGTTATATCATCAAGATAGAATAGCAACGTATCATCCCACACTTGAATAGAATCTTCTCGTATTTCTTTTCCACTGAAGTCTGAAGTGATGCATACCAAAAGGTGTCAAGAGACCTTTTCCTCCCAAGTAGTTGAATTAATGTAGTTAGTCTCATTGTATAAAGCTCACGAACTCGAATACACATATACCCATTCAAAGAATAACTGATAACACCTCCACAATGTACACATTTATCTTTCCTGATGATGATTGTGTATGAAGCTCAAGAACCCGAAGTACCCAAATATCCTTTCTATAGAGAATAACCGATAATATTGAAGTAGCAGGCTGAATCACTGATTATCTCTGCGGATGTCAACTCCGGAATAAGTGATTATCACTGAATCACTGATTAAGCTCTCAAGTGAAACAGCTGAGCATCCCCAATGTACACAATCTATCTCCCCTGATGATTGCGATATCATTGAAATCATCACACACTTGTATACCTCTTTTATCACCATAAACTAACTCTTCCATCTCTTCCCCCACATAGTTGGAATAAGAACACTAAACGCCATGAGTCAAACCTTGAGTTTCTCTGCGGTAATGACATTTGTTTTCCCGGGATATCTTCAATAACTTAGAAGTATTAAGTTCATCAAGTTTACTCGCGTTTAGATGTATGTCTCCTTCCCCCTTGCTGGTTTTGACACTTCAGAATCAACAACGCATTATAAGCTCATATACTAGAAACCTTGTGAGAAGAATACCATTAGCTCAAATGTATCTGTGAGAATTAACTTTGCTGAAGAATTATGTGAGCAAATCTAATTAGGAATTAAATCAGACATTTCACTCTCCCCCAATTAGTGCTCTCCCCTAAACTGACAATCTTTATGATGAATGCTTGGAATAAGAAGAAGTATTTAGATCGCTAAATGCAACTCGTCTTTAGTCTTCTAACATGCAACAGAAAATGTAAAACAGACTGTAGACTCGACCTTCTTCAAGATTGTCCGTTTAGGGAACATAGTGTTAACATCTTCATCTCACCAAATGTATTCCAATCGACTTATTGCAAATCGCATTAACTAAAATCCCTCCCAAACAAAAAGAATAGAAAGATGTTCATCAATGAGTTTAACAATCAGCCAGCAACGAACACATGAAATGGTAATCACCAAACTAACAAGTTGGAACACTGATAATCTTTAATTTGCTGCCCGAGATAGTTGAAGGTGGATAAGGTAGAAGATCTTTGACACAAATCAACCCATCTTTCTCCCCTGATCAGAATCAACCCATCTTTGACACAAATCACTTCATAAGTCATTAAGCTCGATCAGGTAAACTTGTTGTGAGTCTTTGGTGTACACATTCTCTTTTGGTGTATGCATTAACTGGAAGTACTTGTCGTTAAACTCATCAGTCCGTGAGAAGATGTCAACCAACGGCTCTTAGAAGAAACTCCATGTGAAGATGACCCGATATGAAGAAGCTCGGTTCTTACATGAGTTTGGAGCCGTTTGACCATTTATTCTCGTGATATCAATCAACCATGCAAGAATTCACACTTTTTCTCCCCTCAAGAATTGCGATTGAGTTGCCATTCTTGATTGAATAAGTGAAATCATCCAAATGTATTCTATTCACACTTCTCCCCCACAAAATTTGCATATGATGTTGTAAGATATATGATTTCACAAACACACTAAACCATAATCACATGAGGCGACAAGATGTTTAGAGAGAAAGTTCTAGAGAGAAAGGAAGAGAGTTGGGAACTATGTGAAACAAAGAAAATGGCATTGAGCTCCAACCTCTACCTTGGGAGGTAGAGGGTATTTATAGTGTCTTACAAATAAACGCCACCTACGGGCTGTGGATCAGGCATACATTGGGTAAAGACCCGTCCATCTTCCACGGTGTTACTTAACAAACTACTAAATAGCATAATTTGACTACGACTATGAGCTTTCTAACGAATACAAATACTTGAGGTGACCAACACTTTAATGACTGAATTTTCTAATTCCTAACAATCTCCTCCTAAGGGAGGTCACCTCAATTTACAATGAATACAAACAGATATTACGTTAGATTGTTCTAGGATTCTTGATTAAGTTCTTTGCTCAGTAGCTCGTAGTCTTTGATTCTTCATGTTTCGCATGTTTAGATAATTCAAGTGGAGGTCTTTAACCGATCCACGTGATGATGAGTTTTGAGCAAGCATTGAGATCATCACCAACATAAATCTCGACTCTTCCATTGTGGTGTTGGTATTATGTGATGTTGTGACATTTGGACCGACATGCTCACATTCGGATCATGATATATTCTCATCGAGTAGCGAAGCTTCGTTGATTCATGATATTGGCAACAGAAGCGAGAAGCATGGAGTGAAAATATCGAGTCGTTGATGCACTTATCATGATTTCTTAAGAGATGAATGTGTAGTGTGAGCATGCGGCTATGGATTGACCGCTTCATTCGATCACCGCAAATGTCGGGTGTACCGCATACAATGATTAGCAATAAAATGCACGAAAGTGTATTTGATCACTTTGTTGAATTGAGGTACACGCCCACGGTTCCCGCTGATCAAGACAAGCACCGCTGTGATCGATATAATTCAAGAATTTCCTTGACGTGGTTTAGCATTGCTCTAGCTGTTCTCAAACCGAACATCTCAAAGAAGACAACACGGAGTGAGTGAACCAAATAATTGAGATTCACCGATTGATGAAAAGAGATTTGAAAACAATCATGTACCGCTCAATAGAAATTGTTTTTGCAATACAACGAAGGTTTTAATGAAAATCAATTATCAATCATAAACACCTTTATTTTGAAATATTAGTACACGATCGATGTGCTAAGGAAAAGAGTTTTTAAGCACAACGACCGGTTTTTCAAAGGTATCCGTCAATCCATAAACCGAACTGTGATTGATTCATAATTATGAATCGCCCCATTGTTTCATTCGGTTGTCACATGGTTGATCTATTGGATAGATCTCACATGCCACCAACCAGGAGCTTGTTTGATGTTGGCTCCAGAAGGCTTTCCATCTTCATTGTGAATATGTTTGCATATCACTCAGATGTTCTGGCAATACCACAAGGATAATGCGTAGGACTCTAAAAGTATATTCTCTCTTTCCACATTGTGTGAAACAGAGAGTCTTCATAGATTGTGTGTCCTAATGAGATATTGTGGATGATCTCTTGGCTCTAGACTCAATTGTGCACATTTGGTTCCTATGCCGGAGACTAGGGAGAGGGTCTCCTTCTTCAATATCAACAATCTCTAAGAGAAAGTCGATAGATTATGTCGGTTCCTCGTGAGAATGAAACAAGTCCTTTTAAGAGGAACTTGAGTATCTTGGGAAGTTTTATTGCGGTCGCCACCGGGTCCATGACGCCTTGTCTTCAATACCGGCGTTACCTTAGTAACCACCAAGAGCATATGCATTGAACCCGGTTTACGCCCTAAGGTTGAATTATTGGAGGGCTATTTCTTTTCACCCTTTTCACATTCATTTCTTTTCATTCTTCAACCCTTCAATTGCTTACCGAGACTTCATAACTAGAATCTTGTTGGGTTTTTCCAGTTCTAGCTCTATCTCATCGGCACTCTTCCCATATCTCACTTTTCTCCTTTTTCATCATACCTAAGGACTCTACACTATCTAGTGGATTGTCCTCGGTAGATCCCTCGACTCTGGCGGGATCGTGGGAACGAATACCTAACCTAACCATCCTTATATCACCATACATAAAGTAAATTTGGTCGGTCTTTTGGTATTGTTCATCACCATTGGAACCAATTGAAAACCATTTGAAAATCAATCCAGATACTTGTGATATATTATCAAAGCATTTTGTACCGAATCTTTTTGATATTTTAGAAACAACTCCCTCAACATGTGCATCATAATTTTAAATGGTTTTGGCACATGGAGGCAAGAGGACTTGAAAATCTCGATTAAAAGAACGAAGATTCGATTCTTTGATCAACAATTTCTAAAAGATATCAACATCACTTTCCCGATCAAAAGTAGTAGTTTTCATGCTTTGTTAAGAATGTTTTAGGAAAGGATGTGGTTTTCAAAAAATTCTGCTCCCCCTCAATATGTGCATCGAGATTTGAAAGAGTTTTTGCACATATTAGAGAAAACCTGCACTTTGGAACAAGTTAATCACGTTTCAATCCTTTTTGGTTTAAAATAGATGCTCCCCCTCAATATGTGCGTAGGAAAATTTGAAATCGTTTGGCACATGAATGGAGGAGAGTTTGCTAAACACTTATAAAACCAATTATCAAGTTATCAGTTTAAATCCAATTTAAATCACAAATTCTCCCCGATCACAATTTTCAAATCCTTTGAGAGTTGTGATCTCTATTGATTTAAATTAAATTTTGAGAGCTTTTTGAGGAGAATAGTGACTTGCTTTTGAAAAAAAACATTTTTAACTGATAAGGATCAGATTTTCAGACTTTAAACTCCATTGTTTAAACATGCAAGAGTGTCTTTTGAAAACATAACATTAGCAAAGGTTTTGAATCACCGTATAAAACATTGTTCTTTTGATTTTCCAACAATAAACCTTGCTCATTTACGTGCCAATTGTTTGAAAATAACCTTTTAATTCGATTGAAATCATTCTCCCTCAATCAATGACACAGTTGTTGATTGAAAGATTTTGATGATGATAAGCTCGATGATTTTCAAAATGATAGAGTACAAGGTATTTTCAAAGCAATTTTTGTTTTCATTAGATGACAAATATTTTTCAAGAATCGTTAGACGGAAAAATATTTGGAAAGAGAAACATTTGTCTTTTGATGACAAACATTTGTTTTAAAATCGAGCATGAGATTTGAAAATAAGAAAAGCATTGCTCGTTCTTTACTTTTTAAATCGGGTTATTGCTCGAAATGACAATAAACCACCATTTTTCTCCGCTTTTTTTTTTTTTTTTTTTTAAAGCAAAATTATGTACATTTGAAGAACACTTAAAGACCCGTGACATTCTTTGAATGTCAACACAAAGTCCGTAGATGACATCGAATAAGGAAAACATGACAAAATAACAATTTTTTTTTTTTTTTTTTTTTTTTTTTTTTTTTTTTTTGGAATTTTTCAAGATTTTCTAATTTTATGGATTTTAAAAATTTTATATTTTTATATTTTCTTTGTGGGTTTTGAAATTTTGTATTTTGCTTTTGAATAAATATATACAAGAGATAGATGGATAAAGACTCTTACGCTGAGTGTTTCGGTTGTAGACTCTTTAGACCAAGACGTGGAAGGATAAACTCAAAACGTTCTCTAGGAAGAGCTTTGGTGAAGATGTCGCTAATTGGTATTCGGTCCTCACAAAATAGAGTTCCACCACACCTTTTTCCACTTGTTCCCGAATGAAATGATGTCGAATGTCGATGTGCTAGGCTCTTGAATGTTGAACGTTGTTGCAAGAGAGAGCAATGGCACTTTGTTATCACAATATGAGAGGATTTTGTTGAATTCAAAGCCATAGTCGGTTAATTGGGATCTCATCCATAGGATTTGAGCACATCAAGATGACATGGCTATGTATTCACCTCTGTAGAGGATATAGAAGTACTCATTTGTTTCTTTGAAGACCACTCACAAGCTTATCACCCAAAAACCGAGCACCTCCGACGCGTTTCGACGAGTATCTTGACACCGCATGATCGTGATCGCATATGTCGTTAGTGACATACCGGTGTCCTTCGGTACCAAAGACCCATGTTGATGGTTCCTTGGAGATACCGAAGACCCGCTTAACCGCTTCAAGGTGCTTTTGGTAGGCTTAGCACGGTATCTAGCACACATGCATACGTGAATGTAATATCAGTTCTGGCTGGCTATGAGGTACATCGTGGATCCAATCATACTGATATTTCGTTTGATCTACCATGATCCCCGAGTGGTCCTCATCCAGCTTGGTACGCTCCACCATGGGAGTGTCAACGGTGTCACAAGTGTCAAATCCAAATTTCTTTAAAATTTCATTTGCATATTTAGATTGATTAATAAAATGCCTCCGGACTTTGTGAAATTTGTAATCCCAAGAAAATGACATTTGTCCCATCATTGACATTTGAAATTTGGATCCCATCTCCTTAGAAAAAGGTCACATTCATTGGGGTCACGAGGCAAAGATAATATCATCAACATAGATTTGAACGTGAATTAAATGTTTGCTCGACTTTCGGTGAACAATGTCGGATCAATCGCTTCCTTTGTCAATCCAAGAGATAGAAGAAAGTTTGATAGCGTATCATACCATGCCCTGGAGCTTGCTTCAAGTCGTAAAGAGCCTTCTTCAAGCGATAGACATGAGTAGGATGCTCGATTCACAAAACCTTCCGGTTGGTCGACGATACGACTTCTTTAAGATCTCCGTTAAGAAAAGCCATCTTTACATCCATCTGATAGACAATCATATTCTTACTTGCAGCATTAGCTAGGAAGATTCTGATTGCCTCGATGCTTGCCACTGGAGCAAATGATTCTTCAAAGTCAATACCTTCCTCTTGACGGTATCCTTTTGCAACCAATCTAGCCTTGTTCTTTAATACATCGCCATGCTCATCAAGCTTTACTTTGAAGATCCACTTTAGAGCAATGATCATGGCACAATCAAGAGCAGGTACTAATTCCATACATCTAGTCGATCAAACTCATAAATTTCTTCTTGCATGGCATTGAACCAACTGCCTTCATTCATTGCGCTTTAACGCCTTTTGGTTCGACCTTGGATAGTACAGAGTGAAGAAGCACCATAAGGCATCGGTTGCAAGTTGTTTGCGAGTGGATACAGGACGAGAGGATTTCCAATGATGTTGTCTAATGGATGATCATGTGTCCATTTTCTAAGGTGTTCGTGTGGTTGTTGTTGAGTGGCAAGTAGCAGAGTCGATTTCTCCCGATGAAGATGGTTCGATGATGATTCAGAGCAAATATGTTTTCAAATGGTGCATCTTCGTGGAGTAGCAAAGGATTCTCTCCATCGAGGGTGCCGTAAACAATTCCATGATGTACACTCGATGATTGATGATTTGTTGATGAGACAGTGATCGCCAGCAGCTTCTTGACTTAATGACATAGAAACGAAGGGTTATCTTCATTGATGGGGATAGGAGCGACCTCTGCTGATGGAATTGACAAATCATTAGTAGTTGGCTCATATTGTTCATCAAACATTGGATCAAACAGTTTCTTCAAGTCATCTTTCAAGGAGGTACATAAGGAGTTCTTGGCGAAGAATCATATACAAGAGTAGGCGATGGGACTACTTGATGATGCGGGTCCAGAACGGGTTGTCCCGGAGCCATTGGACCGGTCACTCATCGAACGTAACGTGAATTGTTTCCATGATATTTTGGGTTTTTGTTGTAGATTCAAGATCCTTTTCTGCTTGGTGCATATCCTACAAATACTCCAATGTCCGCTTTAGCTTTAAGTTTTCCTAAGTCTTGGCCCTCATTAGTTGGATAACACAATGCACCAAACACACGAAGGAATGAGAGATTAGGTTTTCTATTGTGGACAAGTTCATATGGAGTTTTTCATGAGCGGTGTGAATTAGGGATCGATTTTGAGTGTAGCATGCAGTGGCAATGGCTTCACCTAGAGAAACATTGGAACCTTTGAGTAAATCAAGATTGTTCTTGCGGCTTCCACAAGAGTTCGATTTGCCTTTCAACTACACCATTCGCTGAGGAGTTCGTGGAACACTTCTTTGATGACCGATTCCAACACTTTCATGAAACTCACTAAGTTGTTTATTAACAAACTCGGCCCATTGTCTGCATTCGGATGATTCGACGGTTTTGTTAAGTCGAACTGCACTGCTTGATAAGTTTGATGATGATATCGGAGTTTCATCCTTTGTCCTTAAGAACTTAACCCAAGTGAATCGAGAGTAATCATCAACCACAACTAACACATATTTCTTCCCAAAGATATTCTCGTGACTCTCATGGGTCCACATAAATCCATGTGAATTGTATGAAGAACTTCAGAATCGAGTTTGTAGGTTTAAATTTGTGGACATACTTCTTGCTTTTTCCCAATTGGCATGTTGAACAAAGATGATCCTTTTCATACTTTAGTCTAGGTAAACCTACAACTAAGTCCTTTACGAGAGATCATTTATGGTGCGAAGTTCAAGTGATTGAGACGACGATGCCATAACCATGACTTAGTTTTCAAGCCTTTGACAACAAGCAAATTGAGAAGACTTCATCATATCTTCGATAGAGATGGTGTATAGATTTGAACCACGTGTTCCTCTTAAAAGTTCTTTACCATCAAGTTCTCTAACGAAACAAGTATGTTTTTCAAGGCCACTTCTAGATCGTAATCACATAATTGATCGACAGAGAATAAGTTATGACCAAGACCTTCTACGTAATATACCCCGGAGATAACACTATCACCGACAACATAATCTCCATAACCCATAATTGCACCGAAATGATCATTCCGAATCTAACAAATTCCGATGAATCTACTCACGGTTCATGAGCCCGACCGGTCTCCAAATATATGCTTGGAACAAACTGAGTCCGTGTACCATAGAACGATTTGAACGATCCGCAATTGAACACGATAAGAATGGATAATCGGATAATTGGGATCCCCATGCAAGAATGGGTTCCATTTGGTTAGTAAGAGTGATTGGAACACCCACATCGTAAATAGAAACAATGGAATCATTAGGGATAGATGCGTGCTAGTGTCCGTATTAGACCTATTCAAAGTATGTTCACTTCTTAAGGAATAGTTCTACCAAGAGGCATCCACTTCCTAATGGGCATTGATCTAGATAATTTAGGCACATCTCATTAAGATTGAATTTTACCAAGAGGTATCCACTGATAACCTATGTTACTAAATTTCCTCCCTGTGGGTTTCCAATGTTTCCTAACCTTCTTCCGCCATTGCTTTCTAGCCTTCTTAGCTTGATTTTTGCATTAACAATCTTAACCAGGTATTTAAACAGCATTAGACAAATCATTCACACCACATTCATGATTAGTAACAGAAAACAAGCAGTCATCATTACATGGTTTGCGGATAGTAGCATAATTCGAATTAATTACAATACGCTTATAGCTAATACTAGAATCAACACGATTCATTTTATTCAACTCAAACTTAATATTCCTAGGGTGATCTTCTACTCTCTTCCAATGCACATTCTTAGCTTGCGAGGTCCTATCTTGCTTGGTATTGCCTGGAGGCTTTGACCCGCTTGCTTTTATGTTACTGATTACTCCTGTAGAGGGAATTATGGGAACATTAGTTGGTTGATCTACTTTTTGCATTCCTGAACTAGACGTGCAGGGATCTGAACTACTTGAAGGCACATTAGTATTCACTTTCTTAATACTGGGCATAGAATGGTTTGTAAACTTGGCATTAGGCATAGAGCAAGGCATCACAGCTTTATCTTTTGCACCTAAGGATTTAGGACAAGTTGCTCTTATACATTCTAGTAGCTCCTGAGATCGTTTGGCCTGAATGCAAGCAAACCTAATTCTCTATCAAGTGGCTTATTTATGAAATCCTCTTCTACGATCTCATGAAGACATTCTAGACTATCCTTAAGGTGAGCGAGATAGTTATGAAATGCAAGTTCGTTATTTCTAAGATGAGGAGGAATGTATTTAATGATCACAAGATATTTTCGATCGAGGATGACTTTGATGCAACATTCTCATTAAAGACAAGTGGCGGTTTCCTTTTCCCGACTCCTCGATTCTCAATTTCCTTTTGTAAAGACGTTATTATTTCGTTGTTCTTGTCACGAGTGACTTTGATTGAATCATATAACTCTTTAAAGTGTTGTTTCACCTTTTCATTTTCTTCTAGAAAACTCTCATTTTCCTTTTGTAAAACATTAACCAAGTTTTGAAGATGAAAAGTCTGAGAACTCTAAGAATCTAAAGGAGGAGGCATTTGGGAGCCAGTCACATTGTTCTTTTCACCCTTTAATTATGAAATTTGGGCTTTCAACTTTCGATCGTGTTACAATGAGCTTGAATCGTTCGTCACGTTTGTTTATCCGAAGATCGCATCAAACTCGAACATCCGAGGATGTCTTGATATTTGAGGTTTTGACATTTTCTTTAAGATGTTGATATTTTAGTTGCAAATCAAAATGTTCAACTTCTAGTTTAGAAAGATGTTTTACTAAATTATCGTGATCATCCCGATCAATTTTCTCATTTAGTTATGAGTTTTGTTTTCAAGCTCAATGACACGATCATGGGAAACTTTCAATGCAATAGATAATTCATGAAATCGAGAAGCGATAATAGAGTGCTTAGTAATAGTATAAAACACATCTTGAGCAACACAACTTGAAATTAAATTCTCATTTAAGATATGCAAGTTCTATCTTTCAACTTCATTATATTTGAGTTCCTGTTCATAATCATTGACATCAACTATCATAGCATCAAATTCCTTTTCCATTTCTTTAATATCTGAATTTATTCCCTTTTGAAGACTCTCAAATTGACCTTTAATTGTTTAAAGAAAGGCATGACCTCGGTTAAATAACATTCTTTAGTTTGCTTAAAACCCTTTCCCCTCGGTTCCACAGAGGTGTGATTCTCTTCTTACACGTTTTCTCAAAATCAACAAACAGCTGATAAACAACATACATGCTGATTAAGGTTTTGCTATTAGTGGCAATAGATCTAGGAACTAAATGCATTGGTGTATTTGGAGGATACACAGTAGCTGCAGGCATTTTCCTAAGGGAAGTGTTAGTTTCAACAAGTACATTAGCTTTTTGTTTATCCATATCTTTCTTCCAAAAAATCTGTTCTGGGGTTAATTGAGTTTGAGGCTTAAACATGTTAAGGGAGATCCAATTTTCCTTAGTGTAATCATGAGGTTTGATCGTTATGTTTTTCTCGTTACATGCAGGATTGTTAAGTTTCTTATCCATTTTCTCCCTAGATGCATCATCTAATTTTTTATCCTCTTCAGTGCTTCCAATACATGATGGTGTTTGCCTAGGTTTAAGAATCTCATTACCATCATACACTACCTTATGAGCGTTCTAGCCTTTTTAACTACCTCGAGTTTGGTTCCTCAACAAGGGATACTATGCTTATGGCTTAAGATGCTTAGTGATCAAGTGAGCGATCTGAATGGTATTCCTTGTACGCATAACTTATTTTCAAGCTTGTTTTTCAAAGTTTTTAGATTGGAAAATCATTCAAAAGTTTTGATTCCTTAGCATTGAATTCTTGCTTAAGCATTTTAACATTTTCTTGAAGTTCTTGTTTTTGCTTAGCAGTTTTAGAAAGCTTTTCTTGTAAGGAGTTTAACTCTTGTTTTAATACTTCTTCTCTAAAATTACTTTTTCTAATAATTGTACGCATTTGGTCATCCATTTCCTGCTCACGGGTGGTTAACTCAAACTTAGCACGTTGTTCATAAATAGCAACTTGTTCTTTATAGGCATTTAGTTCAGAGATAACAGAATCATCAGGGGCACATGCAGTGTATTCATAAAAAAACATAGTCATTATTGACTGCAGAAGATGCATCACTTGGTTCAATCACACTTTCACTTTGGATCACATATTGATCATATGGGACAATATTACTATTACCCGTATTAACAATATCTGATTCACAAGTTTCATGTAATTGAACTTTATCATGTATCTTTTGCTCATCAACTTCATCATATAGTTTTAATACCTCTGAGATGATTGAGTCTTTGGATGGACCAGCTTGCTTAGATGATGAGACCTTAGGAGAGACCATTGAGAGATGCTAGCCATGAAGATTGTCAGGCGATGGGTTCATCATCGACGTCGAGTCATAAGCATCACAATCGGCAACTTGAAAAGCATTTTGATGATTGTGACCAATATCCCTGAATCGGCCGCTCATCCACATCGCATCATAGGTTTTGGCATTACCTCAAAGAAAAACAACAACTCTTCTTCATCCAAAAGCGCTCCATTGTCCCGAGCTTGCACCAAAGAACATCTTGTCCTTGAAGTACTCGCATTTTGAGGCGTTTGGAGATGTGCGTTCCTTGCAATGTGTCCATCACCATAGTTGTAGCACTTGACTGGCTTCACTTGTCCCTGATTGGCATTTCTCCCACGATTCTGATTAGCCACATACCCTCCACCTACTCCCTCTTCCCTGTTCATACTGCCTTACTTGAACTGGTTGCACCATAACCTTCCCATCTCTGATTGTAGCTTGATTGTGTAGATTGGATGCCGTTCTGAGGTTATTGTTGGTGTGTGGGAGGGAATTCATATTTTGACTAACCATGAGAGATAGTTGATTGATGAAGTTTTCCATTAGTGTGTTTGAGTCGGAGGCTTATATCTTTGGATCGTGAATGAGCTTGTAATTACCATTACCCGTGGGGATGACTTGAGAAGCTTTGGTGGTAATTCCAACATTGGTGTAAAAAGCTGTTGAGTCATTTGATGAGCTTGATTCTCCCTGTTTAGATTTGAACTGATCAATAATCATTTGCTCAAACATGGCATGTCTCTCATTCTGAAGGAGGAAGGCATATAGTTGCTCATAGTTGGTGTTCTTTAATCCTTTGGTTAGCTTCACAGAGGTGACAAATTTGTGCCATTCGGGATTCATGTTGTTCACAAACTTTGAATTCAGCTGCATATTTGGCATGGTCATTTTGATATTCCTCATATCATTCACCAGCTTGTGGAATCTCATGTAATATTCATAGATACTTTCTTCGGTTTCATCTTAAAGTGCTCAAATTCATCATACAATTGTGATTCTCTGTCTTCCTTAGTTAATTCGTAACCGAGAGAAGCATCTTGACATTATCCCAAACCGCCTTGGCTTCAAAGTGTTGTGATTGATAAGCTTGTAGATATCTTTTGGAAGACCACAAGTATAATGTTAAAAGCCCCGATATCAAGATCGAATCTCTTTTTCTCCTTATCACCGAGCTCATCATACGCTTTTGGTCCGTCCAATCCAAAGATCATTGTTCCGTCTGCAGCGAAGATCAATTATGTCTCTTGTAGTCTCAATCGATAAGGTCCTTTCGCTTAAAGAAACAACTCGCTTAATAGCCAAGTCGCATACAGAGACAACTCGCTTAACCACCAAGTCACTTAAAATAACTCGCTAGCAGTACAACTCGCTTAATAGCCAAGTCGCTTTAGAACTCAAGTCGCTTAAAGAAACAACTCGCTTAGAACCCAAGTCGCATAAAGAGTCAACTCGCTAAATAACTCGCTAGAGAATGAGGCTTGAACTGTTGTGTTCAAACATCATAATCTCTCTCTTTACTACATCTCTAGGCAAACTTGTTATCAACCCCATTATCATTCAGTAGGCTCTTTGTCGTTACAGCTGATGGAGAAAACCCAATATGATGAATTTGATCTTGAAGTAAAATAACCCGAACTCGTGACTTAAACTTGCACATATGTAATAAAGAGCGGCCGAGACTTCATGCCTTTTGAATCCCTAAGTACTCTATACTCTTCATCCAACCAACCATCAAGTATAAGACGATATCACCTCTTGAAAATCCACAATTCAATGTGACATCGAGCACTACAACGTAACTCCTTAAAGTGATACTTATTTTGTAGTGGTAAAAAGAAAAAGGAAAAATCACCCAAAAATAACTAGATTTCCAAGTCTTCATCTTTGAAGATGTTAAAAGCTCGAACAAGGATCTCGAAGAATCTTCATCCAACCATCCCCGATACCTTCAAATACTAAGTACACTCGCCTGTGAAATTTCACTTCAACCTCAAATAATAATAAGGGTTTAAGCTATTAAATAGCCATGTACTTTATCTAATGTCCTGATATGGTACCTGTACTTTTTTTGCAACCTGGTTAGGTAGTGTACTTTTCTTTCGTGTCGATATGGTCACAACCGCATACGTGGCAAGCCAAGTAAATAGATCGAAACTTCGTGGAATTTTTGTTGTTTTTCTTTTTAACCCTATACACGGGTTGCTTATCTCTTTTCCACAAATGATATTACCTCCTCTCACTCTATGCACCACCACATTACCACCGCCACAACATCACCACCATCCGACCACTGCCGCTCCGTCACCACTTTATAACACCACAACCATCACCATCAAGGAGATCATGTGGTTTTGGGTATAGATCGTGTCGCGGTTATCTTGTCCACGGGACTTGGTCGTGATCACGTCAATCCATCATAACCATCTCCCTTTTGTTTTATTGGTATGCCAACCCACGTATCTATTGCTGTTGTGGATTTGGTCTCGGGCCTGTTTTGCCTTGGCTTGAAAAACTACCCAAATGGTGTGTTTGTTTCCTGATCGAGTCGGCCACAAAACCCCAAGAGGGTTGTCGTTTTGTTTGGTAGTCTCGGGTTGGATCTTGGTTTTGTTTATCTTTGCTTCCTTCGAAAACTCATTTGGGTGTGTATTTGATTCGATTTGTCGGGCGTGTTTATTTTTTTTCTCATCAATGTGCAGCACAAAACCCAGAGGCTACGGGTAAAACCCGACTTGGTCTCGTATTGAAACCGCTTGTTTTATTCTTTTGTACATGAGTTGTAGCTTTTCATTAAAATCTTGATGTTATTGTTGTTGTTATGTCGAACCCATAGAGGGTGTGTTTGTTTGGCTTGCTTTTGTTAGCTCACCAACTCGGCACAAGCTCGGTATGCTTGGTAGTGTTGTCGTTTCACACCAACCAATTTAAGGGCGCTTGGTGTTTGTTTGTGTCACAAAGAACCCAAAAGGGTGCGTCTGGTTTGTCTGCTTGTTATTTGTTTGCGGTTTAGTGGGTCAACCATCTAGGGTGTGTTTGCTTTGTGTTGAGTCACGGTACAACCACAACCTATAAAGGGAGTGTTGGTTTTGCTATAGACAACAAAATACACAAGGGTATTCTTAACTGTGATATGTGCTGGTGTTGCTATAGGGTGCATCTGGATGGTTTTCTGGATCACGACAACACCCAAGGGGGTGTTTGTTAACCCTCGGTTTGGTACAACCAACCCACGATGGAGCTTTTTTGTGTTCGATTCATGAGAGACACCCAAGAGGATGGTTAAGTTTTTTTTTCCAAATTAAAATTTTAATTTTTTTTTCCACGTAGGCAAGCCAATTGACTTGGCAAGCCCGCCACACAAACCCAGTGTTGGGCAAGCCACGTAGATTGGAGAAAGTACATGTACCATATCGACACAGAAAAAAAAGTACACTACCTAACCAGGTTGAAAAAAAAGTACAGGTACCATATCAGGACATTGGAGAAAGTACGTGGCTATTTAATAGCTTAAACCCTAATAATAAGGAATTAACGCCGTTGTCACGTTTTGTGGTTAAAAGCTCATATCTAGCCTCCTTTGACATTTTAAGTAAACTTTGATAATGGTTTCATCCTGACCATGGTTAAAAGCACATAACCCCGTAAAACTTAGTAATAACCGAACTGCCATGAAGAATATCCAAACAATCATCCAATTCATGAAGTACACCCTTTATCTCTTCTTCGAAGTTGAAACCGTAGCACCAACATCAGATAAGATCCAGAATTACACTTTCCCTTTCTCCAGGATGGTTCTATCATCCCGGATTTTATAATTCTATGGTCTAAATCGAAATAGCTTCTTTCATGGGATTTTACAAAACCAAGAATAAACCGATAGATAGATCCGAAATGCACTTAACTTTTACCATGATGTTTCCATTGTTACGGATTTTACAAGTCTATGATTTAAACCGAGAAATAGATTCTTTCAGGGATTTTACAAAACCAAGACTAAACCGTAAACAATGTCGGTTTGAATGTGTTATGACAAATTTGGTTTCGTGAATATCTGCTTTTAGAGGAACATGCATCGGTTCATCAACAGCTCATTCTCCATCATCAACAATTCTTATCCCATATGTAGAATACTACAAACCATACTAAGTAGAGTAGTATACACTACTTTCCCCGGAGGTTGACCGTAACACATCAAAGTACACGTTTCTCCCCCTTGATGGTTTCGAACTTTTGAAGCATCATAACGTACGACCATTTGCACGAGAAGTTCTTGTCATAAGCAAACATCTTGAAAAGTCATGGTGATAATCAAGATTCTTGAAAGATTTTGCTTAGACCGTGAAGTATCATTGACATTCTCGTGGCGTTGAATATTCCATGAGAATTGTTGATCTCATCTTAACCATTGAACCCTTTGGTAAACATATCATTCACGATTCGCTGGCGCTGTCGTGACCACTTGGAGAAATAAACCCGATATCCCAAACTTGATCTTGAAGTAGAATTCTGCATTTGTTACTTAAAATTGTTCTAATTTCGTGAAAAGAAACGGTGTACCCAATGTACAAAACCTCTTGACGTATCCTCAATCAAGTGAGACACCGAAGTGATAGCTACGTTGTGGGTTAAGTGAGAAAGAATCACAACAGTAACTAAATAGCCAAGTCTTTATCACACTCTATAAATCCCCAAACAAGTCTTCTTCGCGGAAGGGTAGAAAGAAAGAAGACGGAATAAGTAAACGCACCCAGAAAACCTCACTTCAAGTCCAAATAAGAAATACCGTACAAAACCCCGTAGTCAACCAAGTTCCAATAACAATTCAAGCTGTGACGTAATATCTTCCATGAAAATGTATAAACCAAAGTATCAATCCTCATAATACAACAACTCATTAACAAATCTCATCTCACATCAAGTCTCATCATTAAATTTATTAAATCTCATTGCCAGATCTCTTCAACAAATCTCATCATCAACCCTTATCAAGTCTTAAATCGTATTCTCAAACCGCATCATCAAATTAAACCGCATCATTAAACTAAATCTCATCTCAAGTATCAGAATAATCACTAACTGGACCAACTAATCAATATTTTCTTGACCTTGTTCAAAATTTTTTAATATTTCATCCGGTCAAACTCAACACCACGTTAGGTCTAACTCAATCATACTCAATCATACTTCACTCATACCCGGTCCACCAACGTTCAACTTATATGTCCGAAATAATAAACCCAATGTAACCCTAGTGAATATACCAAATGAAATCTATGGATCCGGCCCATGAATAAAAAGTCCAACACTTATAAAATTATCACCCTAGTAATATTGGTCCATGAAAAACTATCACTAATACACGATCGGCCCACGTCCAAATAATACAGCCCAGTTCAATATAAGACATTAATATCCGGCCCACCTCCAAAAATGATACAAACCCTAAATTACACGGGGTATATAACATATAAACGCCACCTACGGGCTGTGGATCAGGCATACATTGGGTAAAGACCCGTCCGTCCTCCACGGTGTTACTTAACAAACTACTAAATAGCATAACTTGACTACGACTATGAGCTTTCTAACGAATACAAATACTTGAGGTGACCGACACTTTAATGACTGAATTTTATAATTCCTAACAGATGTCGCCATTGCCATTATAATTGAGCAAGTGGAATAAGAGTACTAACAACGATAGTCCGGTTCACTTGACAACTGAAAGCGCATGGAAAAAGCATGAAGCATGTTGATGAGAATGGTCATTAATAAGAAGATTTCTCTTCTTCCGAAGATAATACGCATTGAAGCGTACACATTTCTTTTCTTTAGAGAATGAGGCTTGAACTGTTGTGTTCAAACATCATAATCTCTCTCTTTACTACATCTCTAGGCAAACTTGTTATCAACCCCATTATCATTCAGTAGGCTCTTTGTCGTTACAGCTGATGGAGAAAACCCAATATGATGAATTTGATCTTGAAGTAAAATAACCCGAACTCGTGACTTAAACTTGCACATATGTAATAAAGAGCGGTGCCGAGACTTCATGCCCTTTTGAATCCCTAAGTACTCTATACTCTTCATCCAACCAACCATCAAGTATAAGACGTATATCACCTCTTGAAAATCCACAATTCAATGTGACACTGAGCACTACAACGTAACTCCTTAAAGTGATACTTATTTTGTGGTGGTAAAAAGAAAAAGAAAAAATCACCCAAAAATAACTAGATTTCCAAGTCTTCATCTTTGAAGATGTTAAAAGCTCGAACAAGGATCTCGAAGAATCTTCATCCAACCATCCCCGATACCTTCAAATACTAAGTACACTCGCCTGTGAAATTTCACTTCAACCTCAAATAATAATAATGAATTAACGCCGTTGTCACGTTTTGTGGTTAAAAGCTCATATCTAGCCTCCTTGACGCTTTTAAGTAAACTTTGATAATGGTTTCATCCGACCATGGTTAAAAGCACATAACCCGTAAAACTTAGTAATAACCGAACCGCCATGAAGAATATCCAAACAATCATCCAATTCATGAAGTACACCTTTATCTCTTCTTCAAGTTGAAACCGTAGCACCAACATCGATAAGATCCAGAATTACACTTTCCCTTTCTCCAGGATGGTTCTATCATCCCGGGATTTTATAATTCTATGGTCTAAATCGAGAAATAGCTTCTTTCGCGGGATTTTACAAAACCAAGAATAAACCGATAGATAGATCCGGAAATGCACTTAACTTTTACCATGATGTTTCCATTGTTACGGGATTTTACAAGTCTATGATTTAAACCGAGAAATAGATTCTTTCGCGGGATTTTACAAAACCAAGACTAAACCGTAAACAATGTCAGTTTGAATGTGTTATGACAAATTTGGTTTCGGTGAATATCTGTTTTAGAGGAACATGCAACGGTTCATCAACAGTTCATTCTCCATCATCAACAATTCTTATCCCATACGTAGAATACTTCACAAACCATACTAAGTAGAGTAGTATACACTACTTTCCCCTGGAGGTTGACCGTAACACATCAAAGTACACGTTTCTCCCCCATGATGGTTTCGAACTTTTGGAAGCATCATAACGTGTACGACCATTTGCACGAGAAGTTCTTGTCATAAGCAAACATCTTGAAAAGTCATGACTGACACTGAAGATTCTTGAAAGATTTTGCTTAGACTGTGAAGTATCATTGACATTCTGTGGCGTTGAATATTCCATGAGAATTGTTGATCTCATCTTAACCATTGAACACTTTGGTAAACATATCATTCACGTATTCTGTTGGCAGTTGCTGTGACCACTTGGAGAAATAAACCCGATATCCCAAACTTGGTCTTGAAGTAGAATTCCCCAGATTTGTTACTTAAAATTGTTCTAATTCTCGTGAAAAAGAAACGGTGTACCCAATGTACAAAACCTCTTGACGTATCCTCAATCATGAGAGACATCAAGTGATAGCTACGTTGTGGGTTAAGTGAGAAAGAATCACAACAAGAACTAAATAGCCAAGTCTTTATCACACTCTATAAACCTCAAACAAGTCTTCTTCGGAAGGGTAGAAAGAAAGAAGACGGAATAAGTAAACGCACCCGTGAAAACCTCACTTCAAGTCCAAATAAGAAATACCGTACAAAACCCCGTAGTCAACCAAGTTCCAATAACAATTCAAGCTGTGACGTAATATCTTCCATGAAAATGTATAAACCAAAGTATCAATCCTCATAATACAACAACTCATTAACAAATCTCATCTCACATCAAGTCTCATCATTAAATTTATTAAATCTCATTGCCAGATCTCTTCAACAAATCTCATCATCAACCCTTATCAAGTCTTAAATCGTATTCTCAAACCGCATCATCAAATTAAACCGCATCATTAAACTAAATCTCATCTCAAGTATCAGAATAATCACTAACTGGACCAACTAATCAATATTTTCTTGACCTTGTTCAAAATTTTTTAATATTTCATCCGGTCAAACTCAACACCACGTTAGGTCCAACTCAATCATACTCAATCATACTTCACTCTTCCGAAGATAATACGCATCAAGCGCACATTTCTTTTCTTTAGAGAATGAGGCTTGAACTGTTGTGTTCAAACATCATAATCTCTCTCTTTACTACATCTCTAGGCAAGCTTGTTATCAACCCCATTATCATTCAGTAGGCTCTTTGTCGTTACAGCTGATGGAGAAAACCCAATATGATGAATTTGATCTTGAAGTAAAATAACCCGAACTCGTGACTTAAACTTGCACATATGTAATAAAGAGCGGTGCCGAGACTTCATGCCCTTTTGAATCCCTAAGTACTCTATACTCTTCGTCCAACCAACCATCAAGTATAAGACGTATATCACCTCTTGAAAATCCACAATTCAATGTGACATCGAGCACTACAACGTAACTCCTTAAAGTGATACTTATTTTGTGGTGGTAAAAAGAAAAGAAAAATCACCCAAAATAACTAGATTTCCAAGTCTTCATCTTTGAAGATGTTAAAAGCTCGAACAAGGATCTCGAAGAATCTTCATCCAACCATCCCCGATACCTTCAAATACTAAGTACACTCGCCTGTGAAATTTCACTTCAACCTCAAATAATAATAATGAATTAACGCCGTTGTCACGTTTTGTGGTTAAAAGCTCATATCTAGCCTCCTTTGACGTTTTAAGTAAACTTTGATAATGGTTTCATCCTGACCATGGTTAAAAGCACATAACCCCGTAAAACTTAGTAATAACCGAACTGCCATGAAGAATATCCAAACAATCATCCAATTCATGAAGTACACCCTTTATCTCTTCTTCGAAGTTGAAACCGTAGCACCAACATCAGATAAGATCCAGAATTACACTTTCCCTTTCTCCAGGATGGTTCTATCATCCCGGGATTTTATAATTCTATGGTCTAAATCGAGAAATAGCTTCTTTCGCGGGATTTTACAAAACCAAGAATAAACCGATAGATAGATCCGGAAATGCACTTAACTTTTACCATGATGTTTCCATTGTCACGGGATTTTACAAGTCTATGATTTAAACCGAGAAATAGATTCTTTCGCGGGATTTTACAAAACCAAGACTAAACCGTAAACAATGTCAGTTTGAATGTGTTATAACAAATTTGGTTTCGGTGAATATCTGTTTTAGAGGAACATGCAGCGGTTCATCAACAGTTCATTCTCCATCATCAACAATTCTTTTCCCATATGTAGAATACTTCACAAACCATACTAAGTAGAGTAGTATACACTACTTTCCCCTGGAGGTTGACCGTAACACATCAAAGTACACGTTTCTCCCCCATGATGGTTTCAAACTTTTAGAAGCATCATAACGTGTACGACCATTTGCACGAGAAGTTCTTGTCATAAGCAAACATCTTGAAAAGTCATGACTGACACTGAAGATTCTTGAAAGATTTTTCTTAGACTGTGAAGTATCATTGACATTCTGTGGCGTTGAATATTCCATGAGAATTGTTGATCTCATCTTAACCATTGAACCCTTTGGTAAACATATCATTCACGTATTCTGTTGGCAGTTGCTGTGACCACTTGGAGAAATAAACCCGATATCCCAAACTTGATCTTGAAGTAGAATTCCCCAGATTTGTTACTTAAAATTGTTCTAATTCTCGTGAAAAAGAAACGGTGTACCCAATGTACAAAACCTCTTGACGTATCCTCAACTGCGTGAGACACCGAAGTGATAGCTACGTTGTGGGTTAAGTGAGAAAGAATCACAACAGTAACTAAATAGCCAAGTCTTTATCACACTCTATAAATCCCCAAACAAGTCTTCTTCGCGGAAGGGTAGAAAGAAAGAAGACGAAATAAGTAAACGCACCCAGAAAACCTCACTTCAAGTCCAAATAAGAAATACCGTACAAAACCCCGTAGTCAACCAAGTTCCAATAATAATTCAAGCTGTGACGTAATATCTTCCATGAAAATGTATAAACCAAAGTATCAATCCTCATAATACAACAACTCATTAACAAATCTCATCTCACATCAAGTCTCATCATTAAATTTATTAAATCTCATTGCCAGATCTCTTCAACAAATCTCATCATCAACCCTTATCAAGTCTTAAATCGTATTCTCAAACCGCATCATCAAATTAAACCGCATCATTAAACTAAATCTCATCTCAAGTATCAGAATAATCACTAACTGGACCAACTAATCAATATTTTCTTGACCTTGTTCAAAAAGTTTTGATATTTCATCCGGTCAAAATCAACATCACGTTAGGTCCAACTCAATCATACTCAATCATACTTCACTCATACCCGGTCCACCAACATTCAACTTATATGTCCGAAATAATAAACCCAATGTAACCCTAGTGAATATACCAAATGAAATCTATGGATCCGGCCCATGAATAAAAAGTCTAACACTTATAAAATTATCACCCTAGTAATATTGGTCCATGAAAAACTATCACTAATACACGATCGGCCCACGTCCAAATAATACAGCCCAGTTCAATATAAGACGTTAATATCCGGCCCACCTCCAAAAATGATACAAACCCTAAATTACACGGGGTATATAACATCACTTAATCTCACATATATCCCTAATAATTCTCACAACCAAACCCTAAATATGAATGTATCCGCCCCCTTTTCAGACAACACTCCTAATCCTCATCTTTTCCAAATATTACGAAACCTTAATCGTAATCAATACAAATATGCCCCTCTATCTCCACAGGATGCACGCATGTCTCACTCACCACAGGGATGGTTAGAGTAATGGTATATAACACGGCTACTAGATCTTTGGAACAACATGGGTAGCTTTTAATTCGATTCATTATTGTTTAGAGTTTAAACGAGCCAAACGAATGATTTAACATAATTGTTAATCTCATTTGTTTAATTTGTATATTATCACCTATTTAGATCAATGAAGAGATTTGTTTATCTCATGTATGTGGCCCTTGATGTCCTTTAAAAATATGAGAAACAAATCTGAGATCTCAAAAACATCCATTTGTAGTTTCTTATAACGGAACAGGAAGAGATGATGAAATCATTTATGGTTTTGTCCTTTCTTTAATTACTTCGGATATTGATATGAACCTTGACTTCATAAAACTGATCTGTGATGTAATCTTTGTGGGATTGTTTGGATCTGGAAGAGGACCTTTGAGAACTCTTTTAACCATGAACCAAAGAAATCTGAGATCATTTTTCTAATTACTTTCGTATCTTGGTTAATGAGACTGAGATTCGAATGATGATAGTAAGTTACAGATGATTGTAAGAATGATGAAGTTTGTGTCGAGTTAGCATATGAATAGATTGGGTTGATGTTGATTGGAACCGAATGTGATTTGCTGGGTTGTTAAGATTGATGTAGCATCTTGTGATATGTTAGTGATGTTGGATGATGATAGTTGATGTTGTAATTTAATTTGATGTACTTTGGATGTAGAGATTAGAAACTGCCTCTTGTTCTTTAGTCTAAAATCTAAATCTAGTCTTGTACATGGTTTTAATTGACTGATGATGAACAATGGTTGAGGTCGACACTCAAACCGTACCTAGATTTGTCAAATCGCATCAATCCTTTTACTTACAAACCGCATTTGACTTTTCTTTCTCAAAATGCTTTAAAGTCAACAAAACGCTTCTCAACTTATATGACAAACCGCTTCTGACCCAAACCGCTTCTAGCCCAAAAAGATTCATCCCAATATGACAAACCGCTTACCATTTTTTTGACAAAATGCACAACTGGGTTAAGACGCAGTTGACCTTATAACAAACCACAGTTGACTTTATCAAACCACTTAAAACTTCAAACCGCATAACCTGTTAATGCACAAATCGGTTTTGGTACAGTGAATCAGGACAAATCGCAGTCGAAACCGTCAAACCGCTTTGAAGGACTATCAAACCGCATCGACGACTTGCGTCAAACCGCATCATTTTTAGTGTCAAAAAGCACAAGTAAATCAAACCACATGATACATTGAATCTGGACCTATAAATAACAAACTGCTTTGTAGAAAATCATATAGCACAAACCGCACTGAAGCATGACCTCAAACCGCTTCCACGAACGTCTTTACCAGTTTCAAACCACAGCGAAGAATTAAACCAAACTGATCCAGAAGACAGATGAGACTGATAAAACAAAACATTTTGACAACACAGCTTAATCCGAAACTGTTAAAAACCAAAACTGATACATTCATGTTAAAATCAGTTAAGAACGTTTTGACCACAAACATCAAAAAATCAGTACATGTATTCCAAGTCAACAACTTATCATCAGTTTCAACAACAACATCAACACGCATCAAACATCTTTAAAACCACAACAAACCGCAGCCCAACATGCACACAAATCATACAAACCGCATACATAGACAAGTGCAAAACCGCTCAAAAACCATACGAATCATCAAGAACAACACAACTCTGCTCTAGTACCAATTGTTTTTTATCCATATTATGTTGTTTGATGATTCGGGTGGTCTTGGATGATGGAAATACATGTTAGCCATTAGAGAGATAAAGAGTAGAGAGGGTGTTCTTGAGAGAGAAAGTAAAAACAAAAAGAAAGGTTAGATTGAATGAGAAGCACCACCCCTTCCAAGGATGGAAGGGGTATTTATAGTTACAACCTAAACGTCCTCCTGTCGGACTGTGGATCAGGCATACAGTGGGTAAAGACCCGTCCGTCCTCCACGGTGTTGCACTAAACTAACTAACTAATCTAATAACCTACTAAATAACATAAATAACGATATGTCTACGAGCTAACATATGCTAGACTATAATTGGGGTGACCGACACTTCCTTATGGAATTTTCAATTCCTAACAAAAATCTACAAAACAAAGGTTAGAAAGCAAGTATATAATGCATAATTTCCTGCAAATAATACATAAAATTATCTTCTGTTGCACGGATCTCATGGTTCCCTCTTTGGAGGGATCCGTCTAAGCTAAACTGAGGGATCCGTATGTCTGTAGGCTTAAGACAGTAATGGTGATGTAAAATGTGATGTTAACATCAAGATGAGACATGTGTTAAGACACTAAATATATTCTCAAGATAATATGGCATATAACATGTAATTTCATTCAATAAAAATACGAGAAATGATCTACATATCTCTAAAACTAAGAGAATGATTCAAACATGTAATACATTTTCTACTAATTCTAAGAAGTGATGGAAGCCTAAAAAGCATCAATGTGCTTGAATCTAAGGGTGAGTAGACTTGTTGATTTGGTCCAATCATTCAAGGAGATGATTAAACATGAAATACAACTCATTTCATACTTCTTGAACAAGTCCTTGGGTGATTTGACAATTAGAGCAATTATTGTCATGACTAGAAACCGGAGGAGGTGGGATGTTTTGAGGAGGTTCCATAAGATGGTGGAGGTGTGTTGAGCAACGTAGGATGTGATTCCACTAACAATGAGGGTGATGGTGGTGGTAATGGAAAGTCCTCTATATGGTTAGATCTTTGGTGATTCCTTGTTTCCAAAGATGGATCATTTGGTAATGAAGGTGGTTCCCTATTTAGCGAGAAGGTTGGTGAATGGGAATTCCTTGGTGGTGAGACTCCTAATGACTAGATATTTGGATGAGAAAGAGGTTCGGTAAAGGGATGTAGTCTAGGTTCTAGAAATGAAGGCCTGGGTGTTTTGCTAGACCTAGGTATGTTTGGTTTAGTGCTTGATGAAGCTTTTTCCAACTCAAAAGATCGAATGCTAATTCTAGCGGTTCTTTTAGCTATTGTTGATTGAGTTAGTTGAGGGGGAATTCTAGCATTTGGACTTCTTACGGGTGATGACTCGGTGGATGATATCTCATGGACCATGTGAGCATTCTTTTTGGATGAACCTTTGTTTGAAGAGTTCTTGCTAGATACTTTGGTCATAGTGAAAGAGAGGGTGTAGTAAAAGTCTTAAACTACTGATTTTAGGATTGTGGTAAGAATGGTGGCTTAAGCTCCTAAGAGTGCTTGGATTATAAAGGATGAAGTTGAGTTAATGAATTAAATTCTTGACCACTAAGAAATTTGGCATGCACCAAAGTCAATTATGGTGTTGTTCTACTCTAGGAAGTCATTAAATGGTAAGCAAAAGTGTTTTAGATTACCAAAGAGAGTTTGAATTTGGAAGAAAGGCTGATCACAAGCTGTTCTGTAGACACGGATCCCACGGTTCCCTCTCACTAGGGATCCGTCTGACAGACAACAAAGTGGTGAAGTGATTATGCTCTTTTAAGGTCTAGTACCTATAAGTCTTGAGGGTTTGACTTTCCTTGGATGTCTTAAATGGTATGTGACTTAAATGTCCAACCATAAGGAGTGAGGATACCTAATGATGGTTTTTGGTAGGAGAATGGACTTTTTGAGAGTGCAACTAAGTATTCAAGGATGATACTATTGATTTGAGGATGACAAATGAGGACAATTGATCCTAGAGATCAGATGGTGGCTTGAGAGAAATTTGAAAATTTCCAAAGAAATAAAAAGAAATGAAAAACTAGTTTTAAGCTTATTTTGAGGTAAGGATGACTAAAATCAATTTGCTAAAATTGAGAGAAATATCAAGCTAAGTGTTTTGAGATGTGAGGAACAATGTGTGAGCATTGGAGCGGAAATATGGTGAGTTTAGGTAAATTGATAAATCAAAAGCACTTTGAATTTGATCCTAAGTTAGCTATGGGTGAGTGTGAGACCTACTGAGCTTGAGGAAGAATTGAGTGGTCTTAAATAATCATGTCAAGCTAGTATGATGTGGTCTAGGAGAATGGTTTGATGTATAAAGGTCTGCAGCTATATGTCTGTTTGCCCGGATCCCACGGTTCCCTCATCTGAGGGATCCGGCTAGTTATAGCCAGGATCCGCCATCACGACCAAGAGCTTCTCAGCAAATGTGCAGTTTTTGCACTCTTTAGCAAATACTCATCCTAATCATTTCTACACACAATAAACATATGCAAACAACCAATATAATGCATAGTAAGTGGGGATGACTAAAATGTAAGCAAAATGAGTGACATCGACTACTTGAATGAGATCAAGTTGTCATAAATTTCCCATTTTCCCGGTTCCTAAGTTAGAATGTCTTAGTCTAAGTTATGCCATATTCTACGAGCTACGTCCTAAGCTACATAAATATTGTTTAGATTGTTTACAGACCATTGTTTCCTAAATTGTTCACAAATTAAGGTCTAAGACCTTACCTTCCTTCCACTCATCCTCCTACTTCACCTCCATCTTCATCTCCATCTCTATCGCCTTCACTCTTCACCCCTCTATCTCTACTTCTTCTTCTTCATGAGGAAGTTAGCAAAACATTTGAATATTCCCCTAGTTTGTTGGAACTCTTGTGAAGGGCTTAGGACATCCGGAAATTGGTTGATGTATGCTAAGGGGTTGAGATGGATGTTGCCAAGGGGGTTGCTGCTTCCTTCTCCTTCTCTTTCTCTTTCATCTGATGAGTCCATTGGTGGGTGAGGTCTCTTGCCATCCACCATGATCCTTGTAGTCTTTCCATCGGATAGAGGCACCATGACCTTGTTGCAAAAAGTGTGGTCATAGGAATAAGGAGAAGGATCTAGAGCAAAGACGAAGGTTGCTAGACGAGTCAAGAGCATGGCATAATGGAGTACCATCTTGTCCATGCTTTTCACACTTGCCATTCTTTTTACCATGTAATAGGCGAGGTTGAAGTGAGTGCCGGTTACAAGGCAATAGATCATGAAGCTTAGGCAATCATTGGGATGATCCTTATTTCCTCCCAAGCAAAGTACGTTCTCCCTTAGCACGAGTTCCCATTTATTGTATAATGGGAACATTTCCGAAAGCTCCATTTGAAACGGATCCCTATAGATCACCTTGGAGTTTCTCGTGACTCTTGATGGAGATGCTCTTTCCATGAAGACAATATCCCTTACCGTAGTTGCTTCCGGGATGACTGTGAAGTATACCTCATGATGATCCACCATGTCATGTAGCTCCGCCAACGACCATTCGTTAGAGTACATACACACTCCTTGACATGGGATACGGAGTATCCTTGCAAACTCTACAAGAGTGAAGGTGAAATCGTGCTCATTGATGATGAAGGCTATCAAAATGGTTCCATATTCATTCCGAATGATTCTCATTGTCTTATAAAACTCTAGTACAAACAACGGACAAAATTTCTCATTAATGTCCAAGAGACAATTGAAGTTGATTGCCCTAAAGACTTGGCGAATGTTGGTGTTGTTAATGAATGAGGGTTCAACAACTAGTCCTTCATGGAATAGTCTCTTTTCCAACATCTTGAAGGCTTTTCTATCCTCCGGGCTCAAACCATCCTTACGATGATACATAGGAATGTAATGAGCGGTGTCATGGTAATATTTTTGACGGTTGCTAGGCATGATTGGTCCTAAACAACAAAACCGCAATGTGGTGTTAATTTTGTGAATAGTAACCTAATGGGATTTATCACAATTTTGTTCAATACATCTTCATTGAATTCAAAAAATGAGTTTAATTTGTATTAACAATGTTGATTCTGTGATTTAGTTTATCTTAGAAAACAATGTGGTAACAAATTATGACAAACCCATTTGAGCTCAATTTCTAAAGATGAAAATTGTAATCCTAGGAATCAAGGAATGGAAACAACAATGTAGTAAAGATTATACTTACACAAGAGATTGTTTCCTTGGAGAAGATGATCAATTAACACCTTTGAACAGTAAATGGGTTTTATGTTTGTGAGTTTTGAAAGAGTAAAGTGAAGAGTGGAACTTCCACAGTGATCATTTCTTTTTTATTCTGTCTTCTGTTGCACGGATCCCACGGATCCCTTCTATGAGGGATCCGGCTAGTTCAAGCACATGGATCCGACATATCAGCAATTCGACAGCTTAAGTGATCTTTGATAATTTTGGTTTGGGAGTTCTAATTCTTGGCTAGGGTTGATGTTTATGCTCTATAACTTATGGTTTGGGGTTTTGACGTGTTTTACAAGTCCTATTTGACGAGGTTCCCTTTTTACGAATAAATCATAATTCTTTGGGATGTTTTTAAAGATTATGATAAAATCCCATTTTATCATAATATGAGAAGTCTCACATGGATACTTATTGACATAAATGAAATATCAATAATCCTTATGTGAGGAGTGATGATCAAGGCTCTTGAATAGCCGAGATATCATTATCACTAGTTTGTAGTTTTGTCTATAGAGATCAACGAAGAATACCATTCTTGATGATGAGTTCAATATAGATAACTACTTTAGTGATTTTTTTTAAGAGAGCGAAATGATAATACTAAACTTAATCATGTTTAAAAAAAATGACATCATTAATTAATCTAGAAAAATATACGAAAATAATTTATTTGTAAGCAATTTATTAAAGATCATACCTTTGCTATATATTGTTTCTAAGAGAAGAAGTATTAGAGAGAAATTCTTCATGATCTTCTTAGGATGCCCAAATCCTAGTATGAAGAATTCTCAACAAAGAAAATGTTAGAAAGATCTATCGTTATCCAACATAATATGATGATTTTAAAACGTATCCTTTAGTTTTTAAGGAATTTCCTTCCTTGTAGTTTTCAATCATACACGGATCGTATCAAGTTTTTAAAGTACAACATACTCTAAGAAACTTGGTAACGAAGCTCTGATACCAATTGTGGAAAACTAGAGGGGGGGGGGTTTAATAGTTTTACCGATTAAAACTTCATTTTAAAATATTTAGATCGACTTATGTCAATCTATTTAAATGTGTATGTTGGATGTTGATAGATAAATATATAAATAGGTAATGCAAATGTAAAGAGTAAGAAACACAAAACCACGACACGAGTGTTTATTGTGGTTCGGCTACAAGGACACCTTCCTTGCCCTACTCCACTCCACGAGTCACCTACTCGAGAGTTCGTAATCACTACACGACACAAAACTCCTTATGGCTAAGAAGCCTTCACAACGTCGCCTACTCTTTTTCCGGTACAAAGACACCAGGTTCTTCCACGAGGTAGAACCAAACCTATCACAACGTCGCCTACACTTTATCCGATACAAGGCTAAATGCCGAGTTCCATTACAAAGGAGGAACTACTACCCAACACAACACAACATCTATCCCAAAGGAGACCCACTCCTTATTACAACATCATCAAGGTTATCAATATCCTTTGAAACAACCTATCTCTATTTGTACATTCATGCACCATATCGATTGTACACCATTGGCATCTTTCACTAATACCTTTGACATGATGTTTTGGCAACTTTCACAAATGCCTTCGACTTGACCCTTTTGGCATCCTTCACTAATGTCTTTGACACGGACGTTCAACACCTTTCACTAATGCCTTCGTCTTGACCCTTTTGGCATCCTTCACTAATACCTAAGACACAACACTTCTAGAGAGGAAGAAAGAACTATCAACAAGAGAACTTCAGAAGTCTTGATGATGAGGAAGCATGGCAACTCATGGACTTGAGCTTGCTCGACTTCAAGAGGTGGTGATCTCGCCTTTAAGATGAACCTAGAGAATCTCACAAAAACAAACACAAACTACATAGAAAGATCCCTTGGATATGATGTTAGAGAGTTTATAATACTAAGAGAAAAGGTGTGTGAAAGGGGTCAGTTACAGTGAAGAAATGGCTCACTATTTATAGACAAAATATGCTACTGTTCCACGGATCCCTTGCTTGAGGGATCCGTCTAGTGTAATACTAGGGATCCATGAGACGCTCCTCATTACCCATGGGTTATGGGTCATGGGTCATGGGTCATAGACTTTGGACCATGGGTATCCAAGTAGATACAATGTATCTAGAAGATGCAATGCATCTAGTCAGTGGGTTATGGGTTAGCTCCATGGGTCATGGATAATACCCATCATGACTGATGCATGATGTCATGCAATGGGTCATGGGTTATGGATTTTGGGTTTTACCCAACTACATTCAATGTATTAAGTCAATGGGTTTAAATACTTAAACTTCTACCCATTATAATACATACTAAGTATGTATATATCTACCCAATATGTAAACACTAGTTTTTGTACATATGCATTACTAAATCATGAAAGCACTATTACTTGTTTAGTGTTTTATATGAAAATGTAAGTGTGTTAGTAAACTATTGGCTCAAACTATTTACGTATTTTATTTGTTTCGTTAAAATGATTTTAAGTTTGTTATCGACAAAACATTAGAAGATCGTAAAACATAAATAAACGTTTTTACGGCTTATTTGTATTAACAGAATAAAAAGTCAAAACGGGGTATTCTTGGTATTCTTTTGATCTTTTCATTACTTTATTTGATCGGATTGCTAGGGACTAGCAATTGATAGTGTGGGGGGATGATGAGTGGCCTTTTACTCATCATTTTAAACCCGTAAAACCCGGAAAAATGTCTAAAAACACCCAAATGTGCCCATTTATATTGCATATATCCTTGGAGTGTGTTTTTATGTATTTTAGGTACAAAGGATCGAAAACAGGCAAAATGAACAAAAATGAGCTTGGAATGGAAAAAGTGCATTAAAGACGGAGCCGGGAGTGATTTTCTACAAGTTTTGCTCAATTTAAATCTAGGGACACATTTTGGAGTGAGCTTGAGAAAATGGACCCGAAACCCAACCCTAAACCAAAACCCTTTTTACACTAAATCCTAAAAGCCTAATTTCAAAAACTTAATTTTAAAACCCGAAAACGGACCCGAACTCAAACACCTTTTTACAAAAATTCCCTAAACCAATTTTACCATTTATCCTAAATCTCATTTTACCCTAAACCTTTTTAACTAAAACCTAAACCTTTTTTTATTTTAAACCTTTTTATTAAGAAGATTTTTTCTAAATCCTAAAACTATAATACTAATCCTATACTATTAACACTAAACCAATCCCACTTTTAACTCAAATGCCATTTACCCAAAGCCCAACACCTAATCCTACCCATTAACCCGAACCATTAACCTTAAAATACTTTTACCCTTTCTAAAAACCTTAACCCGTTTTGACACCAACCGAGTCAATCCCACAAGTAATAAAAACCTCATTGGTGCCAAAATTACAACTCCTTCTGTTGGGTTCAGTGAATACCCAAACCCCTTAATTCTAGGATTTGAATAGAAAATACCCTAAGTGTTTATAACCTTAAACACTAACAAGTCACTGAGAGCATAACCACTCAATGAGCTATATTCAGGATACTCAGTACGAGACGCATAAGTAAAGTCTCTCCACTCAGTGAGGCGGAACTCAAGGGGTGAAGACTGAGTCAAGAAAAATATGGTGGATTCAATGAGTGATGACAATAACTCACTGAATCCCAAAACTCCACACCAACTATTATCACTGAAGACAAGACTGAAGATTAAGACTGAAGGCTAAGAAGATCAAGAATGAGCGGGACAAGGCGGGATAAGTTTGAGTCAGATAATTTCTCAAACAATTCATGCTTCACTATTTCAACAAGTCCTTATCAACGGTAATTCATGATCATATCAAGTCAAACTTTACATTTCATTAGCAAACACTAACAACCGTAAATGTTATATTAAATAACGTTATCGCGTGATAATTTATTATATCCAAAATGATCCCGATATATTTTTATACAATTTAGTTTATAAAAACTAATTTTGAGAAGTGTTTTAAATTTATGTTTACAATTTTACGACATAAAAACTACGATAATTTATTATACAAATTTTACAAGGAATGACTTTGATCCATTACTTGAAACTTACTTATTTTTAGTCCATACTACTCTAACTTCACAACTATGTACAAGTTACAACAATTTTACTTAACTATACATTTACTTACATCTTTTAACAAATTATACACAATATATATAAAAAAAAAAAAAAAGATATTTTTAGAATCCTCCCTGGCCGACCAAGGGAGGTAGCAATTAATGTTTGGTGAATTATTTTCTTTGATAGTCTAGATCTATACTCCATGTAATATTTTCAACTCAATTTCATTCATTCACCTCATTATTTCAAGTCAAGTAAAAGTTTTCTCTTTGGTTCTTCCTCTATCAAAACCGGTTCTTCATAAGGTGTACAAGGGATCATCAAAATTTTCCAAGCTCAAGTTAAACAATCTAGATTACACTCTTATTAAAGGTTTTGAAATAAAACCTAGGGTGTTTAGGTTAATCCTTGTTCTAATCACCTCATCATAGTAGCTTGTAAGCATATCACTTTCATTTTATATTTTCATTTTCATTTCATATGTATTTCATCATTTTCTTAGCTAACATGCAAGACTTATGTGTATTTATACCATTTTACATTGATTTTAAGAGTTTGATATATATAAGTCATCCTATAATTTATCCCTTGTTATATATTGGTCTTGATGATGTTTAGGAACCCATGACACCCTAAGAAGGTGTATGGTAGGATTAGAATAGCTTTGGAGTTGTTTTGAAGGGATTGGAATAGGTTTAGTACGAGAAAAACTATTTTCGACAAGTATATAAAGTGGTCTGATCTTATTTTGTTTTTCTGGAAAATCCGACAGTAGACATGAGTTTTTGGCCTAGATATTTAGAAAATATACTTTAAAACGAATCCGTGTCGCTTGAACGGATTAAAACGGAGTTATAACGAAGAAGTTATGAATTTTTCAAGTTTGACGACTAAATATATATTTTTCGAAAATTTCAGAAGGTGTTTTGTTTTGTACGAGTCAAAACGAGTCTTAAGCTTCACAAATTATTTCGACTTATCAAAATATATTAGTATACTTTGATACGAAGCTAAGGACGATAATACGTAGAAAACGGATTTGAAACGACTAAGATATGCACGTTTTCACAAAATTGCCGTAACTATATTTTTAGAAAACTATATTATTTTTACGAGACAAGTGTTACGGTAAACCAAAACGACCATGTTGAAGGCTGTTTTAACTATGACGTAGAACTTTTGTAACGAGATGTCTTCTAATAAAATCGAGATCACCAAGCATATTTTCAAAACGACCAACCGTTTGTATAGCGGAGTTGTAATAAATTATTTATGGTTGCTTAAACTTTGCCGAAACTCACTTTTTACACAACATTTGGACAAAATCACCATATTTAACCTCTATTATCTTTATGTTCGAGACCTCTATGACGAAAACTCATGTACTAAAACTTCTAGATTTTGATACAAGCTTTCCAAAACCGTCGAGTTCGTTTCCTAACGTTCGACGTACACCATTTTACGACTAGTTTTTCAAAGCTATTTTTGTCACTTTCATGAAATTTCCGACGACATTATTTTACTGATTTAAAAGTGATAATTTCACGATAAATCATTACGAAACTATTGTAGGATGACATTTTGACGTAAATACTTGTAAAGTAATTTAAGAATGGTCAAGACGTCAAAAGAGTATTTTTCGACAATAAGTATTATTTTCAAAACTCACAAATGGTATAAATAACATACGAAATGCATGCATAACATTACATCATAACTCATTACATATCATATCATTCGTAATAGGTCCAGATTAAAGCATCACGCTACATCTCAGTGTACTCACTCTTGTCATCATACCAGTTTATCAAGTGAGTTTTCATACCCCCGTCGTACATGTTTATGTTTAATTTCAAACCTACGGGGGAGAATACATTGCACAACATTTTATTACGATACCAAGTATGTTAAATTCATTTACATTGCTTAAGTTACCACATGCCAATTGAAAGTCCCCATTTCCTAACATGAACCGTTAATCTTAGAAGCGAGGTGAGTGGATAGATCTATCGAGGGTGACGCCCATCCGGGTTGGTGAATCCCAACTAGTCATACGGATGCATTTCATTTAATAACATTGTTGAGTTGTCCGCAAACACTCTGGGGCATACATTATGAGCAGCCTAGTTTCGTGTCATGGACTTATAGCAATTGTAACATTTTTCGTGACATGATTGTCATACCGGTCTATACTTACGTAGTCGTATAAAACATTTACATAAACCTATGATTTCTCACCAACATTATTGTTGACCGCTTTAGCAATGTATTTTCGTGTAACTAAGACATACTCATTATGGCATAGTTATGAACCTTTTGAGTCGCGGCGCCGACTTATATCATTGTACATTATGGCACTTTCTTTCAAAACATCGTTTGGACTTGTAATATATTTATATTTCCGCAAACTTTATAAACTTTTGGGACCTATGTTGTAACTCTGAATGTTTTTATTTAATATCGAACGATGTGTTTTAAACGACACTTTAGGTCGCTCAATATAACTGTGATTGTGGTGCTATGAGTCTCATCCCGTGAATTCCATTCACGCAAAGAGTAATTTGGGGTGTGACATCATCACTTACTCAATATAGCAACCTTCATTAAATGAGACAAAACACATCAAGATTTTGTCTTTCAGAACCTTGTCGCTTGTCCTCTAGGATAGAGTTAAAAACATACTTGTATAAATAGCCATAAGGTAGGAGTGAAAGATTTAAGCTTGTGCACTAATTGTGAAAAACACACACAAGCATCTTTTACTCCTCCAAATACGACTATGTCCCTGAGATAGCTCAGTGGTACCTGGATATAGACTTAGCCTAAGCTTCATGAGGAGTTACACCATACTTGTCATTTCAATCCCAAGTACTATTCCGCAAGTACCTGGGTAATGTATTCTTTTTTATTCGTTTTAATAAAGATTATAAACGTTGGAAAATTACTATGTGTTTTATCTTGTTAAAACTTATCTTTATGTACTTTACTTCAGTCATGATTCACACTTAGTCTTTATAACTGTTTTTTGCTATTTGTGAAATGGGAACAACAAGTGGTATCAAAGCAGGCTGATTTATAAAACCCTTTTTAAGCCACTCAAAAACGTTTTTAAAATCAGGATCCAAACATGGCTGAAAGTGATTTACCCTAACTTATCGAAAAAAAGGTGGAGCCTATGCTGCTGTTGCCCCCGACTCGAAGTTGGCAAATTTAACAAGTGTAAGAAGCGAATGCTTTGCTACTTGACTGGGATGGAACCTTCCTACATTAAGTGTATTAATGAAGGTCCATTTGTCCTAAAGACTATTGAAGGTATACCTAAACCTGAAGCTCAGTGGACTCAGTATGAAAGGAGGGTGGTCAACCAGGACCAAAGACTCAAAAGCACCATCATATCTTGTCTTCTTGATAATGTAATGGAGTCTGTCATAAGCTGTAGTATAGCCAAACAAACCTGGAATGACCTGGTCCACAACTATGAAGGTCCCTCAGATACCAAGGAAAACAAGATTATGGACCTAAAACTTGAGTATAATACCTTCAGGGCTAAAGACTCAGAAACCCTCTCTCAAACTTACACCCATTATAAAACTTTGTTAAATTAATTGTCAAATGATGGTGTCAAGTTGTCCAAATATGAAGGGCCCATTTGGTATGGGGTTTTTGGTTGAGCGATTAGGCTCAAAGTAAAAAAAAAAAAAAAAATGCTTGGTTTGTATTTTTGGGTTTTAATAAATGGTCTCACATCCGTGGCAGTGGGGTTGCAAAATTCCAGACAAGTAGGCAAGGTTTTCTCTTTCCTCTCTTTAACTTTGCTTTTTTTACTTTTTTTCTTTATGTAATAAACTATTTTTCTATTTTGTCTTTTTCTAAATATTATTTATTTTATATTTTTTCTCTTTTTACATCAAATCCAAATCCAAATCTACAACTTTACATTCAAATTCAAATCCTAATCTAAATCCATCTATAAACCAAACGGGCCCGAAATCAATGTTGGTTTTGTTAACAGTCTCCCTGAGAAGTGGTTGAATTTTTCTCAAGGACTTAGAAATGCAAATCATATTCAGAATCTTGAACTTCTTGAAATCTACGAGAAATTTTTCTATGAGGATACCCTGACTTAAAAAAGTCTCAGGAAGTCAAAAAGTCCCTGACAACCACTTCAACACCAATTTCTACTGCCTTTTATTCAAACAGTGTGGTTCAGGATTTTCAGAAAAATTCAGACGATGAGGCTGATGAGAGAACAAGCGAGGAGTGCCTGAATGACTTGAATATTGAGTTTTAGGAAAGGGCACTCCTTGCTAACTCTAAAAGGTTTATACGAAGGAACACAAGTTTTTCTAATTCTAAAGCTAATGAGGACACTGAGTGTTTTAAGTGTCACAAAAAGGGTCATTTTGCTAAAGACTGTTTTTCAAAAACTGTTTCTGAACCATCTTACAAACCGCTGTGGTCAAACCATCCTTAGGTTTTAGCAAATTTCAACCAAAAGTCTATCGCCTCATCAAAATTTCCAAAACAAATCGATCGTAACAAAACTGTTGATTTTGAAGCTAAGTATAGGAAAGCCAAGGCTAAACTAGCAATTCTTGAGGCCACTCTCTCTGAAACAACGCAAAATGTTAAATCTGTGCAGGGTGAAAACAAGGGCCTGGTGGCTGAAGTCTTTGACTGGGATGAAGAGCCAGTCTCCTCAGACGAAAACGTAAAAACAGATGAAAACATGTAAGAACGGATGAAAACGTGTAAAAACAGACGAACACGTGTAAAAACAGACGAAAACGAGTAAAAACGAAAGAAAACGTGTAAAAGCGGAAAACGTGCATACACGAATGAAAACGTATAAAAATGGACGAAAACGTGTAAATAGTCGAAAACATGTAAAACGGACGAAAACATGTAAAAACGGACGAAAACGTGTAAAAACGTGTTAGGATTTGGAAAATCCATGTTGAAGAGTCAGTCACCCCAACAATATCGTAGCTCGTAGACATAACGTTATATTAGTTAGCTTACAAGTAGTATAAGTAATACCGTGGAAGAAGGACGGGTCTTTACCCATTTGTTAGGAATTGGAAATTCCATGTGAAAGTGTCGGTCACCCCAATTATGGTCTAGCATATGTTAGCTCGTAGACATGTCGTTATTTACATTATTTAGTAGTTAATTGGTTAGTTAGTAGCGTAGATTAGTTTAGAGCAACACCGTGGAGGAAGGACGGGTCTTTACCCATTGTATGCCTGATCCACAGCCCGACAGGAGGGCGTTTAGTTTATAACTATAAATACCCTTCCCATAACTTCTTTGATAATCTAACCTTTTCTATTTTGTTTATCTCTCTAGAATCACCCTCTCATCTCTTCATCTCTCTAAACAATGGCATACTTGATTCATCATCATCCAAGGCCACCCGAATCATCAAACAACATAAAATATACGATCCTACAAATGGTACTAGAGCCTAGGTTTTGTTGTTTGTGATGATTCGAATGGTTTTTAATGCGGTTTGTTTTGTTCACGGATGCGGGTTGATGTTGGTTGAGCTGTACGGTTTGTGAAGTGATTCGTGTATGTGTTTGATGCAGTTTAAGCAGTCTTGATGATGGTTATGATGCTGTTAAATCTGGTTTTAAGTTGTGTTAAACTGTTGTTGCTGTTTTAATTCACGATTCTTTGTGCATTTTTAGTGGCTTTGAATGTTGAAATGGTCGAAATGCTCTAACATTTTACACGTGTTATAAGCTGTTTTTAAGCATGTCTATACTGGTTTCATGATGTTTTTACTGGTCCTGAACAATTCATGATATGTCGTTTGATGTTTTTGCTGATGCGGTTTGTGATAAAGAAGATGGTTCTTCTGTGCGATTTGGTCAAATTCATACATGCGGTTTGATATTGAAAATGTCCAGATTCAAAGTATCTTCGATGCGATTTGTCACTTACTCGCTTGTGCGATTTGTCCTATCTGTCCAGATTCACTGAATCTGGTATGTGACTTGTGTCAAAACTGATATGCGACTTGTGTCAAATATAGTATGCGACTTGTGTCAAATATGTTCCCTGCATTTTGACGCTAGTGGTATGCGATTTGTTAACCAAAAACAGGTGCGGTTTGTCTAAGATACCAGGTGCGAGTTGTTAACCAAAAATAGGTGCGAGTTGTTGACTAATTACAACCATATCAAAACAACACTCTTAAATCAAACAAGGACTTAACCAGAATCTATTCAGATCATTCTACTACTAACACAATCTTCACAACTGTTATAATTCATCACAACTACAAAATATCAAAAATATTAACTATCTCATACATCTCAGAAAGTTCAACACTCATAGAGAGTCTGCCTACATCAAGACACGACTATTCTCATATCGAAAAGAAAATGATAAATGAATCTCAGATTTTTATCTTGGTTCGTATGGATCCATGTCACAAACCTTTGATGGTCAATATTCGAATTCCAATAATCACAGATTCGTTTTTGAAGCATAGCTTCATAATGGTTATTTCCGAATCTAATTAAGAAAAAGAGGTTAACAAGTATGTTATCTCTTTGACTTGATTCGTTCGTTAATTAGAATCTAAAACACAAGTTATTTCAGAATCAACTCAAACTACTCTTTTGTTTAAAGATCATTTTGTTTGAATTCATGTCCATCATCGATAAAAAATCATAAGGTTTTTATTATATCCGAATAATTGAAGAAACAAATATAAATCCACTGGGATTTCATTTGTCACTCACGTTCGATATAAATCTAATGATTACATAGATAAAGAACCAACCTTGGTGACTCGTATCATACCATCTCTGTGGCGTTTATGAACCTTCTAGCCATCCATGTGGCGAGGTCGTGAATGATCATCCATATCATGATTTGTCGAATGAAGAATGATGATAGCACTTTTGTGGGGAGCGGTTTGTTATTGATTAGATATTGGGGGCGGACTGAAGCTGTAAGGAGGGTGATTAGGGTTTGATGTTTTCTTATGACAAGAACTTCTCGGGCTAATGGTCGTACACGTTATGATGTTTCCGAAGGTTCGAAACCATCATGGGGGAGAAACGTGTACTTTGATGCTTTACGATCAACCTCAGGGGGAAGTAGTGTATAGTACTCGACTTAGTATGGTTTGTGATGTGTCTACATATGGGTAAAAAATTGTTGATGATGTTGTTGATGTTGGAGAATGAACCGTTGATGAACCGCTGCATGTTCCCCTAAAACAGATATTCACTGAAACTAAAGTTGTCATAACACATTCAAGCTAACATTGTTTACGGTTTTGTCTTGATTTTGTAAAATCCCGCGAAAGAATCTATATCTCGGTTTAAATCATAGACTTGTAAAATCCCGTGACAATGAAAACATCCTGGTAATAGTAAAGTACATTTCCGGATCTATCTTACGGTTTAGTCTTGGTTTTGTAAAATCCCACGAAAGAAACTATTTCTTGGTTTAAACCATAGAATTGTAACCATCCTGGAGAAAGGAAAGTGTATTTCGGGATCTTATATGATGTTGGTGCTACGGTTTCTGCTTCGAAGAAGGGATAAAAAGGTGTACTTCATGAATTGGGTGTTTGTTTGGATTGTCCTCATGGCAATTTGGCTATTGAAAGGTTTTACAAGGTTATGTGCTTTTAACCATGGTCGGGATGAAACCATTATTATAGTTCACTTAAAACATAAAAGGAGGCTAGATTTAAGCTTTTAACCACAAGATGTGACAACGACGTTAATTCAATATTATTTAATTGAGGTTGAAAGTGAAATATCACGGGCGAGTGTACTTAGTATCTGAAGGTATCGGGGATGGTTGGATGAATATTCTTCTAGATCCTTGTTCAAGCTTTTAACATTTTTCAAATACAAAGACTTGAAATCTAGTTATTTTTGGGTGACTTTTCCTTTTCTTTTACCACTTGGAAAAATTGGGCTCTTACCACCACAAAATAACTATCACTTTAAGGAGTTACGTTGTAGTGCTCTGTGTCACATTTAATTGTGGATTTTCAAGAGGTGATGTACGTCTTATACTTGATGGTTGGTTGGATGAAGAGTATAGAGTACTTAGAGATTCAATGGAGGATGAACTCTCGGCACCACTCTTTGTTACATATGTGCAAGTTTAAGTCATGAGTTCGGGTTATTTTAATTAAAGGTCAAATTCATCATATTGAGTTTTCTCCATCAGGTGTCACGACAAAGAGCCTACTGAATGATAATGGGGTTGATTATAAGTTTGCCAAGAGTAGATGAAAAGAGAGAGATAATGACGTTTGAACACAACAGTTCAAGCCTCGTTCTCTAAAGAAAAGAAAAGTGTACGTCTCAGTGCGCTTTATCTTCGAAAGAAGAGAAATCTTCTTATGGCGTTTGAACACAACAGTTCAAGCCTCGTTCCTCAAAGAAAAGAAATGTGTACGCTTCAGTGCACATTATCTTTGGAAGAAGAGAAATCTTCTCATTAATGACCATTCTCATCAACATGCTTCATACTTTTTCCATGCGCGATCAGTTATCAAGTGAACCGAGCTACCGATGATTGTTCTCTTATTCCACTTGCTCAATTATAATGACGATGACGACATCATATGCAACCTTTAAGGGGGAGAAGTGTGAATAGACTACATTTGGATGATACTGACTTGCTTAATCAGGAATGGCAACTCCGTATGCAATTCTTGAGGGGGATAAAAAGTGTGAATCTGCTACATGTTGAGTTTTATCTGAGAATATATGGTCAAACGGCTCCAAACTCATGTAAGAACCGAGCTTCTTCTTATCGGGTCATCTTCACATGATGTTTATTCTAAGAGACATTGGTTGACATCTTCTCACGGACTGATGAGTTTATCGACAAAGTGCTTCCGGTTGATGCTTCACGTACACATCCACATGATGATTCCGAACAATCTCTCTGTTCTTGTTTGATGTGATTGGTAGTTTGGTGTTACCATTTAGTGTGTTCGTTGCGGGCTGATTGCTGATTTCCTTGATGAATGTCACACCCCCAAAATACTTGTTTTGCAGCGGAATGGAATACCTGGGGCGTGACTGCCATAGCATCACAGTTACAATTATATTGAACGACCTAAAGTGTCGTTTTAAAAGCACATCATTTGATATATTAAATCATTCAGAGTTTACAAAAGATAGGTCCCAAAAGATAGTCAACATTTGCGGAAATAAGTTTGTTACAATCCAAACGATGTTTTAAAGTGCATAAAATCCATGTGAGACGCGTCGTCACCGCGACTCTATGATAAGTCCTCATGCATGCCATGAAGTATATGCCTTAGATACCTGAAAATACATTGCTAAAAGTGTCAACACAAAGGTTGAGTGAGTTCATAGAGTTTATGTAAATGTTTTATACGACCAACACAAGTATAAGTCATGTATGACAAATATGTCACATAAAAATGATACAATTGCTATAAGCACATGACACCAAAGCTAGACTGATCATGATGTTCTCCCCAGCAGAGTGTTTTGCCAAACAACTCAAATTATGATGTTAAATGAAATACATCCGTTTGACCAGTTGGAACCACCAACCCGGATGGAGGAGTCACCCTCAATAGATCTATTCACTCACTCTCGCTTCTTCCAGAATTAACGGTTTATGATTATGAAATGGGGACATTCAATTGGCAATGAGGTAAGTTAAGCAATGTAATGAATTTGATATACTTGGGCTCGTAATAAAATGATGTGCAATGTATTCTCCCCTGTAGGTTTGAAATAAAGTATAAACTTGTAAAACGGGGCTATGAAAACTCACTTGGTACAATGATTATGATGGCAAAAGTGGAAACACTGAAATGAGGCGCAATCTCTAACTACAACCTATTATGAATGATATAATCTAATATAAGTCATGATTTAATGTTGTGCATGCAAACTCATATGATATCAATACCACTTGTGCATTTGAAAATAAAGTTTATCGTTGAAATATATGTTTATGACATCTCGTCTTGTTATAAATTACTTTACAAGTACTTACGTTGAAACAACATCCTACAATAGTCGTTTAGCGATTTATCAAGAAATTATAGTTTTTCGTCGCAAAACAATGTACTTTGATAATTCGTGAAAATGGTTAAGTAGCCTCGTAAAGCTAGTTGTAATTCGGCCAATATTGAATATTAGGAAACAAACTCAATAGTTTTGGAAAGCTTGTAGCGATATCTAAAAGTCTTAGCATTTAAATTTTGATCATAGAAGTCTCGATCATAGAGAAAAATATAGATGAAGTAAGGTAGTCGAGCTAAAAATATAGTTTATGAGTAGTTTTTGGAAAAGTTTGAGAGATCGTATATTACTCGTTACAACTTCGTTTGACGAACGGTTGAACATTTTGGAAATTAGGCTAGGTGAACACACTTTTACTTGTAGACATCGTTTTCTCAAAAATATTCCATCGATATGAAAAACGGCTCCAAACATTGTCACTTGCGATAACCATTTTGGTCTAGTAGCAAATATATAAGTGTTATTACTTGTGTAAAATAGTTACGATAACCATATTTAAAACGCGTGTAACTTAGTCGTTAAAGCTTGGTTTTCTACGTTTTATATATCCTTGGTTTCGTGTTAATGAATACTAATATATTTTTGACAAATCGACTCATTTAGATAATGTTTAAAACTCATTTTTGCCCCTTGAATAATCCTTGACAGCTTGTATATTTCAGAAAATTAGTTTTCGTCATTAAACTTGAAAATAGCGTAACTTCTTCGTTATAAATCCGTTTTAACCCGTTCAAGCGACCACGGTTTCATTTTAAAGTCTATTTTCTGAAAATATAAACCAAAATACTCCATGACCTGTCGAAATTTCCATATTTCATAAAAATGAACAACCCTTAATTATATGTTGTCGAAAATGATTTTTCTAGTGTAATACTTGTTCTAAACCCTTCCAATCAACACCAAAGCTATTCTAAACCTACCATACACCTTCTTAGAGTGTCATGGGTTCCTAAAATTCACTAAAATTGATAAGTTTCATGGGAATATTAATAGGATAGTTAAAACTCATTATAAGTAGTAAAATCAAGTATAAAGTGGTATGATTCATAGAAGATTTGCATGTTTTTCTTACTAGATCATAAAAATAAATCAAGTAATAGTATGAAAGATTAGGAAAATTATTTAGAATACTTACTTGAGTGATTGAAGAGTTTTTGGAACTAGAAACTTAATTAATCTTTAGGTTTTTATTTCAAAACCTTGAAATAGATTACTAAATGAACTTGTTTAACACTTGATCTTGAAAATAATTATGGTTTTTTGTTCTTGTTCTTCTTGGCCGATCACCACAAAGGAGATGAGAGAGTTTTCTCTAGTTTTCACCATGAAATATGTGTTTGCTATGTGTTTTTGATTAAATGAACTCTTGTATATTGCAAATATCTTAGCAAGTTTGAATAGGTGTACATTTTAGTAGTAAAAATCAACTTGGCTACTTTGATGACTAGGGGGCGGCAATGGGGATAAGGGTGGAAGTATTTGTGTATTTTTATTAGTTAAATGCATTTTATGTTAAGTATAATGTATATTTGGTACATATAATTAATTATTAAGTGTAGCGTTAGCTAGAAATCGATTTTAACGGAACACAATAAAATATATCGAAGTTATAAAAATTATAAAAATGCATTTCTCGCAAGTATTGAGTGAATAAATAATTATCGAATAGAATTTACGAAAACCGTCGTAAATATATATATATATATATAATATATATACATAATAACATCAAAATATCGGGTAAACTAATAATATAATTTTTATAGTCTTAAAATGAGTATAAAAATATATTAGGACAATTTTCATAAGTTTTGGATCAATTATTCAAAATAAATGATCGTGCGATAGCGTTTATTTAATAAATAAATATACGTTAATGAAATATGCAAACCCATGCATGAACTAATATGAAAGTGATGTTACTGATGATATGTAGACTAACTCTAGTCTATATGAAATATTTTCAATGATATTCCATGAATACGCAGCTTAACCCTCAAGATTACGCGTATTTGATACTCGTAAACCTAGTTTACGAAAAATGATGAATAGTGAATCATGAATAGTGATTTTTCTTCGAGAATGAATAGTGTTTCGTGAATAGTAAATTTTTAAATAACCTTTCAAAGTCTCAAACCGACCTTAAAAAATGATGAATAGTAAAATGATGAATTGTAATCAGTGAATAGTAATTTCCCGAGATAAATAGTGAAAATTTCAAAGTTTGAAAAATGACCTGAAATTACGAGTTGTCACATTCACCCACCCAAAAAGGAATTCAGTCCCTGAATTAAGTTCATGTTGGTTTCTACGGTGTTATTTGTGAAATGGTGAGGATATTTGAGTCGCATCTAATCTTCCCACATTTTCTGAATCGTACTACGCCTTTCCAAGGCGAGACTTTCAACATAACTCTGTTTCCAACTTGAAATTCTAATGGTTTGCGACTTATGCATCACATTTCCAATATTTTGCGTCGTATATCGACGTAGCTTTTCTATCTATTTGTTGTTGCTTGTAACTGATTCTTGATCTATACGATTTCTTTGTTGTTTCATGAATAAGTTATGGACTAGTGTGTTGGACTTTCCTGATTTTTGGCTTGTCAATAGGTGATTGACATCTCAACCATAGAGTGCCTCAAATGGTGTAGTCAGTATGTTCATGTGATAATTATTGTTGTAAGGGAACTTGTTCGATGAAGAATGATTTGCCTAATCATTTCCAGAAAATCACACATGATTTGAGTATATCTTCTGATGTGTGAATCGTTCTCTCGTTCTGACCATTGAATTGAGGATAATAGGAGGTACTCATGTCCCAATAGGTTCCATGGAAATCTTGAAATGATTGTCAGAAGTCTAAGGTGAATCGGCTACGTTATATTAGGTATAATTGAAATTGATACCACGTGTCTCGTGCCAAATATCAAAATGTCAAGTCTGTCGATAAGGACATTATTGAAAAGAATAGATTATGGGTAACAGTTGTGATTCCTCGCGTTTCTAGTTCTAGCGAATGTCATGACTTGAGTCTTCCTTGCCTAAGGTGCTTAGTCTCCATTACTAAAATGTTTATTGTTTGATGGTGTCTCTCTTAATTTCTCATATCGAAGTATTTCCACGCTCTATATTTTCAAGTCACAAAACCCTAAATATTTAAGTGATGTGGTGTGGTGGTTGATTTTCAAGATTTGTTCCGATATTGAGTGCTTCTAAGATAGTTCATCACTGAGATTGTTATCATGCTAGCAAAAACGTAGATTTCAGCTCATACTATGTCGAAGAATGTTTGTTATGATTTCACTTGTAGATGGAGAGTCATTGATTTTTCGATATGTTCAGACCTGTTGCATCTCTTGATATGGAAGTGAGGTTATCTAGAATTTCTAGGGAACACAATGCCTTAGGGGAAGTTTATATCGATAACCTTAATTTAATTCAATTATCCTTTGAGGAAACTCATTGTAGGAAGTTCATGTTTAATGTTTAATTATTATTCGTAGTCTCGCTTAGAGGCTTGGTTTATTTCTCGGTGTTGCTTAGTGTGTATTCGCTTTGTACTAAATCTTGTAACTCGGTCTAGCTGGTACTTTTGAAATGATAAAATTTGGCTTCTAGTCCAAAGATAGTGGTTCAGATTGTCTCGTGATGTCTTAAAATTTCTATGGAGTTTTAAAACATCTTACTATATAGTTCTAGTCCTTGTTGGTAGTTCTGAAATCCTTTCATTGTTTTCTTGTATCGAGGAATCCTCCTCATAGATGGTATGGAAAGTCTTTCCTAAAACGGTCACTGGTAAAATTCTAACTTATCGGTTGAGTGAGTGATGAGTGGCGTAGGTATCTATAGAGTGTTAACAAAAAAAATGTTTATGAACAAGTTATCTGATTACAAAGCTTTGTTTTTGAATGAAGATTGTTTTAGGAAGTTTGAAATGATGCTTGTTTCTTTCATGACATAATCCTTCCTGAATTATACATAGGTGATCAGGCTATGTATAATCGAGGACAAATGATGATGTGATGCTTGGTTTTGTTGAAATGGTATTATGTTTCTCCGAAGTTTTAAATGGTATTCAACGTTTTGTTTTGTAAGATAATGGCTCAAACAATTTTTCACAGTAACATGAAAATCGTTTCGCGTAATGGTAGTAAATAGTTGATAGAATGACTGAAAATCAATTTATAGGGTGGTAACAAAACAAATTGTTTTAGAATTCTGTGAAACAATTTTCCTAAGATGGTAGTAAAATAGCTTGAAATAAAATTATGTGAAATAACTTTATAAATTGGTAGCAAAATAACTTGAAATAAGATTTGTTGAATAGTTTGTAGGATACTTGGGAGAACCTCATAGAATAGTAATAGTCTCCTAATTGGTCAAGAATAAAGTTGCCCTAATCCCTAGTAAGATAGCGGTATATTGTTGCGAAATGATTGAAAATTGGGCAATTGGAATAGGGAATGAAATAAACAAAGGTTGTGATTATCGTGGAGATAATAAAGGATAAAGATTACATTAGATAGAAAGGTACTTATTATATGTTCCTGTTGATGGTCTAATCATGTCTCAAGTGTAGGAGCAGTAGGCTTGTCTAGCAACAACAACTCTGAAACCCTCACCGTCCTCAAACCTATAAGATGGTGTAGTGTCTATAGTCTTAGTGATAGATGGTAAGGGTGTGTCAAATCATGCACGCTTCCCAAGCTGCAAGTCAGATGTATGAGTAGTGTCTATGAGATGTGATGGTACGGATGGTGCTCTAGATGATAATGATGATGATGATGGAAATCCTAGTGGTAAGTTAGGAGATGATGGTGAATGAAATACTACTCTCTTTCGTGCTGTCTCGCGACGTTTCAGAGGTAAAACTGGAGTATGCACTATTGGACGACTAATAGTGGTATGAGTAGCTGATGGTGGTTTTAGTACATGAGTAGCACATGATCTAAGAATGAGGGTAAGAGAATGTACTCTCTTCCTTGCGGTAAGCATCCTAATAGGTCCATTAGGAATAAGCCTATAAGTCCTATTAAATGGTATGATCTGTCCTGGCAGAATGATAGGAACTGCCTTGTTCCTACAACGAATCGATGGTGACAGTGGTGGTGTAGGTGCAACTTTGTCCTCCTCAAAAGGTTCAGTCTCAGTATCGGATAATATGAGTGATGAGTCTGGTGTAGAGCCAACTGATGTTAAAATTGTGATAGGGAATGACAAGGCATTCTCCACGTTGGAATTTAAAGAAAGGATAATGGAATGGGTATCTGAAGACATATATGTGACAATCGATTTGAAATGAAAGTAAATAACTCACAAAATGTACATATGAAACCGCATGCATAGTGAATATGCACTTATGATGAAATGATGAGATGCTATGATGATGTAGTTATAGTCTAGGGTCAATGATACAACCTAGTTCTCTATAACTCTTGCTCTGATGCCAATCTGTCACATCCCCAAAATACCTGTTTTGCAGCGGAATGGAATACCTGGGGCGTGACTGCCATAACATCACAATTACAGTTATATTGAATGACCTAAAGTGTCATTTTAAAAGCACATCATTTGATATATTAAAACATTCAGAGTTTACAAAAGATAGGTCCCAAAAGATAGTCAACATTTGCGGAAATAAGTTTGTTACAATCCAAACGATGTTTTAAAGTGCATAAAATCCATGTGAGACGCATCGTCACCGCGACTCTATGATAAGTCCTCATGCATGCCATGAAGTATATGCCTTAGATACCTGAAAATACATTGCTAAAAGTGTCAACACAAAGGTTGAGTGAGTTCATAGAGTTTATGTAAATGTTTTATACGACCACCACAAGTATAAGTCATGTATGACAAATATGTCACACAAAAATGATACAATTGCTATAAGCACATGACATCAAGCTAGACCGATCATGATGTTCTCCCCAGAGTGTTTTGCCAAACAACTCAAATTATGATGTTAAATGAAATGCATCCGTTTGACCGCTTGGAACCACCAACCGGGATGGAGGAGTCACCTCAATAGATCTATTCACTCACTCTCGCTTCTTCCGGAATTAACGGTTCATGATTATGAAATGGGGACATTCAATTGGCAATGATGTAACTTAAGCAATGTAATGAATTTGATATACTTGGGCTCGTAATAAAATGATGTGCAATGTATTCTCCCCCGTAGGTTTGAAATAAAGTATAAACTTGTAAAACGGGGCTATGAAAACTCACTTGGTACAATGATTATGATGGCAAAAGTGGATACACTGAAATGAGGCGCAATCTCTAACTGCAACCTATTATGAATGATATAATCTAATATAAGTCATGATTTAATGTTGTGCATACAAACTCATATGATATCAATACCACTTGTGCATTTGAAAATAAAGTTTATCGTCGAAATATATGTTTATGACATCTCGTCATGTTATAAATTACTTTACAAGTACTTACGTTGAAACAACATCCTACAATAGTCGTTTAGCGATTTATCAAGAAATTATAGTTTTTCGTCGCAAAACAATGTACTTTGATAATTCGTGAAAATGGTTAAGTAGCCTCGCAAAGCTAGTTGTAATTCGGCCAATATTGAATATTAGGAAACAAACTCAATAGTTTTGGAAAGCTTGTAGCGATATCTAAAAGTCTTAGCATTTAAATTTTGATCATAGAAGTCTCGATCATAGAGAAAAATATAGATGAAGTAAGGTAGTCGAGCTAAAAATATAGTTTATGAGTAGTTTTTGGAAAAGTTTGAGAGATCGTATATTACTCGTTACAACTTCGTTTGACTAACGGTTGAACATTTTGGAAAATAGGCTAGGTGAACACACTTTTACTTGTAGACATCGTTTTCTCAAAAATACTCCATCGATATGAAAAACGGCTCCAAACATGGTCACTTGCGATAACCATTTTGGTCAAGTAGCAAATATATAAGTGTTATTACTTGTGTAAAATAGTTACGATAGCCATATTTAAAACGCGTGTAACTTAGTCATGAAAGCTTGGTTTTCTACGTTTTATATATCCTTGGTTTCGTGTTAATGAATACTAATATATTTTTGACAAATCGACTCATTTAGATAATGTTTAAAACTCATTTTTGCCCCTTGAATAATCCTTGACAGCTTGTATATTTCAGAAAATTAATTTTCGTCGTTAAACTTGAAAATAGCGTAACTTCTTCGTTATAAATCCGTTTTAACCCGTTCAAGCGACCACGGTTTCATTTTAAAGTCTATTTACTGAAAATATAAACCAAAATAATCCATGACCTGTCGAAATTTCCAGATTTCACAAAAATGAACAGCCCTTAATTATATGTTGTCGAAAATGATTTTTCTAGTGTAATACTTGTTCTAAACCCTTCCAATCAACACCAAAACTATTATAAACCTACCATACACCTTCTTAGGGTGTCATGGGTTCCTAAAATTCACTAAAATTGATAAGTTTCATGGGAATATTAATAGGATAGTTAAAACTCATTATAAGTAGTAAAATCAAGTATAAAGTGGTATGATTCATAGAATATTTGCATGTTTTTCTTACTAGATCATAAAAATAAATCAAGTAATAGTATGAAAGATTAGGAAAACTAGTTAGAACACTTACTTGAGTGATTGAAGAGTTTTTGGAACTAGAAACTTAATTAATCTTTAGGTTTTTATTTCAAAACTTTGAAATAGATTACTAAATGAACTTGTTTAACACTTTATCTTGAAAATAATTATGGTTTCTTGTTCTTGTTCTTCTTGGCCGATCACCACAAAGGAGATGGGAGAGTTTTCTCTAGTTTTCACCATGAAATATGTGTTTGCTATGTGTTTTTAATTAAATGAACTCTTGTATATTGCAAATATCTTAGAAAGTTTGAATAGGTGTACATTTTAGTAGTAAAAATCAACTTGGCTACTTTGATGACTAGGGGGGGGGGAGGGCGGCAATGGGGATAAGGGTGGAAGTATTTGTGTATTTTTATTAGTTAAATGCATTTTATGTTAAGTATAATGTATATTTGGTACATATAATTAATTATTAAGTGTAGCGTTAGCTAGAAATCGATTTTAATGGAACAAAATAAAATATATCGAAGTCAAAAAAATTATAAAAATGCATTTCTCGCATGTATTGAGTGAATAAATAATTATCGAATAGAATTTATTTAAAACCGTCAGATATATATATATATATATATATATATATATATATATATATATACATAATAAACTCTAAACATCGGGTAAACTAATAATATAATTTTTATAGTCTTAAAATGAGTATAAAAATATATTAGGACAATTTTCGTAAGTTTTGGATCAATTATTCAAAATAAATGATCGTGCGATAGCGTTTATTTAATAAATAAATATACGTTAATGAAATATGCAAATCCATGCATTAACTAATATGAAAGTGATGTTACTGATGATATGTAGACTAACTCTAGTTTATATGAAATGTTTTCAATGATATTCCATGAATACGCAGCTTAACCCTCAAGATTACGCGTATTTGATACTGTAAACCTAGTTTACGAAAAATGATGAATAGTGAATTTTCTCCGGAATGAATAGTGTTTTGTGAATAGTAAAATTTTAAAATAACCTTTCAAAGTCTCAAACCGACTTCAAAAATGATGAATAAAAATGATGAATACTAATCAGTGAATAGTAATTTCCCGAGATGAATAGTGAAATTTTCAAAGTTTGTAAAATGACCTGAAATTACGAGTTGTCACAATGAACATCTTTTTGTTCTTGTTTGATTGGGAGGGATTTTAGTTAAGGGGATTTTCAAGATGTAAGTTAATTGGGATGCTTTTTGGTGTGATGAAGATGTTAACTATCTATTCCCCAACTAGACAATCTTGAAGAAGGTCGAGTCTACAGTCTGTTCTACATTTTCTGCTACATGTTAGAAGACTAAAGACGAGTTGCATTTAATGATCTAAAGAATTCTTCATATTTCGTGCATTCACCATAAAGGTTGTTAGTTTAGGGGAGAGCACTAATTGGGGGAGAGTGAAATGTCAAATTTAATCCCTAATTATATTTGCTCACACTGTTCTTCAGCAAGTTGATTCTCACAAAGACTTCAAGCGATCTTCTCAACAGATTTCAAGTATTTGGGCTTATAATGTTTTGCTGATTCAAGTATCAAAACCAGCAAGGGGAAGGAGACACGATCTAAACGCGAGTAAACTTGATGAACTTAATACTTCTAAGTGATTGAAGATATCCCGGGAAGACGAATGTCATTACCGCAGAGAAACTCAAGGTTTGACTCATGGCGTTTAGTGTCCTTATTCCAACTATGTGGGGGAAGAGATGGAAGAGTTAGTTTCTGAAGATAAAAGAGGTACACAAGTATGACATATTCAGGGGAGATAAATGTGTAACATGAGGGAGGTGTTATCAATTATTCCTTCCTTGGGTATTGGTGTACTTCAGGTTCTTGAGCTTCATACACGATCATCAGGGAAGAAAAATGTGAACATTGGGGAGGTGTTTTCATTCCCCTCATGATGTGTATTTGGGAGAGTTCTTGGGTATTGGTGTACTTCGGGTTCTTGAGCTTCATACACGATCATCAGGGAAGAAAAATGTGAACATTGGGGAGATGTTTTCATTCCCCTCATGATGTGTATTCGGGAGAGTTCTTGAGCATTATTCAAAGAGAATGACTGCATCAATTCAACTACTTGGGGAATTGTTCTCTTGACACATTTTGGTATGGATCGCTTTAGACGTTAGTAGAAAAGAGATATGAGAAGATTGTTTTGTATGAGGGATGATACGTTGCTGTTCTATTGGATGATATAACCTCGAACGAAGAATCACGATGATTATTCTTAAAAAGAGCAGCAAGATCGATAATAATGCTGTGCTTCTTTGTGCACCTGGCTAAGGCAAGCTTGAAATAGAGCTTCGAATCTGCTCAACAAAAGGATTTTTGGTTCGGGGGGAAGCTACCAAAGTCTCACTTTCAGATGGTTCAATTTATTTCAATTCAAGAGCCCTTGGAAGCTTTGGTGGTGAAAGTTTAAGAGATGACGATTTCTATCTTCTAGAACGGGGTTGTTCGATATCCTTATCTCGGTACTCGTATCATCATCTTCTTAAACTATATCATCTACTCTATCTTTGTAAATATTTATCGAAAACAAAATACAAAAATATTAAAGCAACAAAAAGAAAATATAAAAATATAAAACCAACAAAAACCCATAAAAATCAGAAAAATTTAAAAATACCAAAAATATGTTTTCTCAAGACATGTCTTCTGGTATCGATAACATCTACGATCTTAGAAATGTCATTCAATAATGGCACGGGACCATTGATGAAGTTCGAGCAGGAGGTGTAAATATTCTTTTTCAAAACATGTCTAAATCTATGGCTTGCAGTTACTTCAGACTGTGACCCGCGCTTAACTATGGTTTGCTATTATTTCAGATAGCAATCCGCTCTTCAAGAAGAAAAGTGCTGCGCTAAAACGATTTTCATAAATTTAGTGCACTTATCCTAAAACAAAATGAGGAAAGCATGTCGACTAAAAGACTGCTGTTCCTACACAAATGTTTTTCTTTCTATAAATTCTTTAGAAAAATATTTGTTGTTTCAAAAATGGTGGAAAAGTGAGTTTCTTGAAAATCAATCAGAATCAGAATTTTCATAAATTTGCAAAACTCAATCAATGACTTCAGCTTGTTTAAAACTTTTTATGAAATGAGCCATTGATTGAGGGGGAGAATGTTTTTCAAATTTACATCATCTAACGGGCTTTATTAATCATCCTATGTGCTTAATTCAAAAAGATATTTTCCTATGTTGAAGGACTAGGAATCTAGGATGTGATTATTAGAATTAGATGATTAGAGTTTGATAAACATATAATTCTCATGCCTTTGTATGATCTGATTGATATGTTGGATTGACTATTATTAGTCGATTGCTGTTTGGGTGATGTCGACCACCATATATCTGTTTGTGTGTCCACTAACGTATGCAGATATCATGGATTATAAGAATTTTCCCGATCCGGATCCCACAAAAGTTGATGATTGGATGCTGATAGGAAAGGGTAACTATATCTTGGGTCGACAAAAGAAGAAACGAAACTTAATTAGATCTCTTTGGTGAGTTGGCATGATAGATGCAACGTCAGAGGTCTCACTGCATCAGTAGACGGTTTTCTTCCAACCTACAACAACAACTGAAGCAGCTTGTGTTTATCTCCACCTAACGTATCTTTGTGCAGGAAAAAGTAGTGGATAATACCAATTTTCTTAAAACAATTTTGAAAATGTTGTTTTGAAAATGGAAAATTATTTTTTGAAAATAAATTGGACTCAAATTTTGGAAATCAACCGGACTTCATTTTTTAAAACTAAAGTCACTCAATCAACGACTACGGTCATGGATTGAGGGGGAGAGTGATTTCAAATAAAATATTTTCAAATGATATTTCTTCATAAGAGTCCAATTGTACGAAATAAAGTGGTGATCTAAAGATTTAATGTTATGTCATGGTATGATTTTCTTTAAAACTCAAAGATCCTTCAAAATGAAATTTTTTCTGTTCTTGTTTGATTGTGAAATTGTTTTATTTTACTAAAAGATCTCTTAAAACTATCATACCTGACACTAACAATCTTTAATGTCTAAAATTGGTCCATTTCAATCATTTTTCAATATTAAATCAAGCCACGTCTTTCCCTAAAATTTTCTAAATGATTTAAATCAATCGGGATCCAAAATCTCAATTGGTTTGAAATTTTTGATCGGGGGAGAGATTGTGATTTAAATCTCAAATCGGTTTTAAAGGGTGATTGTTTCAAAAGCACTCCTTCCTTCATGTGCCAAACGATTAAGAAATACATAATGCACATGATTGTGGAGGGGCATTTAACCATAAACCAGAAGAGCTTTTAAATCAGGCACATTTTCTCCCATGTTTTCTAAACTTTATTAAATCACTTGGGATCCAAAATCTCAAAGGTTTGATATTTTTGATCGGGGGAGAATTTGTGATTTAATAATGAAATTTGATAAAAGGTGATCGTTTTGATTCAAATGTGCATACTGCTCTCCCATATGTGCTAAACGCTTTCGAATCATGATGCACATATTGAGGGGGAGCATTTCAAAAAGAAAATAAACTTTCAAGGTACAAAGATTTCTATGTTTCAACATAAAGTACCTTGATTGACTTTCTAATAGTTTCCTAATGGCTATTGTGATCGTGGATGTACTTTAAAAGAACTCTTTCCTCTTTTTGCTAAAATAATTGTGAAAATACCCATCGCACATTTTGAGGGGGAGAATTTACCAATAAAATCAAATGGCTTTTTCCACGGAAATTGTGATCAAGAATATATTTCAAAGAACTCTTGCCTCCATGTGCTAAACAATTTCAAAATCATATGCACATGTTGAGGGGGAGCATTTCTAAAATGATCAAAACAATTAAGGTACAAAATGCTTTGATTTTATATCACAAGTACCTTGATTGATTTTCCAAATGATTTTTCAATTGGTTTCATAAAGGAATGAACAATACCAATAGATCGACCAATTTACTTTATGCAGGGTGTTATAAGGATGGTTAGGTTAGGTATTCGTTCCCACGATCCCGCCAGAGCTAGAGGGATCTGCCCAGGGACAATCCACTAGATAGTGTAGAGTCCTTAGGTATGATGAAAAAAGGAGAAAAAGGAGAAATTGGGAAGAGTGCGGACCGAGATAGAGCTAAACGGAATAAACCCAACAAGGTTCTAGTAATGAAGTCTCGGTAAGCTTGAAGGGTTGAAGAATGAAAAGAATTGAATGAGAAAGGGTGAAAAGAAATAGCCTCCATTAATTCAACATTAGGCGTAAACCGGTTCAATACATATGCATTGGTAGTTACCAAGGTAAAACCGATATTGAAGACAAGACGTCATGGACTCAGTGACGCACTGCACTACAACTTTCCAAGCTACTCAAGTTCCTCTTAAAAGGGCTTGTTTCATTCTCACGGGGAACCTACATAATCTATCGACTTTCTCTTAGAGATTGTTGATATTGAAGAAGGAGACCCTCTCCCTAGTCTCCGGCATAGGAACCAAATGTGCACTATTGAGTCTAGAGCCATGAGATCATCCACAATATCTCATTAGGACACTAAATTAATGAAGGCTTGTTGTTTCACACAATGTGGAAAGTAAGATTATATTTTGAGAGTCATACGCATTATCCTTGTGGTATTGCCAGAACATCCGAGTGATATGTAAAGTATTCACGATGAAGATGAAAATCCTTCTAGAGCCAACATCTAACAAGCTCTTGGTGGGTGGCATGTGAGATTTTTTCTAAAGATCAAGCTTGTGACAACTGGACAGAAACGATGGGGCGATTGAATCTTGAATCAACCTTGGTCCAGGAAATGAATTGACGAATACTTTTGGAAAAACCGTTCGATGTGCAAATCTTCTTTTCTCTATCACATCGAATGTGTATTCATATTTCAAAGACAAAAGTATCTCTCGATTGAAAAAATACTTTTGGAAAACCGCTCGATGTGTAAATCTCTTCTTTTCTCTAGCACATCGAATGTGTATTCTCTTTCAAATACAAAAGGTATTTTTGATTGAAAATTGATCTTTCTCATAAAACCTTCGTCGTATCACAAAATTCTTTCTTCTAAGCAATACGCGATTGTTTTTCAAATCAAATTTTCATCAATCAGTGAATCTCAATTCGCTGGTTCACTCACTCTGTGTTGTCTTCTTTGAGATGCTCTAGTTTGAGAACGGTAGAGCAACTACAAAACCTTGTCAAGGAGATTCTTCGGAATTTTACCTGATCACAGGAAGTACTTGTACTGATCAACGGGGAACCGTGGGCCGTGTACCTCAATTCGACGAAAGTGATCAAAGACAATTTTGTGTGTTTTATTGCTAACTGTTGTTTGCAGGTACACTTGGACGGTTGCAGCTGATCGATATTGAGAAGTCAATTCATAGCCGCATGCTCACAGCATCCACACTTAATTAAAGAAATCATGACAAGTGCTTATCTACGTAACATGGCTCAGATATTTTTATTCTATGCTTCTGCTATGCTGCATCAAATATCTTGAACCAGAAAAAGCTTCCGCTACTCTGATGAAATGATGTCATGATCCGAGAAAGTGTGAGCATGTCGGTCCGAAAGTCACAACATCACATGAAGGCAACACTACAAAGGGTGATCCAGATTTATCGTGGTGATGATCTCAATGAATGTTCAAGATCATCAAAGATGTGGATTAGTTAAAGGCCTTCACTAAAAGTACAAAACTATGCGGACTTTGAAGAATCGCTACTAAAGCACAAAGATTGCGGAACTTGAAGAATTAAAATCTACGAGCTCAGCACTAAAGACAAAGATAGAATGCTAGGATGCAAAATGTATTTCATGGGGTGACCTCCCTTAGGGGGAGATTGTTAGGAATTGGAAATTCCATGTGAAAGTGTCAGTCACCCCAATTATGGTCTAGCATATGTTAGCTCGTAGACATGTCGTTATTTACATTATTTAGTAGTTAATTAGTTAGTAGCGTAGATTAGTTTAGAGCAACACCGTGGAGGAAGGACGGTCTTTATTGTATGCCTGATCCACAGCCCGACAAGAGGGCGTTTAGTTTGTAACTATAAATACCCTTCCCACTAAGAGAAGGGTGGTGCTTCTTTGATAATCTAACCTTTTCTATTTTGTTTATATCTCTAGAATCACCCTCTCCTCTCTTCATCTCTCTAAACAATGGCATACTTTATTCGTTAGTTATTATCGTAGATTAGTTTAGTTAGTTAGTAGTTAGTAGCGTATATTAGTTTAGAGCAACACCGTGGAGGAAGGACGGGTCTTTACCCATTGTATGCCTGATCCACAACCCGACAGGAAGGCGTTTAGTTTGTAACTATAAATACCCTTCCCACTAAGGGAAGGGTGGTGCTTCTTTGATAATATAACCTTTTTTATTTTGTTTATCTCTCTAGAATCACCCTCTCCTCTCTTCATATCTCTAAACAATGGCATACTTGATTCATCATTATCCAAGGCCACCCGAATCATCAAACAACACAAAATATACGATCCTACACCATTGTATACCTGATCCACAACCCGAAGGAGGGCGTAGACATATGTATAAATAGCCCTCTCCCTACAAGGGAGAGGGTTGGATGTTCATTTGGTAATCTAACCTTTCTTTTGTTTTATCTCTCTAGAACATCCCATCACACTTCCTTCCTCTAAAACTACACACGAATAATAGCAAGATTACTTGTAGTGTTATGATATCAAATATCTTACAATTGGTATCAGAGCACATGGTTTGATGAGCTAGGTTGTATGTGCGTTCATCTTGGTGGTTTAGATCAAAAAGTTTGGTTTTGGAAGGTTTTTGGACTCATAAGTGACTTCCTTTGACTTTCATGTTTTTGATGTTAACGTAAGTGTTTTTATGATAGGTATAATCTTTTAGGATCAAGTTGTGCAAAATAAACCAAGCAAAAATGTTCAAAAAGGTGATTTTTAGGTGATTTTATGTGAAAAAGTGTCTTTTTTCATTTAAGCGGTTTGTGTCTCGGAGAGCATTCTTGGATGCGGTTTGACAGTTCATCACTGCGAGTTGTTAGGAGAAAGGACAAAAGTACTAAGCGGTTTGAGTTAAGCGATTTTATTGAAGTGGTCTGTCCATTTGCATTTTGTGTGTCAAGCGTCTTGATAATTAAGCGGTTTGACAGAATCGGGTTGACAGAAGAGGTTTGACAAAAGCGGTTTGAAAGAAGCGGTTTGAAAGAAACGGTTTGACAGAAGCGGTTTGTGTTAAGCATTTTGCTGTTCCTGCGATTTGTCATCATTGAGGTTTGATGGGTCTGCGATTTGTCAAGAATTGAGACTTGTCATCTGATTTAAACATAATCAAATCATAACTTAACATCAATCACCTAATCCAATCATACAAATAACCCTTTTAACATACAATCACTAATCATTGAATTGATCCAACTTTTATCATAACACGTTCGAATTCACAACAACATTGTGTCCTAAACTCCTGATCCAGTGATTTCAGATGTACTTAAATTGTATGATGCTGTAGACAACAATGAAAATGGGTGCTATACTGAACGGTTAAAGATGATTGAATCAATCAATGAGGATATGAGATCTTCGTGTTCAGAGTCTGAAGAGAGAGAAGTGCACCAGTCTAGGTTACAGAATGCTAAGGAAAGGGAAAGTTGCATTGAACCTTGTAAGATATAGGATTTCATAATCACATCAAAGCATAAACATATGAGGCGTATAAAAGTTTTAGAGAGAGAAAGGGAGATGTTCTAGTGAGAGAAAACACATGGAAGGTTAGATTCCAAATGAACATCCAACCCTCTCCCTTGTGGGGAGAGGGCTATTTATACAAACTACTACGCCCTCCTACGGGCTGTGGATCAGGCATACAATGGGTAAAGACCCGTCCTTCCTCCACGGTGTTGCACTAGACTAAACTATGCTAATAACTAACTAACAACTAACATAATAAATGATATGTCTACGAGCTAACTTAAGCTAGATTATACTTGGGGTGACCGATGCTTCACAATATAATTTCCAATTCCTAACAATCTCACCCTAAGGGAGGTCACCCCATGAATTACATTGTGAATCCTAGCAATCAATTTAATCTTTAATCTTGAGCTCGTAGACATCAACTCATCAAAATATTCAAACTTTGTGCTTCCATGGTGAATTCATCATTGTCCAACTACAATGTATATTTCGTGGAGGTTATAGAGCTGATCCACATTGATGACCTTTGAGCTTTAAGAGAGATCATCAGCCACAATTAATCTCAGCATCACCCATTGTTGTGTTGCCAACATATGATGTTGTGACATTTGGACCGACATGCTCACATTCTGGATCATGATTTCTTCTTATCGAGTAGCGAAGCTTTAGGCGATTCATGATATTTGCAAAGCAGTAGCATAAGCATATGGAGTAAAAGTATCGTAGTCGTTGAAGCACTTATCATGATTTCTTTAGAGATGAATGTGTAGTGAGCATGCGGCTATGGATTGACCGCTTCATTCGATCACCGCAAACGCGTCGGGCGTACACCGCATACAACAGATTAGCAATAAAGTGCACGAAAGTGTCTTTGATCACTTTCATTGAATCGAGGTACACGCCCACGGTTCCCGCTGATCAAGACAAGTACCGCTCGTGATCGTATAATACCAAAGAATTTCCTTGTGTGGTTTCGCAATGCTCTAGTCGTTCTCAAACCGAACGTCTCAAAGAAGACAACACGGAGTGAGTGCACCAAATAATGAGATTCACCGATTGATGAAAGAGATTTGAAAACAATCGTGTACCGCTCAATAGAAATTGTTTTGCAATACAACGAAGGTTTTAATGATAATCAATTATCAATCATAAAGACCTTTTATTTTGAAATATTAGTACACGATCGATGTGCTAAAGAAAAGAATTTTAAGCATAACGACCGGTTTTTCAAAGGTATCCGTCAATCCATAACCTCGAACCAGATTGATTCAAAAGATTGAATCGCCCCATCGCTTCGCTTAGTTGTCACATGGTTGATCTATTGGATAGATCTCACATGCCACCCACCGTGAGCTTGTTTGATGTTGGCTCCAGAAGGCTTTCCATCTTCATTGTGAAAATGTTTACATATCACTCAGATGTTCTGGCAATACCACAAGGATACTGCGTAGGAATCTAAAGGTATAATCTCTCTTTCTACATTGTGTGAAACAGAGAGTCTTCATTGACAGTGTCCTAAAGAGATTTATATGATGATCTCGTGGCTCTAGACTCAATTGTGCATATTTGGATCCTATTTCGGAGACTAGGGAGAGGGTCTCCTTCTTCAATATCAACAGACTCTAAGAGAAAGTCGATAGATAATGTCGGTTCCCCGTGAGAATGAAACAAGCCCTTTTAAGAGGAACTTGAGTGGCTTGGGAAGTTGTAGAAAAGTCGCCACCGGGTCCATGACGCCTTGTCTTCAATACCGATGTTACCTTGGTAACCACCGTAGTATATGAATTGAACCCGGTTTCGCCCTAAGGTTGAACAAATGGAGGGCTATTTATTTTCACCCTTTCTCATTCAATTCTTTTTCATTCTTCAACCCTTCAAGCTTACCGAGACTTCATAACTAGAACCTTGTTGGGTTTATTCCAAGACTAGCTCGCCTCATCCGCACTCTTCCCATATCTCACTTTTCTCCTTTTTTTCATCATACCTAAGGACTTCTACACTATCTAGTGGATTGTCCCTGGGTAGATCCCTCCGTTTCTGGCGGATCGTGGGAACTAATACCTAACCTCACCATCCTTATAACTCCATGCATAACGTAAAATGGTCGGTGTTTTGGTTTAATTCATTCCTTCTCGAAACCAATTGAAAAATCATTTGTAAAAACAATTAAGGTACATGTGATACGAGATCAAATCATTTTGTACCTTAATAGTTTTGATAATTTAGAAATGCTCCCCCTCAACATGTGCATATGATTTTGAAATTGGTTAGCACATGGAGG